>CM050167.1:227531922-228036922 GCA_027410445.1 Discoglossus pictus
ATTGGCTTCAATCAACATGGATTATTTTATTTTTGATCATTGGCTTCAATCAACATGGATTATTTTATTTTGACCATTGGCTTTAATCAACATGGATTATTTTATTTGACCATTGGCTTCAATCAACATGGATTATTTATTTTTCATGACTATATCCAGAGAGGACAGAAGGCCAACGCTGGAGGGGTCAATTTTACAGGTAAGTATGTGCTGTTGTTTATTTTATTTTTAATGTTTGTTTAAAGCTGTTTATTTTTGTATAAAAATGTGTTACTAACTGTACTAACAATGTGTTAGCTTACTGTTTAATTGTAATAATGTTTTTACTTTTTACTGTATTTTTTTTTCCCTTCCCTTATTTTTATTTTATCTTTAGAAGTGACAGGCACATATACATGCCTGTTACTTCTAAAAATGGAATAAAAATAGGGGGGGGGGGGGTAGGTAGTTTGTTCATCCAGGGTGGGGTCGGTCACGGTCAGGCGCCCATCGGTCGCCCATAGGCCACGACCAGGGGTGGCACAGGCCTCATGGGGGTGAACATCCACCCCCATGTGGCCTGGTCAACCCCGCTCACTGCCCGAATACCCGGGGTAGCATAGGCCGCATCGGGGTGGTGCCGGGGGCCCGGTGGTGATCGGGCCTCGGGGGTGGCATAGGGCGGCAACATGGAGGTCATCAGGGGTGGCACAGGCCTCATCAAGGGGGTGATCCGATCACCCCCATGTGGGCCTGTGCCACCCCGCTCACCACCCGACTACCCCGATCCCGTGATCGGTGTAATCCGGTGGTGGCATGATGGCATAGCTAGGCTAGCATAGGGCAGGCCTGATCGGGGGTGGCACATGCCACATGGGGGTGATGGCTGGGGTCGTCGGTGGTAGTTGGTGGGTGGCTGGGTAGGTGGCACTGGCAGGCTAGGCAGGCATAGTGGGGGACTGGGGGTAACTGGTCACCCCTAACTTTTATTAGGGGCTACTAGGGGTTTTGGTTTGGCCAGGGGCAGGGCAGGTGCCAGGCAGAGGCAGGTGTAGACTTACTGTGTTAGGCAGGCAGAGCAGATGAGTAGATTCAGCCAGGGAGGTCTCTCAGTCTCAGCGTGAGCAGGGTCAGGAAACAGAAAGGGGGAAGGGACAGGGAACTGGTGGTTTTATTGACTGTATCAGTCAATCAAAATTTAAACTCGAGGCCCTATTTGCTGGCGGGCGCTCAGGGCTAACGGTCTGGGTGGGTTTAGATTGATCACTTAGTAACTGGACAGCCTTCCATCATTGATTGGTCAATGATGGAAGACTGTCATTTATTAATTGATACATTTATGACCGCCCATGCATATCGTCACTGTGATGGTGGGCGGCATGCATTAACGGTCAGGGGGCCAGGCCAGGACTCATTGAAGAGAGAGAAGAGTCTAAAGGTTAGTGTACACAGTGTATAACTATTGTAATTTGATCACACAGGGTGCAGGCAGGGGGCGATAGATACACAGCATTAGTTAATGTAGCGCAAGGGTTATTTTAAAGTGACAGTGTCCCTTTTCTAACTTTACTTCATTTTTAATACTATTTAGACTTGAAATGATGATGTACACCTTATATTTATTTGTTTTTAGGTTATACTAATACATTGTTGTGTTTTTTTTATTGCAGGGTGAAGAAAATATTTGGGGGGGCGTTTGCCCTGACGCCCCAATGGACGGGCCGCCCCTGCATTTTAACAGGGGTGTGTAGACTTTTTATATCCACTGTATGTCCTCTTGATATGGACACTTATTCCTTGATTGTAGGGGACTGTCTCTCTAAAGGTGGATTACATATATTAAAAATACAATATATATACATATGCATCATGGATTTTGCCAGGACCCAGCAGAGACATCAACATTTATTTTATCTAATAAAAAATTAGCTGTACAAATTTTTTACTGATTACTTATGCTCTTAGTAATGCTCAAATTTTTTTTCAAACAATTTCTGTTTTTATTGTGTAGTTGCTCTTTAATGCTCATAATTACTCAGTGTTTATTTGTGATAGAAATGATTATGATATATGTTTGTATTACATGTGCTCGCTGCCCGCTCATAGAAAAATATAAATGTGTATTAGTAGCTATGTTTTTAAAATGGGGAAACGTCTGTGATTTGCTCACACAGCAAAAAAGAGATATACACGTACAGAAAAGGAAAAATGGGTACGTGCATACCTTGCGCATGAACTCGCAGGGGCTCCTCCACTTCACTGCCTAGGGGCTCCAAAAAGGTAGATCTGTGCCTGGAGCCTGGTTGCAATACTCAGCTTCTTGGGTGTCATAATAAATTCAGAGAGGATGACAAGCAGTCTGCCAGAGCACAAGTTCCTTGATCTCAAATACAAGTTCTGGTGAGGGCCAGAAAGGTGTCACTGAGGAGACTGCAATCAGTTTTGGGAAAACCTCTGCCTATGTAACACATTTTCTGTGAGCGTTTGGCCGTCGCCACAGTGGTAATTCAACAGCATCATCACTTTGCTTAGGTGTCCGGCTCGAGGTGGGAGGATTTGTGGGTATGCTTAGTCTTCTTCAAGAAAAGGTGGCACACAAAGTGGTGCACAAAGCAAATTTGGCTAAGAATGAGTTCACCATGCCGTAGCTTTTGTGGAGCTCATCCCCACAGTGGCATCATTGTTCCTATGGTGTGAGGAAAATAGTTTTTAATTTTCACAGTTAGTCTTGTCCAGATAATGAATGTTTCCTTACCTTTAGTTCAATTGTTCCGTCATTTAGTATTTTGATGCTTGTGGCTGAACGCATGATGTTTAATCTTTAAGCAGGCCATGTTAACACAACTTTTGGTTTTCAACTAAGTTTGCCATACGTGTTGGAAGACCCTTGTTGGTTTACATACGAAGCCTGATTTTTCAGACAATGTTTGCCCTGGCTTTCCTTGTGGGAGCTTGGTTCCAGTAAGCAGCCATATTAGAAGAAGCCTATGTAAGCAGGGTGTGACCTAAGAATATATCATTGTACTCAGTGGGCATTTAGTGCAGTTCTTATGGTTGCATCAATAAATTTACATGGGAGATGGACCATTCCATGCTAACAAGTCTTCCCTATTTCAGTTATTGAGGATGTTGCAGGTCTGTTTGGAGAAGCTAGGTCATAATCCAGCAGAATTTCGTGCACACTTGTTTATGAAAAGCATCAGAAGCATTCATCTGTCTATCCATTTAATTGCATCATCTGGCAGATGGAAATCCAGATTTTTTTTTCTATGTGTACATCCTCATTTAGATCTCTCCCATAACTGTGGAATTCTTGTATTGCAGGCCATGCCCACCAACTGTGGCCTGTCACAGTGTGCTGTCACAGTGGATTCAGATTTAATCTCTACTTATTTATGTACACATGTCTGCTATTTAGAGAAGAAGTTTTCAAAAGAACTCAATGGAAGGGAGGAGAGGAGCCAAGTAAAATGAAGTAGTAGCCGTGTGGGCATATAATTCTACAATATGTGTTTGTGCGTTATTTGCATCTCAACCCAGGTGGCACTTCTAATTAGGTGGGTGGAGTGCCCTCCTAAAAAGAGCTGAGGAGAATATTAAAAGAACAAGGACCATGGAACAGACTAACAAGCTACAGACAGACTAACGGTCTAAGATAAAATTCCCCATAACGCAATCAGTTTAATTTAAAAATACAATTCTCTGTAAGAATCCTGTTATGCTCCTTTCTTGCATACCTGCTACTGTGGTTGCTTTCTTACATAATTCACAGGCATGTGAAGTTTTCCAAACTACAGTGGTCCTTTAAGTTGTTACTGATTATTAGTTCACCTGAGTTCCTATACTTAAGTTGAGTCCTTCCTCAAGACAGATATTAAACACGTAATCATACCTTAACTGTTTATAAAATGTAACTGAAAGTTTATTAGGTGACCTCTTGCTTTTCAATAAGCTGATAATCTGACATGCTTTTCAACTCCTTTCTTTTTTGAAAATCTTTCAGGAATAATCATCTTTACTTCTTGTCCTTCTGCCACTCCAGTATAGAAATATTCAGACAGAGTTCTGATTCCTGATCAGTAAATGTTTTTTCAGTTCTCTTTGGTATTTCCGACTCATCTGCCAGATTAAGTCTTTCAGTATTACAGGTAGTACATTTTGATAGACAATGACCACAGAAGTAAATATTTAAATGATATAACCTTAAAGCCAGGTGTCGTGGAGCAAGTACACATCAGCCAAGTCTGTCTATGTCATTAGAACACAAGCCAAATATATTTCATCATAGGATGAAGCTTTGGTCTGGGATCCTCTGTCTGACTTTACTCTTTTCAATTACTGTTCAGTGCTTTAGTTGTGCTCGACTCTCTGTGACCATATGGACCCAGCACGCCAGGCATATCTTGTTTCAGGTTGGGCTTATCCATATAGTTTTATTGGCAAAGGTACTGCAATGGGTACACAAGCCTCTTCACCACGACAATGTAGAGATCCAAAAGTGGCTTTACAGTATAGTTATATTCTCCTTTAAACAACAGAAACCACAATGTTATAAGTAAATGGTTTAAACATTTCAGGAACATTTCTCTTCTTTAGGTCTGGTTTGTGTGTGGTAGGCATTAATTATACTCAGTCATCTAACATCCATAAACAGACAGCGACTTGGATGTAGTTCATGAAATTTTGCAACTGTCATATTAAAGTTGAAGGGAATGTGGTGAAAAACCTGTCTATAGATGTGACACAGATATTATAAAATAATATAAAGACCATTGTAAACTAATGACATACACAATTATTTCCTGCTCAGTTGTGTTGACATTTGATTGCCATCAACATGAATACCTTTTTTTTTTAAATAAGATATTATAGATTTTATTGGGCTTGTGTTCGAAAACAATTATTTAGGTAGTGAATAGTTCGTACAATATTAATACATGAACAATATTTCTTTCAGAACAGATCCTAAGCATTCACAGATTCATTTGCACCTTTATATTTAAGAAGAGCAATGTACTCATCAATGTTTGTATTTGCCTAGACATCAGCTATGTGTAATGCAAGAAAATAAACTAATGTAGTGCTAAACTGACTTAGTACATTGACACTTTAGTGTCCTCGTGTGGACAAAATGTTGAAAGATTTACATTTGAGTTACATATAATAATAAGTCAGAAGAGTGGATCAACAGAATGAAGCAATTATGAGTATGCACATTTAGATGTGTGTGCATGAGATATAGCACTTGTAGCAATTCAGTTATTTACTGTCAATTAGCTAAACTCTGAAAACCTCTACAGGCACTGGAATATGGTTGAACAAACAGCTGTACAGAGCTCGAATAATATAAGGTGCAAACATTTCCAGATATCATGCAGGCAAAATGCAGCTCAGTTTCAAAGACACAGAAAATCTCTCTTTTCACTCTGTGGCTCTTAATGTTTATATTCTCAAGCAATTTGTACACTGTGATTATTAATCTCACGCCAACAGCTTCATATTAGCTATATTCATAAAGCTACAACATATTACTGAACGAGAAACAAATGGTAAATATACTGACTAGTAAATACATGAGGCACAACAGGTTTAAAGATTTTGATGCAGTAGGAATATATGTCTTATCTTTTGAGACATTATATTCTAAAGAGGATGGTTAGGTGTGTGAGAGGGGGATGCATAACTGAATAAACATTTGATTTTTAAGAGCCACTATTCCAGTGGTACAACATATCTATTCAGTTCTGTTTGGAGACTGACAATTTTAATTGCTAGTTGACAATAGGACTAAATGGAAGAACAAATCCAAATAGGCTATAGTCCAGGCAGCAGTGCAAAATGAAAGCACGCATCAGCAGAGTCTGCTAAATAGAAGATTCATTTTCCATTAAAAAAAAAAAAGATCATTTTAATGACTTTCATAGATGTTAATATTAATAGTTTGTTACTTACTTTAAAAACATGCAATGGGCCTCATTAAAATTTTTCAGCAGTTACAGATCGATTAAATTGAACAAGGCCGCAACTACAGGGCTGAAGCCTCAAAACCGTTAACCATGCACCCCTAAGTAGCATTTTCAGGGCATGATCAATTAAGCAAGTCCGTAACTACCGATTTAAAAACAGCCAATAGTAAATGAGACCATGATCATGACATTAGTAAAACATGGAAGTTAGACAAATGAATTAGGGGCAATAAGTAATACTTAGTGTTTAGACGTCCAATATGCGATCGGGCTTGCAATCCAGCGATGTAAAATCACTAAAAATGAATGAAGAAAACATTCTAGTCCACGTGGGTGGCCTGATATGTATCAACTCCTTGATTCCGGAGATTGATATAACACAGGCATAAAACGTGAAAATTATTTTTAAAAATTGCAGATTTGCAAGCTTGAGACTGTTGTGCAATTAATTATAATGTCTTTCATCACTTTCCCTGTATTTTAAAGTGCAGTATTGATTTTTTGTTAACTATATTTGACATTTACTGGTGTGAAAACAATTTCTGGCTTGAGGAATTGTAGCAATTTAAAAGTGATTTGTGATTTTAGCGATTGTAACATTTGCAGGCTTGAAAGCTTAAAGGCTTAGCTGGGTCGGAGTTACAATTTTGACAGCCCGTGGGGTTTTTTCAGCATGTAACCCGCAAATAGATTGCGGGTAGCGAAAAGAGGCCAATTTAAATAGCAGTACCTTTTGCGGGCTACATTAGGGGCTACATTAACTACAATTTGGACAATTTTTTGAGGCCGTATATTAGTTAATTCTGTATACATCTCTTCCCTACATCAGCAGGGGGTACAAGTGTGGCTTGTTCCTGATGTGAGGGTGCCCCTCTTCTTTTGCTGTGCTGTGAGAATGCTGGATATCAGCAGACATGAAGGGATGAGGCACGGGAACCCCAGGGTGAGCACTGAGACTGAATGTGATAAGATCTAGACAGACTGAGAAAATGCTGCTTGTTGTCGTTTAGTCATTCAGTCGTGACCGCAGCATGGCAGGTACATTTATCAGTCACTGTCCCTCTGAGCTCCATCAAGTTCATTTTCATTGCTTCAGTGACCTCGTCTATCCATCTCCACCTCAATCAATCTTTCCCAGTATTCTCTAGAGATTCCTACCTAGGGATTCCTATCTTCGGCCTCATGATCATACCTTTCATTGAACAGTTTGTCTTGATTTCCTGAAGTATGGGTTCTTCTTGCGCTCAACCTTCTTTATGGTCCAGCTCTCACATCCATATGTTACTACTGGGAATACCATAACATTCTAACTATGCAGACCTTTGTTGATAGTGTAATTTCTTGACCTCCGCATGTGTGACTTGGTCCGCCTATACCATTAACCCCCGTTAACCCAATAAACACACAAACAACTGATGTATGGGTATAATTACAGGCCACAGCTTTATTAACATAACATAACAGGTACCATAACCTGACCTGAACCTGGGGCTGCATACCTTCCCCAGGACAGAGCTCATCCCCAGCCAGAGGCCCTATGGAACCCCGTGCCCAAGAGACCTCTGGCATTGGCCCAGACCGGATACCTTCTCAGCTAATGAGCTCCGCCCTAAGGTGATGCAGCACCCCCGCCACCCGCAAGCCCTACAGGCTCAGCACCGCCAAACAAAACCATGGCCTGCACTATACCCTCCTTCAAAGTGTAATTAAATAACTGAAGGCCAATTTCATTTAGGTGAACCCCGTCTTTCCCAAAGAACACGTGGGCCTCCGGGGTCTCTAGGTCCTTGTGCCTAATGGAAAACCCCCCTAAACGCCTAACAAAAGATGCCATGATCTTGTTTATTCTTTTCCTGGCCTTATCAAGCCTAGCATGATCAAATGCCCCTCGCCAGCGTAACCTTGGTGTTATCTGGGACCAAATTACTAATAAGTCTGGGAACAATTCCCGCAGTCTGAGCAAATCCCTCTTCATTTTCCCGATAAGCTCCCGCATGGACATGGAACCTAAATCATTACCCCCTGCATGGATCAGCAGAATCTCCGGCGGAGGAGATGACCTAGCTAGACTAGATACCCTTAATAAAACCTGCTCCCATCTCAAACCCCTGACCCCGAACCACTTAATTAATACTGCTTCCTCTGGGAAACCCAGCTGACGGCCTTGATCAGTTATTCCTGCTGCCCTTCTGGCCCAATAAATGAATGAATGGCCTACGATCCATAACTGTATGGGGATTCCTGCAATAAAACACATAGTATATACATATCACAAACTTTTATTGTCGCATTAACCAACATATTAAGGACACTGAAGCAGTTTCTACTCCGTGTCCCATACTTTAACTATGGTCTTTCATTTGACGGTATTTCTCTTCTACTCGTTGTGAATTTTCAATGCCTTATGGGCAGTCCTCTATACCCAATACAGCTTTTGTTGACATCTGGGCAGACCTATTACCCAGTGCCCCGGCACCCTTACTTTTTGGGATTCGGGCAGCTGTTCCATTACCCGTTTCCTATCAGGTCCTGCTCATAAGATCAAATTCCACCACTCCACTTGAAATGGTGTCTGCTCCACCTTCGCTAATGGTGCTTCTTTCCTAAAACGTTCCCACTCAAACCTTGATAAGGAATCTGCAATCACATTTTTAACCCCTGGGATATGGGATGCTCTAACTAATATATTTAACTGAAGGCACTTCAATACCAATTGCCTCAGTAGCCTAACTACTGGAGGCGAAGAGGCAGTAATAGAATTAATTGCCTGTACCACGCTCATGTTATCGCAGTTAAAGATAACATGATGATTTTTTAAACTATCACCCCACAACAATATTGATACCAGAACAGGAAACAACTCTAGCAATGTCAGGTTCCTTGTCTACCCGTTCTCCTTCCAGCTAATAGGCCACGCCTGCGCACACCAACTACCCCTAAAGTAAGCCCCAAAACCCAGAGATCCTGCCGCGTCGGTAAACAATTCCAACACCTCATTAGCCACTGGTTCTTTCATAATCATATTACGCCCATTAAAATGTTCCAAAAATTCCAGCCAAATGCGGCGATCCGCTTTATGGCCTGCTGAAATCCTAATGTGATGATGTGACTGATTTACTCCTGCAGTAGCCAATGATAACCTCCTGGAAAATATCCTTCCTATTGGAATAATCCTACAGGCAAAATTGAGTTTCCCGAGCAGAGACTGCAAAGACTTTAAAGTAACTTTTTTAGCTCCCAACACATTCGAAACGCTTAACTTTAAATCTGTTATTTTATCCCTCGGGAGGCTACACTCAAGTTTAACTGTATCCCGCTGGATCCCTAGGAAACACAAAATGTGGGACGGACCTTCCGACTTATCCTCCGCCAACGGTATGCCAAAATCCACTGCCAACTCCTGGAAGCCTTGCATTAACTGGATGCAATCCAAAGAATCAGAGGAACCGATAAATAGAAAATCATCCAAATAATGCACGACCGAGGACAAACCAGTCTTAATGCAGAGTACCCAGTGTAAAAAGGAACTAAATTTCTCAAAATAGGAGCACGATATACAACAACCCATCGGTAGGCACTGGTCAACAAAAATCTTTCCCCCTATCTGGCAACCCAACAAATGAAAGGAATCCGGATTGACCGGAAGCAACCGAAAAGCCGACTTTATGTCAACCTTTGCCAACCAAGCCCCCTTACCAGCTCTCCTGACCAACTGAACCGCTTGCTTAACCGACGCGTACGAAACCGAGGACAACTCCTTGTCAATCCCATCATTAAATGATAGCCCCCTGGGGTATGATAAATGATTAATAAGCCTAAAAGAGCCTGGCTCCTTTTTGGGTACCAGGCCCAACGGTGATATTCTCAGGTTTTTTATTGGAACCTCGTCAAAAGGACCGGCCATTCTACCTTTTTCCACTTCACTGATTAGCTTACTCCATACCGACGAGGGATTCTCCCTAGCCGATCTTAAATTCCTTGGCCACCCCAGCGGGGCCGAAGCCAACGATGGGATAGAAAAACCTAACGAAAAACCCCTGAGTAACAACAAAGCGTCCTCGGACGAAGCAGCCCTACTGGCATACCACCTTAACCACCACTCCATCCTTTCTAATCGCACCAGGCTCTCCCCCTTTTTGTCCAAACTCGCCCGCCTTTTGAGCTTTTGATCTCTTAAAGCAGCGAAAAAGAGGATGACCAGAGCCGCACTCTGAACACTCATGTCTGAACTTACAAGAACCTCCCCAACTGCAAGAACCTTCATTATAAGCAAAGCAATACCCTTTTTTACCGCTAGTGGATACCGCCGGCTTAGGGCCAGCCCCCACCGCCGGGCGCAAAGGTGTTACTATTTTTAGCCAACTACCCATATCCCTATCATCCCACTGCATGGAAGGCCTGACTGCTAACTTCTGACGGAATTTTTCATCATATGCCCACCATGCTAAGCCTCCGTAAGTCCTATGAATGCCTTCAATTTCATCTAGGTAACAAAACAATGCAGAACAAAATTCCGGATTACGCTCCCCAACTGTACTGGCGTTTATAACATAGGCCTGTAACCAATTACTAAAGGTCTTTGGAATCTTCCTGTATCTGCGCTTACGCTCATCTTCCTCTTTCTTTCCCTCATCCTTCTTCTCATCTGCCTTAACTTCTATGAAATTATCCAGCGGGAGAAGCGAGAATATCTCTATAAACTCCCGTTTCCAAATCCTTTCCTTCAACTCCTTAGCTACGTGTTCCCCGATAGGACCAATTGAACACAGTGCTGATTTGTTCATTACTGTGTCAGCTACCCTAATGCCTGCCGGGGAAACGCCTTTAGCCTGTACTCTATCACCTCCCGTAACCTCTGACTCCATTCCTGTAACCGTTTCAGCAATACCTCCTGATGGAACCGCCCCTATCCCTTGACTGATAACCATATCGGGACCTACCCATGCTACCCCTGGTCCCAAGCTTTTCCTCTTTTCCATCTGTGATAATAAATTCTGCAAGTGAGCTACCACCTTTACCAAGCTAACTTGTGTATTGTCAGGATGTGTGTTTAGTATGTCTATAAATTCACCTGTGGTATGCCTCTTGTTGGTTGCTGACACAGAGGCTGTGGGGGCCGCTGACGTGTTCGTCTCATTCCGTTCTCCTGCTTGTCTGGAGAAGGGAAGTTGCTTGCTCCTGTCTGGTGTCGCCTCCTTTCTTGCACTCCTTTTTACCCTCCGGTCCTCCCCGGAAGGCAGTCTCTGGTCCTTTCGTTCTGTTGTATCTCTGTTGCACCTGGAACGAGGATAAAAAGATCGCCTCCCTCTTTCATCCCTTTCATGCTCACCTCCATATCGAGAAAGCAGTGGCGACAGCTGCCTTGACCTTGACCTCCGCCTGGGGGAGGGCGTTCCCCTGTTCCTGCGAGTAGGTGAAATATATCCTCTGCTCTGCCGATATGTTCCCACCGGCGACCTCCTATCTCTGCCCTCAGATGGTATACCTGCATGCCTTTCTTTGTCCATTCTGCCTCTTGTTGCTTTTACCCGCCTCCTTGAGCCTGGTGATAGGGGCTGGTCAGGCGCCACTGAAGACCTTACAAACTCCTGATGCCGTCTGCTCTGCATTCTTCCCGGATCAACACCCGGTCGTGACCTGCTACTGGCGAATGTCCCTTCCTCCGGATCAGCATATGTGGAAACAGGGCACAACAAAGCAGGAACAGCAGCAGTGGACACAAACCCAACTTCAGGCTGTAACTCCTCCTCCTCTTCACTCCCACTTAATAATTCCTCCATACTATTAGCTTGTTCTAAGCTGCCAGAAATACTGCTAACTTCTTTCCCTTCCCTGCTGTTGTCCCACAGCTCTTCTCTACCTCCTTCTACCATAAATTCCACTGTTGCTGAAAAATCCTTAGTAGCTCTAGGACCCCCTTTACTTATGCTGCCCTGCACACTTCTCTGAACCCTCCCATGCTGCTCAGACTGCCCTCTGCCTGTCAGTCCCTTCCCCCTGGCCTTTGCTATGCCTGCTCTCTGCTTCCCCTCCACTGCCTCCTCTGTGCTGCCCCTCTTTTGTGCATCCTCCTCCCCTGTCTGGCACCTGTTGGGGCTTATTGCTTGCCCTGCAGACCTCAGCGATGCTGACCGTGTTGCTGTGGCTGCTCCCTGCTCAGACCTCTTATCAGACGCCTGCGCCGGCTTCTTACCCGATGGCCGCCTCCTGCTGATGACGTCACGCCGGCTCCTCGTTCGCGCAGTGATCTGCGCTGCCTCCTCACCGGCTCCTGCGTGCTCCGCCGCCTCCTCCGCCGACGCAGGCCTTCTGGACGCTTCCTGGTGCTGCAGCTGCTCTCTGGATCCTGTGGAAACGCCTGCAGGACTCCGGTAAGTCCCTCTTCCATGCTTCTTCCTTCCACGGGTCCTCAGGGTAGGCTGCGCCCCTCTTGTCACTGCGACCCTCCTCCTCAGGGGTCCACTTCTGCCCTTCTTCTTAGAGGTCACCTATTGGGAGGCCTTGCTGCCCTTGATGGGCGCCCTCCCCCTCCAACTGGACTTCCAGTGTCCAGTGCTGCATCAATTTCTGGGCCACTGGCGGGGCCACTCTCTCCCAGCCTAGCCACCAGCTCCTGGAACCATTCCTGGCCATTTATTAATGCTTGGCTCCTGAGTTGGGCAATAAAAGTGTCCACGCTTGGTGTTGACATTGTTCATCAGATGTAAACTCTTCTCTGATTAATAGTTAAGTGCCACAAGGCGGGAAAATCCCCCCCCTATATAACCTGCTAATCCCCACCCACAATTTTAACTTGACCAATAGCTACCCAGCACCCAGCCCGGTCAAAACGCTCCTGTAACTAGGCAGTTCCAGGGTGCTGCCATTACTTTTTACAAGCTTGTTCAAGCTTGCCATAGCTTTCCTCCCCAGAAGCAAACATTTTTTAATTTCATGGCTACCGTGCCCATCTGTAGAGATCTTGAATCCTAGGAAAATAAAATCTGTCACTGCCTCCACTTTTTCCAGACTATTTGCCAGAAACTAAGATTGCTGTTTGTTGTGATCTTCGTCTTTTTAAACGTTGAGCAGCAGGCCAGCTTTTGCACTCTCTTCTTTTACTCTCATCAATAGGTTTTTTTGTTCCTCCTCACTATCAGTCTTCAGATATCAGTATCATCCCTGTATCTGAGATTGTTGATATTTCTTCCAGCAATATTGATTCTGGCTTCGGATTCATCCAGCCTGGCCTTACGCATGATGAGCTGTGCATATAAGTTAAATAAATAAGGTGACAATATAAAACCTTGTTGCACGTCTTTTCTGATCTTGGCCCATTCTGTTGTCTCATGTTTGGTTCTGAGTGTGGCTTTTTGTTTCACATACAGATTCTTCAGGAGGTGGGTGAGATGTACTGGTACTCCCATCTCTTTAAGAACTTACCAGATTTTGTTGTGATCCACACAGCCAAAGGCTTTAGAATAGTCTATGATAGTCGATTAATTAAATGGTTTTCTGAAACTCTCTTGCTTTCTCTATTATCATTTGGACATTTGCAATTTGATCCCGGCTTGCCCATCTGATAGTTCCTGGTCCGTATTTGTTGGAGCCAATCTTATAGGATCTTAAGCATTACCTTGCTGGCATGTCAAATTAGTGCAATTGTTCGATAATTGGAACACTCTTTGGCATTGCCGTTTTGGGATTGGGATGTAGACTGACCTTTTCCAGTCTATTGTTTAGTGTTGAGTTTTCCAAGTTTGTATGTCTCAAGCTCAATGGACAAACTATCGAAGTCATCACTGCTGTTAATAAGATCCTGCCCCCTCTTCTTTATCTGATCTGCTTCCCTACCATTTTTGTCTTTTATCATGCCCACTTTAGCATTAAAAATGTGCCTTTGAGATTCCCAGTTTTCTTGGAGAGATCTCTTGACTTTCTCATTCTGTTATCTTCCTCAATCTCTTTACATTGTTCATTGTAGGATGTCTCCTTGTCTCTTCTTGCTATCCTCTGAAATTCTGCATTCAGTCGGACAAATCTTTTCCTGTCTCCAGTACCTTTCACTTTCCTTCTTTCCTGGACAACTTTCAAAACCATTTTGCCTTCTAAGTTTTCTTTCTTTTGCAGATTTTCTTTGTTGCTGTTTCTTGTACAATATTGCAAATTTTGGTCCAAAGTCCATCAGGCATTCTATTTTCCATGTCTAGTCCCTTAAATATATTCTTTACTTCCACTGCATATTCACAGGGGATATTTCTTCTGGCCACTCTGCCATAAAGCACATCTCTATGGAGCGTACGGCTTATTGTCGTCCTATGTACAGATACTCCAGTCTCTGCTGTGGAACTCTACAGCTCCTCCAGGGTTACCTTAGGTCTCTGTGCTGCCTCTCTGATTAATGCCCTCCTTGCCCGGTCCCTGAGTTTTTGTGGGCGGCCGTCTCTTGGCAGGTTTGCTGTTGTGCCATGTTCTTTCCATTTGGTTATGATAGATTTGATGGTGCTCCTGGGGATCAAAGATTTGGATATTTTTTTATAACCTAACCCTGACTTGTGCTTCTCAACAACATTGTCCCTTACTTGTTTGGAGAGTTCCTTGGTCTTCATGGCAGTGTTTGGTTAGTGGTGCCTCTTGCTTAGGTGTTGCAGCCTCTGGGGCCTTTTAAAAAAGGTGTGTATATGTAATGACAGATCATGTGACACTTAGATTGCATATAATTATGTGACTTCTGAAGGTAATTGGTTGCACCAGAACTTTTTATGGGCTTCATAACAAAGGGGGTGAATACATACGCACATGCCAATTTTCTGTTTTCTATTTCTAAAAAAATAGTTTTATGTATATATTGTTCTCATTTCACTTCATTAACATAGACTATTGTGTTCTGATCCATCACATAAAAATTCAGATTAACAAAACATTGAACTTAAGGCTGTAATGTAACAAAAAAAGGTACAAAGTCAAGTGGGGTGAATACTTTTGCAAGACACTGTATGTATTCATATAAAGGTTAGTGTGAACAGGGGTACTGTCCCATGATGGACCGTATGCTATGGAATGTTGTTGTTTTTCAGTCCTTCAGTCGTGATCTCATGGAAACACCACACCAGGCCCATCTGTCTGTGTCTCTTGTTGTGCCTATCCATATGGTTTTTGTGGCAAAGCTACTGGAGTGGGATGCCAATTCCTTCGACTGTTGACTGCAATGTGCCTGACCTCCCTACCATGGCCTGCCCATCTTTGGGTGACCCTACATGGTATAGCTCACAGCTTCATTGACTTACACTCTTAAGCCTCTTCTCCATGACAAGGAAGCTATAGCATGTACCTACAATAATATAATGTGCCTATTGCTTCAATATGCAGTGTGGCTTTGTGATAAACAAAAGAAGGATTTATACCCTATTCATGTTTAATGTAACATTGCTGGTGATTTCTATTATTATGATCAAAATGGAGTGTATCTGCAGTAACATAATACTGTGGTACTTTAGAATAGGAATTAGCAGACAAGGAAGAGTGGTGTGGGCAGAACAATGGTTTCAGGTCTAAGTGTAAGTGAGGAATAAGCCACAATCTTTCCTTGCACAGTGCCAGCTTTTGCATATCTCCATAACATCCTAATCAGCTTGCAAATCTTATAAATATATCAGCTGTGAACATCTATTTAATAAACAGGTTAATTTAAACTTCCATCCTGTAATGCCACTATTAACCCAATCAGTGCAATTAAGAAAACACTTTATGCCAAATATTGGTGGTATCTGGCAAGCCACCACCAGTTTGTACATACATACATTGTGGGTCAGCTGTAAGACACAATTATGAGTACCGTAATTATTTGTTAAATCGGTTCAAAGGTGTATTTAGTAGAGGAGTTATAGGTGCAGTTGTCAGAAAGATAGACACAATTTTAGAAAGCACTGACTGCGCAAACAGAAAAATAGTAAAGAAATCAAAAGCTATATCCCAACTGGGATATTCAGTAGAATCACAGAGTAGATGTGCAAAGATCTATTATTTTAGGCACAAAAAGGTAGAATTGTTTCATATGGTGCCACTGTAGTCTAGAAAGCAATGTTGAGGTGATGATATCCCACTGACTTTGATGTCAAATACACTGAAAGCAGCCACAGACAGTCTCTGAGAGAAACACAATATACACTTGCACATGGACTAGTTTAAAGCATAAAGACTGGGCAGAAAGAATAGAAAACTGGGTGCTAATAAAGAACTCTGGCACATGTAAGGGCACTTTTCCTGGAATGCTGCATTTTTTTTACTTGAACGTTTCTCCATAGCAGACAAGGACACTTGATTGTTGTTATCAAGTGGACTCCTAACAGAAAGATGTAGGAGGACATTATGGAAGAAGCTGATGAGGCACAGTTAAAATATATTATTGGAAGTTAAGAAGTGTGCTTACATGTACATAAATAGATATGGGATGTCATCTTTCTGTATATAGTGTGAGAAATTATCTTTTTGAGCCAATGTTTCTGCCACTTTTATGGAGAAATACAACTACATGAGTCTTTAATATTTTTTCAAGTTTTACCTTAGCCAGTGCTCCAAATATTGCTTAGCCAGTGCTCCATTGAAACACTACCTTTACTTTATTTATTGGACAGTTCCTTGCTACCTAAGCTAACCCGGGATTGAGCAAAAAGCAAAAACAAAACAAAGCAGTTCTATAGTTTTCCACTGTGCTGCAGATCGCTCATCCTCAGTCCCATATTGCAGTCTCTCTCTATGTTTTTTCTCCATCTCCAATAAACAACATACTTCTCGTGTGTGTGTCAAATAAACTATGTAAACACATCTTTGTGTTTGTCTCTTCTTCAACTCAGACCACCTGAGAACTCAGTCCATTCAGCATCTTTAAGTTAAAGATACACACAGTTGTTTTTAATTATGTGATTATGTTTAAAATAATGTTCTCAATTCTAATTCTTTGGCACAATGCACTTTTATACAGTGGTCCTTTAAGTATAACTACCATGGTTCCATATCTCCAACTAGCCTCTCTGTGGCTCTCACACACAGTCCAGTCCATGGGGGTTGTTCCGGCCATGATTTTACTAGCATTTTTTTGCCAAAAATAGAAATGCAAGTGCAGCACTAAGCCTATATGAGACAGTAATTACAGAGTACCTGTGCTTAGTTGATCTGATTGTCAGTTCTATTTGTCACTTCTGTTTATTTGTTCTCTTTTCTGATCTAGACCATTGTAACCATTCTGGCTCCTGGCTTCCTGAGTCCTTTGGCTGTGTTTTCTGGATTCCCTGCCAGTCTCAGACCTCCTGCTTGGACACTCGCTTATGAAAGATATCTGTCTGCTTTTTGATGTTGGACTATCTAATTTCAATGTATTGGATCTGACTCTTAACTGTGCCATGCCTGCAGTCTATCTGTTCCTGCTACTGGGTGTTTTCAGACCAGCCTTACAATAAAAAAAGCTGTATGTTGAAAATGAGAGTATGCCATTGATAATAACCCTTTAACTCAGAAGGACAGATAAGAAATTAAAACATAACCTCCAAAGAAATCAAGCCCTGTACATTGCTTCTACAAGCTGTTTAACTCACAAAGCTAATTTCCTGAAAAAATATACACTATAAGATTCAGCAAAAAAAAATGTGATTTATATCTCAAATGGGAGTTCATTTATCTCCAGAGATTTTTGTATATTCCCTGCAGTGCATAGATCTGAAACGTCGCTCAGTGGGGTCTTAACATTATTAACGATGGTGTATTAATTGCGTTAGCAGCGTGTTATTTGGAGTTGGTATTTATAGGAGAATAAAAACATGGCTTATGTACTACAATCGTTGACAGGGAGAGAGGAAGTCTGATTGATAAGTTTAATCAAAGGTGTTTTCATCCAGCAAAGCTCGTTCTAGCCTCTTACTGACGTTCCTGACTCACCACGTGTGCTCGATAATTATTGGAGTTTTTGTGAAACTCAGATTGAAATAGAGAAGGCATCTTTCAGTTGGAGCCACTGCATACTGTGAACAGTGCAGGATTTCTATTTGTAATGGGTTTCACATCTAACTTCTGTATCATTTCAAGGTACATATATTTTTCATCTGAATGTGTCTATTGTCTTGAGGATATGGCAGTGTCCCAATCCGGGGTGTCAGGAACTCCCACTGCTTAGGTCCCTGGATTGAAGCAGGCTTCTTTTTCTCGACACCCAGAGCTGGATCAGAAATCCAAGTTTGCTTCTTAATTTTACTAATGAAGACATACATAATCATCATATTTGTCCCCAACAGGGCTTAACAATTTTTTCTGGTCTTGCATTTTATACACGATAAAACAAAGGGAACGTGTAAATGAATTACAAAGGGTAAATACTTCACTTACATTCAAATATTCAGGTTTGATTTACAACCCCCCACCACCACCACCACCCTCCCAGTGACCTGATGACAAATTCCTGACAGCCTGAAATAGTCAGATCTTTCATTGGTGGATAGTCTATCCCATTATCCAATCAGGAGAGTGAGCGAGATGCCAGGTTGTCTGATGGGAGGTGGTGACCAGGCAAGCTACCTGACTGACAGATGTCATGTAGTTTGCTGGGCACCATTCAGACTTAACTCTGCCCCTTCTTTTTTCAGCTAGGAAACCTATTTCATGCTGCCACGCCCTGACCTTTATTTTAATAGTCATCTGAGTATTGGCTAGAAGTAAAAATGTCCCCATCCTTCCCACATTTTTTTACCATTTTTACTTATATTCTATTTTGCAGCTGTTCTGCTAAATATGTGTAGAAAAATATGTAAATGCTTAACAATGAATCCAAGGGGTATAACTTTAAGATTATTGACTTCTGCAGTTTCCCACAACAATCACTCAATTAAATAACTAGGCAGTTACTTATCCTAGATTCTGTGCCACTCTGAATTGTGTCAATGGCTTGGCTGGGGATTGCGCTAGGGCTGCAGCTACATGGTTAGGATGTTCTTATTGTGGTGAGTGAGGACCGCTCTCTGGAAAGTCACAGAGGGGTCTAAGGTGTTCCTTCTTAAAGAAGTCCTGTAAAATCTCACCCCAAGTCACCAAGCACAACTGTGTGGGAAAAATGGAATGGTCACATTATAACCCAGATAGTAACCATTAAAGTGAATATAGCAGTTTTTGTGAACATGAAAGGTTTTTGTGAACATGAAAATCGGGTCCCCAAAGGAGGGTTGTTAGAAATACACTCAAATGGTGGCCACAATTGCATTTATCTTATTATTATGTGATTGTGAAATACTTATACTAGTATACAGTGCCTGATATATAAAACAGTAATTATAATAATTACATGTCTAGGGTATAGGTACAGAAACATATGCATACCTGGGATATTCATAAATATATTCAGAACATCTATTAACTCTATTAAGTTTAGGTACATAGAGTGGGCAAGTGGGCGTACTGCATATTATATGCCTTCAATTCAGTGCCTCTAGGCAAATTACAGATACAACATTATATTGTAAGTTTATTTTAAGGTTGCAAATTTTAATGTGCTCCATTTTTTCCTTACTGAATGCTAAATGGTGATCATTTTGTATTATTATTCAGTAAATACCACAGAGAGCATTTCTGAGAATGTTTTTTAGTAGAAACGCCTTTATGTGAGCCATTAAAGGGTCACTTTTCTTTTGGTGAAAACTTTATATATTTGTGAATAATGTAACAAAATAACATTAGCAGGTATGCAAGACAGCAACAAAAAATATTTTTTTGAGAAAATCTTATATTTAGATAACTCTCATTGTGTCATGGTTGATTACATATTGGATTGATCCTCTGCATGTATCTTGGGGGAAAGGACATCCCATGGAGACCCATTCTTCTACTAAGGTTTATTGTAAAGGAGCTATATAAAGTGTCTTTTTCTAAAAAAATAAAGGGTGTATTTCTCTATTTTACTTTGTAAAAACATTTTTGTACATTATGAGGTCAAGTGTTCAAAAGAGAACATTATAAATATGAAACTTTAGTGGCCCTTCTGATATACTCTTAAAGGTATATAGCAGTTTCCTGGGTTACAAATGTTTCCTACAAACAGCTAATGATTAGTAAAAAAAAAACGTATTATATTGAATGCACTTACACATTTAAATGCTGGATACTGCTATCTGAAATTGCACACCCCTAGGACGCTTACATAACAGTGTGCCAATTGCATATCATCTGAGTACAGTTTGTGATCTCCTCCAAAGGAAGTACTGGTTGATGGGGTCACAGCTGAAATTTTCCACAAGGAGACTGGCAGCGAGAAATAAACACTAGCAGCAATTGATGCAGGGAACAGACAAGCTACAGGTGTAATCTAGTGGGAATGTGCTGCACAGATTGGCACATGTTAGAAAGTACTATGTATTTTCATATTAGAGTCTAACTGTATACCCTAGGCTGCCCAGACAGCAACTCCAGATTGTGATACAAATGTGTCTCCGCTTCCTCCTGATTGGCCAAAAAACTTTTGGAATTAATCCTAATTTAGCCTAGGTTCGGAGAGGGTGTTAACAGTTATTTTCAACTGTCAGAAATTTTGCTAACTTCAAGGTAAGTGTTTAAATGTTTAATTTGGTATTTTTATTCATGCAAAATAATGTTTTCATACACTACTGATTCTCCTTTATCAAAAGCATTCTTAATCCAGCAAACGTAGGTATGGCTTTAACAATTGAGGGCAATACAATAAGGCCCTCCTTCAATTGCAATTTTGCCAATTGAATAGGGATCTAAATCAGCACATAACATATTTTTTTGACAGAAGTTTTTAGTTAGTGAAGACCTTGCTTTTGGATAGAAGTTCATTAACTAAAAAGTTGTTTAAAAAAATATTCTATGTGCTTATATAGAGCCCTATTCAATTGTGCAACTCGCAATTGAATGAGGCTCCAGGTGATTATGAGAGCTCTAAACAATTCATTTATCAATATAGAATATTAAATAAATCCTCTCAACCCACTTGTTTTGTACAGTAAATCCTTACTACACAAAATAGAATTTATTTGCTTACTTACATTCTTCATTTACCTCTTCTGGAGCATGAAATATAGTAAGATAATTTAATGCAGAAACGTCTCACCTTTGGTTTGGATTTTCTACACCTTAAGGAAGAAGTAGTAATTAGTTTTATTCTAGTGCAAATGTCCAGATTCCAAATACAAACTTTTTAATTTAAAGATCATCATAGAAGTGCATGTAAAAGTAAGTTACAGAGTGAAGTAGTCTCATATTAAATAATTTACCAGATATTTATATAAGCATATGAAGGCATCATTAATTGAATTTTCTTGATGAGGTCGGGGGCCAGTGGGTCCGTTAAAAGGTGGAAAGGCAATACATAATAAAATAAAATAATCAATTACCGTATATACTCGAGTATAAGCTGAGTTTTCAGCCCTCGAGTCACATTCCCCCCCGTGTCTCTCTACCCCCCCCGTGTGTCTCTAGCCCCCCCATGTGTCTCTAACCCCCCCCCCGTGTGTCTCTAAACCCCTGTGTGTCTCTCTACCCCCCCCCGTGTCTCTTTCCCTCCCCCCTCCTCAACCTAAACTCCCCTCAACCCCCCCTCCACCTAAACCCCCCTAAATACCTCCCCCCTCTCCCCTCACTTACCTGCTTGTGCTCCGGCCTCCGTTCCTTAACCCCGCCGGAGCGCATGTGATGTTACATGCGCGCCGCGTCATTAGCATATACCGGGTGCGCGCCGGGTCAAGGAGCGGAGGCCGGAGCACAAGCAGGTAAGTGAGGGGAAAGGGGCGAGGTATTAAAGGGGGTTTAGGTGGAGAAGGTGGGTTGAGGAGGGGGGTTGAGGAGGGGGGTTGGGGTTGAGGGGGATTGAGGGGGGAGGTTGAGGGGGGTTGAGGTTGAGGAGGTGGGTTGGGGTTGAGGGGGGTTGAGGTTGAGGAGGGAGATTGAGGATGGGGGGTTGAGGATGGGGGGGTTGAGGAGGGGGTTGAGGATGGGGAGTTGAGGAGGAAGGTTGAAGAGGGGGTTGAGGATGGGGGGTTGAGGAGGGAGGTTGAGGAGGGGGGTTGAGGAGGGGTTTTGAGGAGGGAGGTTGAGGATGAGGAGGGAGGTTGAGGATGATGAGGAGGAGGGGTTGAGGATGGGTGGTGAGGTTGAGGAGGGGGGTTGAGGATGGGGGGTTGAGGAGAGAGGATAAGAATGGGGGTGTTGAGGAGGGAGGATGAGGAGGGAGGTTGAGGAGGGGGCTGAGGATGAGGAGGGGGCTGAGGATGAGGAGAGAGGTTGAGGAGGGGGTTGAGGATGAGGAGGGAGATTGAGGATGAGGAGGGAGGTTGAGGAGGGAGGTTAAGGTTGAGGAGGGGGTTGAGGATTGGGGGGTTGAGGAGGGGGTTGAGGAGGGGGGTTGAGGAGGGAAGTTGAGGATGAGGAGGGAGGTTGAGGATGAGGAGGAGAGGTTGAGGAGGGGGGTTGAGGTTGAGGAGGGGGTTGAGGATGGGGGTTGAGGAGAGAGGATGAGGATGGGGGTTGAGGAGGGAGGATGAGGAGGGAGGTTGAGGAGGGGGTTGAGGTTGAGGAGGGAGGTTGAGGTGGAGGAGGGAGGTTGAGGATGAGGAGGGAGGTTGAGGATGAGGAGGGAGGTTGAGGAGGGGGGTTGAGGAGGGTGATAAGGGAGGGGGGAAGAGACACAGGAAAGGGAGAGGTTGGAAGAGACACGGAGAGAGAGGGGGACACAGAGGGCACAAGAGGGACACAGGGGGCAGCACATTTCCCACCCTCGGCTTATACTCGAGTCACTCATTTTACCCAGTATTTTGTAGTAAAATGGGTGCCTCGGCTTATACTCGGGTCGGCTTATACTCGAGGGGTTGAGGAGGGGGGTTGAGGAGGGAGGTTGAGGATGAGGAGGGAGGTTGAGGATGATGAGGAGGAAGGGTTGAGGAGGGGGGTTGAGGTTGAGGAGGGGGGTTGAGGATGGGGGGTTGAGGAGAGAGGATGAGAATGGGGGTGTTGAGGGAGGATGAGGAGGGAGGTTGAGGAGGGGGTTGAGGATGAGGAGGGAGGTTGAGAAGGGGTTGAGGATGAGGAGGGAGGTTGAGGATGATGAGGGAGGTTGAAGATGAGGAGGGAGGTTGAGGAGGGAGGTTGAGGTTGAGGAGGGGGTTGAGGATGGGGGGGTTGAGGAGGGGGTTGAGGAGGGAGGTTGAGGATAAGGAGGGAGGTTGAGGACGAGGAGGAGGGGTTGAGGAGGGGGGTTATGGGGGTTGAGGAGAGAGGATGAGTATGGGGGGTTGAGGAGGGGGTTTGAGGAGGGAGGATGAGGAGGGAGGTTGAGGAGGGGGTTGAGGATGAGGAGGAAGGTTGAGGATGAGGAGGGAGGTTGAGGATGATGAGGAAGAGGGGTTGAGGAGGGGGGTTGAGGTTGAGGAGGGGGGTTGAGGATGGGAGGTTGAGGAGAGAGGATGAGAATGGGGGTGTTGAGGAGGGAGGATGAGGAGGGAGGTTGAGGAGGGGGTTGAGGATGAGGAGGGAGGTTGAGGAGGGGGTTGAGGATGAGGAGGGAGGTTGAGGATGAGGAGGGAGGTTGAGGAGGGAGGTTGAGGTTGAGGAGGGGGTTGAGGATGGGGGGGTTGAGGAGGGGGTTGAGGAGGGGGGTTGAGGAGGGAGGTTGAGGAGGGAGGTTAAGGATGAGCAGGGAGGTTGAGGATGAGGAGGAGGGGTTGAGGAGGGGGGTTGAGGTTGAGGAGAGAGGATGAGGATGGGGGGTTGAGGAGGGGGCTTGAGGAGGCAGGATGAGGAGGGAGGTTGAGGAAGGGGTTGAGGATGAGGAGGGAACACTGAACTCACAAAAACATGGGGCTTGATTACTTGGCTCCCACAGGAAATCTTTACTTGCTGCCAGTAACAAATTCTTGCATGTGAACTCTTACGAGTGATTGCTACTTGTGAACTGTTCCCTGCTCTATGTGTGGTTTTTAGATAAAGTGTGATTACATGGCTCCCATAACAGTTTATGCTCTCAGTGAGACAAATCTTTATGTGTAAACACATCCTCCCAAACAACAGTTAAATACCTAACAAGAACACTCAGAAGACACTTAAATAATAGTACCTGCAAAAAAAACATTTAAAATGAGCATACACAATAAGATAAGATTCCTACAAAATCACCGAAATAGCCATATTGCTCACAGCAATAAAACTGCCATGATACTAATGCTGAAATAACCGTGATCTAACAAACCCCACAAGTGGTTAATAAGAAGCGATTACTTACACATGGAACTTAGCAGGACCCATAAATAGCCTCAACAACCTCAAGTCTACAGTCACAGACAGCATGCATACTAACAGTGACCGAGATAGAGAATGGAGGGCCCTGGTGCAAAAAACAAATGTTGCCCCTCCACCAAAACCAACTCAATTAATGCCCCTCATCAACACCCCTTTAAATAACAGCACTCCTCCCCAAGACCCTTTTCCATGGCTGCTCCTCTTTCCATAGCTGCTCCCCTTTGCTTACCTCCTGCATGTATACATATACATAGCATCTAGTCCCTCTCAACATCCACCCCCACACGGCACCCACCCCTCTTAGCATTCATCCTTACATAGCATCCAGTTGTTTTCAGCAGCGATCTCCTCTCAGCATCCATGCCCAAACAGCACTCAACCCCTCTCAGTACCCACCTCACATAGCACCCATTCCGATCTCCTTTGTTCTACGCCTCACAAATGCCACTCCCTGTATTTGCTGTTTTTCAGACCTAGTTCTCGCTCACTTCTTCCCTGAAACACATCCCTAGCATGTTGAACTGCTCCACACTGCAACCTCTTGGAACTTCAGTAGAAATGCTCTTTTTTAAACAGGCATGGATTCCCAATTCCCTGCTAGGGGTGTGAGCAGCCAAGGAGGCCCGAGGGGCCTATGGCAGGTTGGGCCAGGGTTGGCATTTAACAGAAACATGTTAAATGCAAAAACAAATACAGGACTATCCCATTTAGCTCTGCACTTGTGTTCCTGCATTCAGGAGCACTATGTGAATCAGCGCTAATCAAGGCATTTTTACCGTGGCTGAGCTAGTCCTCGGGGGCCCCCGGTGCAAAAAATAATATATAATATATGTTTCAGCTTAAATAAAAGGAGGGACTTCAAAAAAAAGGGAGGGCAGATTTATAGTGCAAAGGAGGAAAACTTTATATAAATATATTATTTTATATTCTTTATTTTTCCCACTGAAATTTTGTAGACAATAATAATAATTATGAGTCAGTCCAGTGGCAACCTTATTCAGTGTACATCCTGTCATATGTATGCAATACTGGAACAGATGATCCAGGGTCCATACCTCTGTGAGAGGTGTGAGCATGTTGCCTCTCTGGAAGCTCAAATTGGAGATCTGGAGAGGAGAATTGCAGCACCTAGTGATATTGCTCCACTGGAAAGGGGGCTGGTGCGCACTGAGCACAGTTTAGCTGGGCCTAGCATGGAGGGTGGAGCTGGGGCTAGTGAGGATGTCCAGGGAGGCAGCTGGGTTACAGTTACAAGGGGAAGCAGGGGGGACAGGAGGAGGCAGGCCAGTTCTGAGTTGGCAAACAGCAACAGATTTGCCAGATTGAGTGAAACTGTTGGGGATGTCCATTCAGGAATGGCAATGCCAGATAGAGCTGTTCCCTCTAACAGCCGGGCGAACAGCTCTACTGGAGGAGAGGGAGGGCAGAATAGGCAGAACAACAGACATGTTTTGGTTGTAGGGGACTCTATTATTAGGAAGGTAGACAGGGTGATTTGTCACCCAGATCCCAGCAATCGAACAGTTTGCTGTCTCCCGGGTGCTCGGGTTCGTCATGTTGTGGATCGGGTAGACAAATTATTGTAAGGGGCTGGAAATGAACCAGCGGTCTTGGTACATATTGGTCCCAATGACAAAGTTAGTGGAAGATGGAGTGTCCTAAAGAATGATTTTAGAGAACTAGGTAATAAGCTGAAGGCAATGACCTCCAAGGTAGTATTTTCTGAGATACTACCAGTGCTACGTGCTAGCCCAGGGAGGCAGAAGGAGATTAGGTAGGTTAATGCGTGGCTAAAGATGTGGTGCACTAAGGAGGGGTTTGGCTTTTTAGAGCACTGGGCTGACTTCTCACTTCGGTACAATCTCTACAGTAGGGATGGATTGCACCTTAATGATGAGGGAGCTTTTGTACTAGGGGATAGGATGGTAGAAAGGCTGGAGGAGTTTTTAAACTAGTAGGTGGGGGGGAGGGACTAGATATAAGTAATGGGGTAGAAAGTGTAGAGGGTATAAGGGATGAGTTAACAACTCATAGGGGAGGAGATGGGGGAGGGGTAGTATAGTCAATAGGGAGGTAGTACTAAGTAATTCAAGTACAGTGGCAGGCACTTCAGAACTACAGACTCATAACATAAGGTGTATGCTTGCTAATGCCAGAAGCTTGCCAGGAAAAATGGGAGAGTTAGAATTATTAGCAATTAATGAAAAATGGGATTTAATAGGCATTACCGAAACGTGGTGGGATGAATCTCATGACAAGACTGTTAATCTGGATGGTTATAACCTATTTTGGAAAGATAGAGGCAATGGTAAACGAGGAGGAGGTATTTGTCTGTATATTAAGCCTGAATTTAAGGCTATAGTCAGAGAAGATATTTATGGTGGACCTAGTGATCAAGCTGAATGTTTGTGGGTAGAGTTAAATAGCGAAGCAGCAAATTCCAAAAGAATATTAGTAGGAGTATGCTATAAACCCCCAAATATAGCTGAATGTGAGAAAATACAATTATTGTTACAGATTGGAAATTGAAAACAACATTTTAAGGGGCCAACAAAAACTCTAAATTTTAAAAGGGCGGATTTTAACAGTCTAAGGGCAGCAATACAAAGTATAGACTGGGACAGAGAACTGATAGGTAAAAACACTGCACATAAATGGACAACATTTAAATCCTTACTAAATATACATACACATCGGCATATACCGTGTGGGAATAAAAGTGAAAGGAGTAAATCCCATCCAATGTGGCTTAACAATGATTTAAAGATCAAGATACGGAGTAAAAAACAGGCATTTAAATTATACAAACAAGAGGGGACAGAGACTGCTTTACGGGAATACAAGGAAATCAACAAGGCTTGCAAAAGCGCGATTAGACTGGCTAAAATAGAAAATGAAAAATGTATTGCAAAAGAGAGTAAGACTAACCCTAAAATATTTTTTAAGTATATTAATGGGAAGAAGGCGAGGAAGGAAGCTATAGGAACATTAGAATGTGAAACAGGCTGTCTGAAAATTAGTGACCAGGAAAAAGCAGATGAGTTAAATAGGTTATTTTCTTCGGTGTACACAAGGGAGGTACAAGTGGTTGGGACACTGCAACATAATAGGGCTACACTACCTTTGCCAAATAATTGGTTAACACCGGAAGTAATCCAAATGGGTTGGAAAAAATACATGTTAATAAAGCCCCGGGTCCTGATGGAATACATCCAAGAGTACTAAGGGAACTGGGTTCTGTAATAGCCAAACCATTATATTTAATTTTTCAAGATTCACTCAACACAGGGTCTCTACCAGATGACTGGAGAAAAGCTGATGTGATACCTATATTTAAGAAGGGAGCAAGAGCAAATCCGGGGAATTATAGACCAGTGAGCCTCACTTCTGTAGTGGGGAAGCTTTTAGAAGGGTTAATAAGGGATAATATACAAGAATATGTCTATTTGAACAGGATTATAAGTAGGAGTCAACATGGATTTATGAGGGATAGGTCATGTCAAACAAATCTAATTAGTTTCTATGAGGAGGTTAGTAGGAACCTGGATCAAGGCAACTCAGTGGATGAAGTATTTTTGGATTTTGCAAAAGATTTTGATACAGTGCCACATGGGAGACTATTGGTCAAACTAAGGAATACAGGAATTGCAGTAAATATCTGCTCATGGATTGAGAGCTGGCTAAAAGACAGGAAGCAAAGGGTTGTTGTAAATGGAACATACTCCAATTGGACTAATGTGGTAAGTGGGGTTCCTCAGGGTTCAGTATTAGGTCCTCTCCTTTTTAACATATTTATTAATGACTTAGAGGTAGGATTGGAGTGTGGGGTCTCCATTTTCGCTGATGACACAAAGTTGTGCAAGGTAATTAAATCAGATAATGATGTGCTTTCCCTCCAAAGGGATTTACATAAAATTGAGGAATGGGCATCTAAATGGCAGATGAAATTTAATACAAATAAATGTAAGGTTATGCATCTGGGAAGGAAAAATAGCCATGCAATTTATAATCTTAATGGAGCAAATCTAGGTGTGTTAGATATTGAAAGGGATTTGGGAGTGCTTGTGGACAACCACCTAGGTAACAGTGCTCAAAGTGAAGCAGCAGCTGCAAAGGCCAATGAAATATTAGCATGTATTAAGAAGGGTATAGAAGCCAGGGAAGCAAATATAATTCTGCCACTATACAAATCTCTAGTACGCCCTCATTTGGAATATGGAGTACGATTTTGGGCACCACTTCATAAAATGGACATTTTAGAGCTGGAAAAGGTACAGAGAAGGGCAACAAAACTAATAAGGGGAATGGAGGGGCTAAGTTATGAAGAAAGACTAACCAAATTAAACTTATTTTCTCTAGAAAAAAGGCGTATAAAAGGAGATATGATTACCTTAAATAAATACATCCAGGGTCAGAATAAAGATTTGTCAGGGGAGCTTTTTGTGCCAAGAGGTTTTCAACTGACAAGAGGACATCCCTTGAGGTTAGAAGTAAAACGATTCCACCTTAAAGAAAGAAAAGGGTTCTTCACAGTAAGGGTGGTTAAACTGTGGAATTCTAAAAGCGGATTCGATAGATAACTTTATTAGGGTACTAGATTTATTTCTAATTAAAAAAGGAATTCAGGGTTATCATGGATAATTAGAGAGACAGTATTAATCCAAATTTTTTACATTTCCCTTTGAGACAATTGGCTAAGTCTCGCTTGTGTTTTTTTTTTTTTTTTCTATTTTCCTTCCTCTGGACTAATTAATAATAAAAAATTTTTAAAAAAATGTAATAATTGATTAATAATTAATTAACAACTAATGAATTAATAGTTAATCCTCGTATTGCAGATCAGAGGAGATCTTAAAAGGTTGAACTTGATGGACTGAAATTCTTTTTTCAACCTTAAATACTAAGGCCCTCATTATATTATCGGCCGTAAATCGGCCGCAAAGCATGCGATTCCTTGCAGGGCTCCCGTTACCTTGCAATTCAAATAGACGGCGCCGTAAAGGATATCCCCTTACGGCCGGCCGTATATCTTGCAACCGGCCGTAAGCTCAGAAATCTTTAAAAGCAAAAATAAATTCAAGACGGCACTGTAAAGCTCTATACATGCTAGGGATCATAATGGGGAACATGAGGATTAATAGCAACCCCCTCTCAAGCTTGCACATCAGCCCAAATCCGAGATTTAATTAACTGTTTATTTTACGGCCGCAGCGTGGGCGGGTCTGAGGTGCTCAAAGCCCTCTGGACTTTTTCCATGGATATTTGCCATAAATAAATAAAAAAATGATTTACGGATTTGAGTGTAGGGGAATGTTGTGCTATGAATGCTAACACCTACAATCACTTTATAGTCTCCTCAGAGTGCAGGATGGCTTTATTATGGCTTTATAATGTGCTTAAATGTGTGCCTGCGGGACCTTTTTGCTTCAAGTAAGCTGCGGCTCGGTTTTAGCCTTGCAGAGAGGGTTCCTGGAGCAATTGAATAGCAACCAGGATTTTCTTGCGGCCGAAACTCTTGCGGCCGTTTAAGATCAAAGGCTTTCCTCCGGCGCGTGCGGCCGCAAGGGATAACAAGGCGCCGGCCGCAAGCCTGCCGGAGTCCCCGGCCGGAGGGGAATAGAATAGGCAAATAGCTTGTGGCCGGTCCTTGCGGCCCCGCATCTCCTACGGCCGATAATAGAATGAGGCCCTATGTAACTATGTAACTTTATATATATATATAGTACATTTGTGTTCACATTTGAATGACATTGAATGTGCATTCTAGGAAGCTGAGCAGTAACATGCAAAATATGTCCACAAACGCCTCGCTCTTCAATCCATAGACCATTTTAAACATGGCTTCCATCAAGCTTATGCCCGCTGCATTACACAACTTTTTTGCAAAGCCAAGGTTGGATGATACACAAGCTGAGAATCCCACCCATGGACAGCCGTTTCAAGGTTACTACCTATCAGGTAGTTCACCACAACAATAATTTAATATATGGTGGGCAAAAGAGCGATAGAAGCCCTCCACCTTACAGTAGTACATAAATAGTACAACATGTGAAAAAATCTACTTCCAGCTCAGAATTCAGAGAAATACAGTTGTATGTCTGATCATATGAAGCCATTTATTATCACATAGTTGTTTGGCTCCTTTTTAAATCATAATGATTACAGAAATCACCCAAATGGCCCTGATAAAACGTTTACATACTCTTGAATGTTTGGCCTTGTTACAGACACACAAGGTGACACATACAGGTTAACATGGCAATTAAAGGTTAATTTCCCACACCTGTGGCTTTTTAAATTGCAATTAGTGTCTGTGTATAGTCAATGAGTTTGTTAGCTCTCACGTGGATGCACTGAGCAGCGTGGGTGTAGGAACTGGTAGGGTTGGGGGAACAAATTCCCCCCAGATTTTCTGTGTTTGTATGTATGTATAAATAAGCTATTTTACGGCCTATATATACACAAGGAGCTGTATCCCCCCCCCCCTTCCCCCCCAAATTATTCTGGTGCCTACCCCCCTGCTCAGGCTATATACTAAGCTAAGGGGGGGGGGGGGGGCAGACATTTGTAACAAGGTATTTGAACTTCATAAAGATGGAAAAATTCTGGGAACTCTTGATATCAAGCCAAGGTCAGGTAGACCAAGAAAGATTTCAGCCACAACTGCCAGAAGAATTGTTTGTAATACAAAGAAAAACCCACAGGTAACTTCAGGAGAAATACAGACTGCTCTGAAAAAGAAGGTGTGGTTGTTTCAAGGAGCCCAATACGACAATACTTAAAATAAAATTAGCTGCATGGTCAAGTTGCCAGAAATAAGCCTTTACTGCATCAATGCCACAAAAACTCCTGTTTACAATATGCCCGAGTGACAAGACCAAAATAGAGCCTTATGGTCACAACCATAAGCGCTAGCTTTGGTCTTTGGTCGCTCCTTGCCAGCAACTGCGGCCCTCGCTTTGCGCAGTTTCAGTGGGCTCGCAACGTGAGCCCGCAAGCATTAGCAACAACCCGCATGCTGACAACTATATATGTGATATTTGTGTGTGAGTGGGTATATATATACCATGTTTCCCCGAAAAAAATGCAATAGGGCTTATTTTCAGAGAAAGTCTTATTTTTTATTGTACAACATTTATTGATGTACAAAAATATACATTTATTCAAATACAATCATGTCATCATCTTGTGGAACATCGTCATAATTCTCCAAACCCCAAATTCCAGCCTGAATTTCTTGGTCCCAATCTCTCATGTCCAGCAATAAAGCTCTCCTTAAATGTGCACTTCTTGTCTATGTAGCCAGATCGTAGTGGATTGGCAACACAGCTGTCAGTGATTTTATCCCATGAATTCTTCACCCAAGTCACGACTTCTTGCAGGCTAGGCAAAGTTTCCATGCTGATTTCTTTCCATTCCACTTTCAGTGTAGTCATTGGTTTCCATGTGCATATGGTCCTTGAATGTCTTGTTTATTGCAACATCAAGAGCCTGGAGATAGGCAGTCATTCCGGCGGGAATCATTATTTGATCTATTCAAAGCACTTCATGTCTTTAAGCAGTGATTGCTGGCTGAATCCCAGACTAGCAGACCTCTTTGGCCACCTCACAAAACGTGGCAGCATTAAAAAGACCCACTTCTTAATAACTGCTTGTGTGCATCAGGCTTTTTCTGTTTCAAGAACAAAAATGCCTGAAACACGTTCAATCTTATGTTTCTTGCCCTTACTGATGATTAGTGGGGCTTTTTTTCCCATCCAGATCAATTGCCAAAATACAGGCAAAATGTGTACTTTCTTAACCAGTGGAGGGAATGTAGATTGACAAGGCACCCCTCTGATCAATTGTTGTTTTAGATCCTTGGCCCATAAACACTGCAGTTTCATCCATAGCAATCATGTTGGAGAGTTGGTATTTAGATAAGTTAATGCCGTCAACAAAGGACTTGAATGCAAGTGCACATTAAGTAACCTCAGTATCTTGAACAGTATTGTAGATTTTCTTAGAGACCGTTCATTTCACTGAAGGAAGCCATCCAGCTAGTGTTGTGATGATTTGAATTCTTCTGGGGATGTTCCTAGCTGTGGTGCCATTGCGAGGGCAAATGTTTGAATATCAGCCCTGCGCACAGCTAAAGCCTTTGCTCACCTGTCAGCAATCCATTCACAGATGATGTCTTCCAGCTTAGGATATAATGGATGCCAACCTGATCCACACTTGCGTTTCTCTGCATTTCCCTCATCCATTGTCTGAGGTTATCATACTCTGCTTCCCATTTGACAACCATATGGAGATCCAACTTCTTCTCTTGGTAGAAAGCTGTAAGATTCTTGCCAATGGATTTCTCCACTATATATATATATATATATATATATATCTACATATACACATACATATATATATATGTATATATATATATATATATATATATATATATATATATATATATATATAAATATATATATATATATATATTTTATATCTGCATATACATATATATATATATATATATATATATATATATATATATATATATATACATATTTATAAATATATACAGTATATTGTGACAAAGTGGCCACCTGGAACTGAGATTTCCTTAAAGGAGTATGCAAAACATGTACAGTATGGTGCAGTAGACTGGTATTTTATTGTGTCAGTGAAAATAAAATAACAACATTAGCGGAAACTTGGCTAGAGAAAATAAAAATCTACATAAATGGTCTTACTGGCTTTCCGGAGCCTTGACTAAGCCTGAGCCGCTATTTGGCTTCAGGCAAACAAAGAAAAGAACCCAAAATAAGAGGCAGCAAAATCTTCACCGATGTGCACCAGTCTCTGGAATATAGCAGGTATCAGGGTCCCCGACGTTCACCATCTGGTGGTCAGGCCAACGGTCCTCCCGTCTCTCTGTGTGGCCCGCCCCCCAGGCACTCATAAAGAGTACTACAGGTACTCTAATACACAAAGTCACACTTAGTAACAACAGTCCCTTCCTTGGGGGTTTACATACAGAAGTAAACGGCTTCTGACCTTGAGGTAAGCTGTATGTTAGTCTCTCCAGTAGCTTCAGGCTGTAGTGAGTGTCTCTCCAGTCTGGGAATGACAGCAGTTTCCACAAGGCACTTGGTAACCAGGGTTTCAAGCTGACCCAGAAGCGCTGGTGTATGCAGTCACCAGTTTTTTACTGGGTTACAGTCGTCCTCAGTTCAAACACTTCCTGTGTCTCCTCTCACTCTCTGAAATACAGACTTTCTCCCTCTCTGTACTTTTGTTGCAGTCACACAGATTGAGTATAGTAGCAGTAACACAGACTGAGTATCGTTGTGGTCACAGAGACTCATCCACCATGGCAGCTTCCCCTGCTGCTGTGTCACACACTGCAAGCCCAGTCAGGGCTGATCAGTCTCTCTCATCTCTCCTTCCCAGTCTTTAAAGTGCTGCTTAACCTGGGTAATTAGGTCTTCTCCAGGATTTTAACTCCGTCACTCCTGTCAAAAACTCTTCACGCTCTGTACCTGGCACCATCCACACACCCTCAGCGCAACAACACTGCGTTGAGCGCAGAGAGGCTGTTAAAGCTGTACACAGCAACCACATGGTGTAGATGGTATTGTAGTGCTGTAATAATTAGGTATATCTGATTATTATATTCACAGTTATTCTGTGTGTTAAATCACACTATTATTATCCATAAAAATATTAGTTATGATTATGATAATAATTACTCATATCTTAGACTCTGAGATATTGTTTCCCACGAATAAGCAATAAATATATTCAAGAGGCTCTAAAGATTAATGGTTACAATATTTATTAAAAATACAATTATTACATTACATTAACAATGCATGACCTATGATAATACTATGAACAACACATCTCTTAATATCTTAGCAGAAAGTCGTTTTACCATTATAATATACCGGCTATGGTCTAGTGTATTATGTCCATGTGTGTGTATTATACATTACCAGTACCCAGATAGGAAACCAAGAAGGACTTCTTGGAAAGAGAGTCAAAGGCAACAGAGACGAACTCTTCCTGTTGTGCTCCTTATATTTAGTATTAGAATGCCACCCCCATACTCATATCCTTTGCCTCTTACTGGTCAGTTTAGGTTTATATGTCTACACAAAGCCACCTGACTGGTCAGCTGCACACACAAAGGGCTCCTCCAGCCACATGGTATACTGGATGTATCCGGTTCTCAAAGTTACACACCCACCCATGCGTTCTCAAGAATACCATATAAGGACTTCTGCTAATTCTCTGGATAAAGCTGGGCTTAGTGAAGACCAGCGCCATCATGTGTTCATTCGACAAATCCATCCACTATTCAGAGTGTACATCCACGTAGTGGGGAAAAGAACGAATATAGATAGCCTTTCAGCCTTATTTTAAAGCTGGTAATTATTTCCCTATTTCTGAGCAAGGCGTGTGGCAACAAGTGCCAAGTTGAAATATAGCCACTCAAAGTTTAGTGGCCTCTGCAGTCTGTATAACTGCTCACCCTTTCAAGACCTCTCCATCATGCACACCTTTCCTCCTTAGTGCCATCTGCTTCGAAGCATTCTGCAGTGATCGGATGGCCATCTGTAGATACATCTCCTCTTCATCCTCACGGTTAACAGGCTCCCCTTCACAGTGGATTACAGGGTCCAGGGCAACTATACAATTTGTGCTTGGGTCTGCCTCCACCACCTTGAGCCCAACAGCACACATTCCTCCACGAGGAGGACATCCCCTTTTTTGATTGATCCGTAGGCTTCCAAGAAGTAAGGCTTGAGATACCCCTCAAATCAATTACCAGGGATTTCATCCACAGCATCATCTATAGGGAACACCTAGTTTTGTTTGCCATACTTCACCCCTGTAAACCACACCCAGAGGTTGTTACACACAACTCTGTTCCTCTGGATCTTCTCATCTGAGCAGGTGTCATCCGAAAGAACAATGCACACAGCTTCCTGTCTCTTCCTCCCTTTCAGAAGAACAGTTTCTCCTAGGTACAATAGAGGCTCATCCATCTTGACCTGAGATATCGGCACCACGCTGATATCTTCATTGATAGCTTCATCTACAACTAACCGATTGGGACGTTTCTTCGGTTTCAAAATTGCTGTGGAGAGGTAATCTGCTGTAGAATCATGGTCCTGGCTGGGCCAGTCTTTCTCAGTGTCTGTCTGTCACCTTCTGCCTCTGTGCTCCCCAAGACTTCTGGGCTCTCTTCTTCAGGCTATACCAAGTCCATCTCACAAACCATCTCGGGGAAACCCCAGGAACACCGATTCTCTATGAAGCTTGTGACTAAAGCATGTTGGTCAGAAGGTTTCTTCTGCAGTTGTTGTTTTATACTATAGATCGTGACCTTTTCATTCACTAGAGCACTGTGAAGCTTCTGTGCTTCATCTTGTCTAATTATATATTCAATTATATATTCCTCATTCTGTACTTTCAGCGCTGCTAGCTTATGAAGTTTGACTTCTTTTTCACTCTCCAATACTTCCACATTGCTCAATTGCTCCGTTAACACAACTAGGGGGGGGGGGGGGGGGGTCTGCATCTGGTGGGGTCTGATTCTCTGTTACCAATCTGTGTAACCCTTGGTCAAACTCAGTGATGCTTGGAGCTGGTCGGGCTCCCTTCCTTAGCTCTTTATGCAGAGTCTCCAACTCTCTCTTATTAGATTCACTGGTATTACGGGATAGCATCTTTGGCTGTTCCTCTGCCAACTTTTCCTCACAATTACTTTCACAGTCCCTCAAACTGTCTTGAGCCAATGGTTTGTAAGGACAGATAATCTTGGTCTCTCTGCTCCAGGTGTTCCAATTGTCTGGCTGACAACTCTCAAGAAACTTCCTACAGCCATCTTGCTTCCGTTCTGGTATAGTATTCTTCATAGACTGCAAAGGCACCTCCTCTCTTAGGTCTGCTTCCTGAACTTGAATCTGTACCTCATTTTTCTTTCTGCTCACAGCAGGCATACTCTATACCACTGTGCTTCCAATCCTTCAAGGTCTGTGACTCTCCATCTCTGCCTGGAAGGAGCTCTCACACTTTTTGTTTTGCTGTAATGTTTCTAGCGGTACAGCAACTTAAGACTTACACTCAACGCATAGTACACATCATACAAGCCCTTTTAATTTTTGGTTTCTTAAAAAAAGCTTTTGATTTCAGCATCCTCAGCTTTCACCCATCTTTCATCTTCTTTTAACTGCTTCTCTTCATCTATTTTCTGCTTTTCTACTTGCTTTGCCTCCAAGGCTTCCAGCTTTTCATTGTTCTCTACTTCCTTCAATCACAGATTATCTTCCTTAGCTTGTTGCCAATCCAGTTCCCTCTGCTTGCACTGAATCTCTTATTGCATATTCAACAGAGGAATCTCCTCTGATTTTATCATTAGGTCCTACCTGAATATCTTTGGTTGCTCAGCCATGTTTTCTTCACCCTTCTGTCTACTGTACTAGCTTTTTCACTATGCTTAGCACATGAGCTTCCTGTAGATATCACTCTGTATTCACTGTAGCATCTTGTACACACAGTTCCTGCAGGTCAGTGCTAGTCTCTTCTAGACAACCATCACTCTGCTCCAACGGTGCCTCCATATAAGAGAGATCGCTTGCCCTCTGCTTGTCTTGTGGAGTATATAATATCTGCTTCTTCTTGATCATAGCTGCTTCCCGCTTAGATACACGGTTTCTGAGAAGATTTTGCTACTCCTCTCTGCCATTGTGCGACAGCTTCTGCATATATTTATCATATAGCTTGTGCATGGGAGGACTCTTCAACTGCTTCCAAATAGACATCCATGTTTCCTTCCTATAGGACCCTCTGTTGTTCTCAAATGCAGGCTTCCTTCTCCATTAAGGAATAGATACCCTTCATTTTTGTAGCAACCTCCCAGTCCTACATTTTAGGCATTTTTATTCCCACTGGGATAGACTTCATCTGTACTGTTTTCTGGTCTTTCCTCTCTTTATCCGTACCGCTTTGTCTTACCTCCGATTTAGACAATTTCATTAGGACACATCTCCATGTTCTGCTTCCCATGTCCTCCTAAGGACGGTGGTTCCTCTTTAACCATCTCAAACTCCATATTCTCGTCTTCCTGATCTGCAGTCTCACTTGTGCTCTATACTCTTGTCTTCCTTATCCGCAGTCTCACTTGCGCTCTCTGCAGTCTCACTTGCGCTCTCTGCAGTCTCTTTGGTGCTTTCTGCAGTATCACTTGCTCTTTCTGCAGTCTCTTTTGCTGCTCCAACAAATCTTTTCCCTTTCTCTGTATCGTACCTGTTGGCTTCTCGCACATTCTCTGCATGCCTCTTGGGTAGCGATAAGAATGTCTGTCAAAAAATGTCCATGATCGCAATCTTTGTATTCTGTTCACTCCTACTCTGTCAAGGATCTCCCCTTTAGAATGCCATAATTTGTTGCCTTTTCCTTTTCCAAAACTCCAAGGGCCTCATTCTATTATCGGCCGTAAACCGGCCGTAAGGCAAGGATCTCCTCTTACGGCCGGCCGTAAATCTTGCAACCAGCCGTAAGCTCTGAAATCTAAAAAGTCAAAAATAAATTCAAGACAGCTCTGTAAATGCTAGGGATCATATTGGGGGACATGAGGATTAAAAGTAACCCACTCTCAAGCTTGCACATCAGCCCAAACCCAAGTTTAAATTAACTGTTTATTTTCCGGCTGCGGCGTGGGCGGGTCTGAGGTGCTCCAAGCCCTATGGACTTTTTACATGGATATTTGACGTATATTAAAAAATATATATTTTACGGATTTGAGTATAGGGGAATTTTGTGCTATTTTTGCTAACACTGAAAATCACTTTATAGTCTTCTCAAAGTGCAGGATGGCTTTATTTGGGCTATATTTTGTGCTTAATTGGTGCTAGCGGGACCTCTTTCCTGCAAGTAAGCTGCGGCTCGGTTTTAGCCTTGCAGAGAGGGTTCCCGGAGCAATTGAATTGCAAATAGGATTTTCTTACGGCCGATTTCCTTGCGGACGTTTTAGATCAAAGGATTTCCTCCGGCGCGAGCGGCCGCAAGAGATAGCAAGGCGCCGGCCGCAAGCCTGCCGGAATCCCCGGCCGGAGGGGAATAGAATAGCAGAATAGCTTGCGGCCGGTCCTTGCGGCCCCTCAACGGCTGCGGCTGATAATAGAATGAGGCCCCATATATTTTCTGAGCTTCTCCACACAGATAGAGACTAAGGACTATGGCCCAATCCTCATAAGGACAACTTTCCCTAGTGGCAATTTGCCCAAAATTCTGGAGGTATGTTACAACATCATCCTTTCTTGTCATCTTCTTTAAGAAGTGATTTGAATGAATGCTTCCCCTTGAGATTTAATCCTCAGTCTTACTTCCAGAGCTCAGTTGCTGCACTTGCATTTTCTGTGCTTCCCAAGTTTCTCTCAGGTGGACTTTGTCCACTTCCATTTCCTTCCGCCATTTCCATCAGGCATGCAGCAGCATCTTTCAGACTGTCCTCTTTTCCAGCTTGGACTGTTCCTTTCTGCGTACTCCTTATTCATTGCATGCTGTTCCACTGTCGCTTGCAGTAAAGCCTTTAAGGCCTACTCCATTTTCAGGGGGATGGGCTGTCTTCTTAAACACAGACACTTTAGATCCCACTTCTGGGCCGCCTGGAACTGAGATTTCCTTAAGTGAGTATGCAAAACACGTACAGTATAGTGCAGTAGACTGGTATTTTATTGTGCCAGTGAAAAAAAAAAAAAAAACTTTAGCAGCAACTTCACTACAGATTTTTTTTTTTAAATCTACATAAGCGGTCTTATTGACTTTCCGGGTCCTTACTAAGCCTGAGCCGCTATTTGGCTTCAGGTAAACAAAGAAACAAACCCAAAATAGGATGCAGCAATATCTTCACGGATTTGCACCAAACAGTCTCTGGAATATAGCAGGTACCAGCGTCACAAACGTTCACCACCTGGTGGTCGGGACACTGGTCCACCCATCTCTCCGTGTGCCCCACCCCCAGGGACCCACAAAGAGTACTACAGGTACTCTTATATACAAAGTCACAACAGTCACTTCTCTGGGGGTTTACATATAGAAGTAAATGGCTTCTGACCTTGAGGTAAGCTGTCTGTCAGTCTCTCCAGTAGCTTCATGCTGTAGTGAGTGTCTCTCCAGTCTGGTGATGACAGCAGTTTCCACAAGGCATTTTGTAACCAGGGTTTCAAGCTGACCCAGCAGCGCTGGTTTATGCAGTCAGCAGCCTTTTTCCTGCAGTCCTCAGTTTAATGAGTGAAGGGCTGCATGCTGACAGGGAGGAGCAGATTGCTATGAATATAGGGTGGGAGGATATGCTGCTGCAGCAGATGGAGTAGTGGCAGAATGCTATTTGATGATCATTAGCTTCCTGAACGAGGCAGTGGAGAGGCAACCTGGAGCTGCAGGAGGTTGTAGAGATTAGGGAGACCTGTGTATAATTGATATAATCTAACATCAGGTGCCTGTCTGATAGACCTCTGTTAGGTACTACATGAATACCTGAAGCCTGGATCCTTTAGCAATAGGGCTATACCAGGTATTGCCAAAATGTTAAAAGCAATGCACTTCACTTGACAAATTCATCAATCCTAAGAGGAAGCCCATCTTTTTCCCCCAAGCACTAGAGAGACAATAAGGAAGTTCAGAAGTAATTTTTATATCATGAGGGTAAGCCCAATGCCATTGGTGTAAATGATTGCACTCATGTAGCACTAAGATCTACCAAACAGGAAGAGGCGCTGTACTTACATTCTATGAATGTTCAAGTGGATAGTGATGCAAACATGCGACTACAGAGTGAAAATGCAGGAGTCCCTGGAAATACTCTATAAGATACTCTTTAACATGAAAGCAACTTCCTTTGGGGTTACAGTTTCCCATTAAGAAACTAAAAAATTATCAAGTGCATTTTCTCATTTGTAACTGTATGTTCTAGGTGTTTTATTCGACGTATACTAAAAATGTAGTGTGCAAGATTAATAAGGTAACAGGATGGGGTATGTGTGATGTATATGTAGTATGTGGTATGTAAGAGGGGTATGTAGAAAGGTGGTATGTGTAAAGATAGAGTGGGTATGGAGTACAAGATAGACTGGATAGGTACCAGGTAAGGTCTATGAAATGTGTTATAAAGATTAGAATGTTTTAATGTATGTAGACAATTAATAATTTATGAGTGAATTTACAAAAGTATGAACAAACCTCCTACACTCTCAGATCTAAGCTCTTATTCTCTCACTAGTAATACAGTTATTCTCCACTCCTGGGACCTGTGGTTTAGCTTTTGCAGAACGACAAGTCAACTTTTGAGCAGGAAATATATTGCTTTATAGACATATTGCAATAATTATTGATGTTCTTTAACTTGACTGGGATTGCAATAGAAACAACTGTGTTTATTGGCCCTTACACACTAATTAAAACTCTTAAGTCCTTACGTAACACATAAGGATAATTTTATGTATGTGTGTGTCTAGTATATATATATATATATATATATATATATATATATATCACACATATAATAGTTGTCAAACTATGAATCGTCGTCACCCTTTGCAAGATCGTGAAGTGAGCTTGCAAGAACTGCGTCCCTCGCTAGTTTGGTCCACAAATGCGGACACTCATGTATCGAGGGTCCGTATTTGTGGAGGCTCTACGGCGCCACACACGCGGCACTTCAACAACGCAATCACTAAATACGGACTTACACAAAAAAAATACGAACCGCGGCACTTAGAACGCAAAATTTAGGGCCGAGCCGCGGGACTTAGAAAAAAACACATTACAACCTTGCAAAAATAAGACCTTAACGGCCGAACTGCGGGCACCTGAAAACATTAAAAACACAATAAATATACACAAAAAAGATACACAAAGTTTACCCACAGCAAGGGGGGGGGGGCACCCAGGACCTCTGCAAGTGAAGTTACACCTCAATTTAAGTCCAATTTCCAGAGTTTAGACACACGAAAATCCCCTAAGCGAGAAAAAAAATGGCCCCTGAAAAAAACGAGGCTACTGGACCCTAAAGACACAATACACCATTACGCACATACAGCTTTTAAAAAAAAAGCCGTACGAGATACAAGATACACTTTTAGCAAGGACGCTAAATCATCCACAGCTGCGTACCACATACACATTCACTGCCATTTTACCACATTAACTTACACACTGAGGAATTACACAGCTACCCTAACGGCTTTCCCTCGAGCACGCAGCCTATTTACACTACACACTGCACTCATTGCTGACACTTATACCTCAGCTCCACAACAGTGCAAACCGACATTGTATGTTGCAGGGACATCAAAACAGATTGTCAGCTCTTCAGCACAATGCTTCCTGCATATATTACTTCCAAATAGGTAAAGTATATTAATTTATTAATTATTTAATTAGCATACAAAAATACATATACATAAAAAAAAACTCACAATAAACACAAAAGCCATTCACTGCTCGACTCACAACGAGCGCCAACGCTGCTCATAGCACACAAAGCCTTGCAATAAGCGCAAAAAGAAGATCAGTGCAGACGAAACAATAACAGCAAAAGCGCCTATCAAAAAAAAAAAATACAACAACCAACAGCCTCGCAATGAGCACCGAAGGATCTCACACCACCAAAGAAATTAAGGTCTGTGGCAAACAGCATTACCTAATTTTATTTCCCCATCATTTTTCACGGGCAAGTCGCTAGTATATACCGTATTGGCCCGAATATAAGCCGCACTTTTTTCCTGATTTCCGAGCTTGGAAATTACAGGTGCGGCTTATATTCGCGACCTAACAAGTGGCTGAGCCACTTGTTAGTTGCGGCCGCCATCTTGAATCGGGACCTCTGTGGTCCTGCGTGCTTCCCCCGGGGAATACCTCAGACCCAGAGCCAAACAGAGGGAGGAGAGGAGAGACGGCGACAGGAGCTGCAGCCTCCGTCAGAGACCCAGCGGAGAACCACCGGAGACGCAACTGGCATCCCGTAGAGCTCTGCAGCCTAAAATACCCGGAGGCCTGGATCCAGGCCCTGGATTTATCTCTAGACCGCAGAAAGACATAGGATCAGCATGCCAGCCTCTGAGTGAGTACAGCACACCACACCACATACATAGAGCCAGGGCCTGGTGGAGGTGCAAAGAAAAAGGTACAACTGGGACAGAGGGCACCCGGTAAGGACATTGTCCCTAGAGGCAAGCGTGAGACCCTGGGGGAAAGAGTACAGAAGAGGAGATATGGCAGACAGCAAAGGTGGCAAAGCACAGAGGATTTATTTTTGATATCTACCCCAAAAAGAGCCCAGCTAGAAGGAGAGGGCTGGGGAATCCATATTTATACATATACTTCAACATAAAGGGGGAAGAGTTACTATAGTCAAGTTGCGGCTTATATTCGGATATTATGTTTTTTTGTTTTTTTACCTTGAATTTCATAGGTGTAGCTTATATGCGGGTGCGGCTTATATTCGGGCCAATACGGTATATATATCGTATATACTTGAGTATAAGCCGAGTATAAGCGGAGGCACCTATTTTACCACAAAATACTGGGAAAACTTAGTGACTTTAGTATAAGCCGAGGGTGGGAAATGTGCTGCCCCTTGTGTCCCTCTTGTGCCCTCTGTGTCACCCTCTTGTGTGCCATCTGTGCCCCTTTCTTGTGTCCCCCCTCTCTCTACCCTGTGTCTCTTCCCCTCTCCCCTGTGTCTCTGCCCCCTCTCCCTCCCCTGTGTCTCTTGCCCTCCTCTAACTCCCCTGTCTAACCCCCCTCTCCCATGTGTATCTTTCCATCCCTTATCACCCTCCTCAACCCCCCTCCTCAACAGCCCTCCTCATCCTCAACCCTCATCCTCAACCCCCCCTCCTCATCCTCAACCCCCCTCCTCATCCTCAACCCCCTTCATCACTTTACCCCTCTCTAATTACCTCCCCCTCTACCTTTCCATCAGCAGCTGCTCGTCAGTTCCTCCGCTCGTCTTCCGGCTGTGTCAGGACCCGGCCAATGCTAATGACGTGACGCGCATGCGCAGTAACACTGAACCCAAGGCAGTTACACTTAATCCAAGGCAGCAGGCCCCTAAACTACACAGGCATATAAAGTACACAGGGGGTGAGGCTTGCAATGAGCGCCTTTGGCACGCGATGAGCGCTCATCGGTAGGGGGGGCGCAATGAGTGCAAAAGGGAATAATTGCAAAGCAGGAAAGGTGCAGCTTGGCAAAAACATCAATGAGCATGTGCGGGGCTTGCAATGAGTGCGGGCCTTGCATTTTGTGGCAAACAGCATTGCCAGGCTTCAAATTTTATTGCCGTCATTTTTGACGGGCAAGTTGCTAGAGTATATGTGTATGTGTGTGTGTGTCTAGTATCTCTTGGAATGGTTTATGTAATCCATTATATTGTGCTAGCCAGTCATTCATAGCAGAATATTTTGATAACTTTCAGGTGCACAGAGGAAGACGTATCATCAGCAGAGCTAATAACATCCTGTCTCCAGTTACACATAAAATTTACTGTGGAGCATTGTTATCATTATTAGAATACATATGTTATGTGCAATATAGGTGATAATGAAGTGTTGCAATTAGTAGATACAGTGCTGAAGTGTTTAATATTTCCTATATGATTAATGGCATTTTAATTATTATGGTGAGCTAAATATTATGAATATCATTTTGCAACTTGAATAATAACTGCCTTTTTTTACAATAAAGGGACATTGAAGGCATATATTTGATATCCTATTTAAAAAGGCAGGTTTTAAACATTAACACTTTTCTTTGCATGAAAAGATATGCTTTAGTAGTTTTTTTTTAATCAATGTCTGAACACCATTTGGAACAAAGTCAGAAATAACTCCTAGTTTTTTTAAATGCATGAAAGCAATGCACATACAAAACAGAAATATGGAACACACATTGCAGACATGCACATATACATCTCTTTATTTGTAATGTGCCAACATATTCTGTAGCGCTATACAGGGTTCAGAAACAAAAAAACTATATTAAAACAATGTAAAAGAATGGAGAGCCCTGTCTTTAAAAATTCAAACATACACAGTGCTTTCCCTAAAGCACCGACAAAAGTTTGAAAACTTGAAAACTTACAAACTAAAGGTTATACAGTCAGGTCCATAAATATTGGGACATCAACACAATTATAATCTTTTTGGCTCTATACACCACCACAATGGCTTTGAAATGAAACAAATTTGAGGGTATTTACATCCAAATCAGGTGAACGGTGTAGGAATTACAACAGTTTGTATATGTGCCTCCCACTTTTTAAGGGACCAAAAGTAATGGGACAGATTAACAATCATAAATCAAACTTTCACTTTTTAATACTTGGTTGCAAATTCTTTGCAGTCAATTACAGCCTGAAGTCTGGAACGCATAGACATCACCAGACGCTGGGTTTCATCCCTGGTGATGCTCTGCCAGACCTCTATTGCAACTGTCTGCAGTTCCTGCTTGTTCTTGGTGCATTTTCCCTTCGGTTTTGTCTTCAGCAAGTGAAATGCATGCTCAATCGGATTCAGGTCAGGTGATTGACTTGGCCATTGCATAACATTCCACTTCTTTCCCTTAAAAAACTCTTTGGTTGCTTTTGCAGTAGGCTTTGGGCCATTGTTCATCCGCACTGTGAAGCGCCATCCAATGAGTTCTGAAGCATTTGGCTGAATATGAGCAGATAATATTGCCCGAAACACTTTTGAATTCATCCTGCTGCTTTTGTCAGCAGTCAGATCATCAATAAATACAAGAGAACCAGTTCCATTGGCAGCCATACATGCCCACGCCATGACACCACCACCACGCTTCACTGATGAGGTAGTATGCTTTGGATCATGAGCAGTTCCTTTCCTTCTCCATACTCTTCTCTTCCCATCACTCTGGTACAAGTTGATCTTAGTCTCATCTGTCCATAGGATGTTGTTCCAGAACTGTGAAGGCTTTTTTAGATGTTTGGCAAACTCTAATCTGGCCTTCCTGTTTTGAGGCTCACCAATGGTTTACATCATGTGGTGAAACCTCTGTATTCACTCTGGTGAAGTCTTCTCTTGACTTTGACACACATACACCTACCTCCTGGAAAGTGTTCATGATCTGGCCAACTGTTGTGAAGGTTGTTTTCTTCACCAGGGAAATAATTCTTTGGTCATCCACCACAGTTGTTTCCCGTGGTCTTCCGGTTCTTTTGGTGTTGCTGAGGTCACCGGTACATTCTTTCTTTTTAAGTATGTTCCAAACAGTTGATTTGGCCACACCCAATGTTTTTGCTATCTCTCTGATGGGTTTGTTTTGTTTTTTCAGCCTAATGATGGCTTGCTTCACTGATAGTGACAGCTCTTTGGATCCCATATTGAGAGTTAACAGCAACAAATGCAAATAGCACTCTTGAAATTAACTCTGGACCTTTTATCTGCTCTTTGTAAATGGGATAATGAGGAAATAACACACACCTGGCCATGGAACAGCTGAGCAGCCAATTGTCCCATTACTTTTGGTCCCTTAAAAAGTGGGAGGCACATATACAAACTGTTGTAATTCCTACACCGTTCACCTGATTTGGATGTAAATACCCTCAAATTAAAGCTGAAAGTCTGCAGTTAAAGCACATCTTGTTTGTTTCATTTCAAATCCATTGTGGTGGTGTATAGAGCCAAAAAGATTAGAATTGTGTCGATGTCCCAATATTTATGGACCTGACTGTAGGTGAGGTATAGAGGGATGATAGATGTGTTCTTTAAACAGATGAGTTTTTAGTGAGGTTTTGAAGAATTTGAGACAGGAGGATATTCTAGTGGAGCGAGACAAGGAGTTCCATAGAATAGAGGCAGTGCAAGAAAAGTCCTGGAGGCACGAGTGAGAGAAGGTTATAAGAGAGAGGAGGAAAGAAGAAGGTCATTAGCAGAGCAAAGATAACAGTTGAGGTAGTATTTAGAGACAAGAGTAGAGATAAGAGGCAGGGGTGGCGGATGCATAGGGGTAAATGTGCAACCGCCATCCCATAATGAATGCACTAACTTAATCCCCCATCACTAACTTGTTTAATTTAAATAATATAAATATAAAAATGAATGATATCATGTTCAATGTTTTTTTCTTTTTTTATATCTGCTGCTGTCACTTTAAATGATTAATCATTTGGCAAGCAGTTAAACACACTGACTTATCCCCTTATCACATCTCCCCCTGCTGGTGACTTGCTTTGTACTACAGATCAGGGCACAATGCTGGTTGTGCTCGATTTGAAGCAATGAGCCTGTCTGTCACACACAGCATCACCCAATCAGAATGACTGGGAGGGAGCTGAAGCTGTGGAGTCTTTCAGGGATCACCCAATCAGAATGACTGGGAGGGAGCTGAAGCTGGGGGACCTTTCAGTGATCACACAATCAGAATGATTGTGAGGAGCTAAAGCTGTGGACACCCATTCGGGCAAAACCCAGCAAATGACTGACACTACTCCAGCCAATTAGGACTGCTAAATTGCAGTAGGCAGTGCATACTGGGAGATGTAGTTCAGTGAGGAGCTGCCATGCTGAGATAGCTGTTCAGGATTGGGTGAGTAGTCTCTGTCTGTTATTCCCTCTCTATCTGTTTCTTGTTCTAGTTTTGTCAAGACATTTTGTTTTCAATTTGATCCTGAAAAATGGTTCTATTTAGTGCAAAAGACATGTGTGAGTATCCAGTTAATATACAATTTTTTTTTCAAAATTTGTATTTATTGAAGCAGTCTGTGTGCTGAAGGACACATCCCCCCCTCTCCCTCTATAATCTCTTTCTCTCTTATCTTCTTGCATAAAGTTTATTGGAAAAGAAAACAACATCTCCTGGCTTGGTGCAGAGCTTCAACCATCTGACTATCCTGTATATGTCAGACAAGCTGGAAGGAAGGCTCCTAGAATACAGCTTGAATTCTATATTTACATAGAATAAGGCATCTGCATCCCTATGAAGGACCTCCTTCCAGACTCCTAGAGTACAGCTTGTATTCTATATGTACATAGAATAAGGCATCTGCATCCCTACGATGGACCTCCTTCCAGACTCCTAGAGTACAGCTTGTATTCTATATGTACATAGAATAAGGCATCTGCATCCCTACGATGGACCTTCTTCCAGACTCCTAGAGTACAGCTTGTATTCTATATGTACATAGAATAAGGCATCTGCATCCCTATGAAGGACCTTCTTCCATTCTTCTAGATGCAGCTTGTATTCTATATGTACATAGAATAAGGCATCTGCATCCCTATGAAGGACCTCCTTCCAGGCTCCTAGAGTACAGCTTCTATTCTATATGTACATAGAATAAGGCATCTGCATCCCTACGATGGACCTCCTTCCAGACTCCCAGAGTACAGCTTGTATTCTATATGTACATAGGATAAGGCATCTGCATCCCTACAATGGACCTCCTTCCAAACTCCTAGAATACAGCTTGAATTCTATATTTACATAGAATAAGGCATCTGCATCATTAAGGAGGAACCTCCTTCCAGGCTCCTGGAGTACAGCTTCTATTCTATATGTACATAGAATAAGGCATCTGCATCCCTACGGTGGACCTCCTTCCAGACTCCTAGAGTACAGCTTGTATTCTATATGTCCATAGAATAAGGCATCTGCATCCCTATGAATGCCCTCCTTCCAGGCTTCTAGATGCAGCTTGTATTCTATATGTACATAGAATAAGGCATCTGCATCCCTATGAAGGACCTCCTTCCAGGCTCCTAGAGTACAGCTTCTATTCTATATGTACATAGAATAAGGCATCTGCATCCCTACGATGGACCTCCTTCCAGACTCCTAGAGTACAGCTTGTATTCTATATGTACATAGGATAAGGCATCTGCATCCCTACAATGGACCTCCTTCCAGACTCCTAGAATACAGCTTGAATTCTATATTTACATAGAATAAGGTATCTGCATCATTAAGGAGGAACCTCCTTCCAGGCTCCTGGAGTACAGCTTCTATTCTATATGTACATAGAATAAGGCATCTGCATCCCTACGATGGACCTCCTTCCAGACTCCTAGAGTACAGCTTGTATTCTATATGTCCATAGAATAAGGCATCTGCATCCCTACGATGGACCTTCTTCCAGACTCCTAGAGTACAGCTTGTATTCTATATGTACATAGAATAAGGCATCTGCATCCCTATGAATGACCTCCTTCCAGGCTTCTAGATGCATCTTGTATTCTATATGTACATAGAATAAGGCATCTGCATCCCTATGAAGGACCTCCTTCCAGGCTCCTAGAGTACAGCTTCTATTCTATATGTACATAGAATAAGGCATCTGCATCCCTACGATGGACGTCCTACCAGACTCCTAGAGTACAGCTTGTATTCTATATGTACATAGAATAAGGCATCTGCATCCCTACAATGGACCTCCTTCCAGACTCCTAGGTCCTCATTCAATTGGAATTTTGCCAATGGAAGAGGGCTCTATATAAGCACATAACATATTTTTTGACCGAAGTTTTTACTTAGTGAAGACCTTGATTTTGGATAGAAGTTCAGTAACTAAAAAGTTCTGTATAAAAAAATATGTTATGTGCTTATATAGAGCCCTATTCAATTGGCCAACTCGCAATTGAATGAGGCTCCTAGAGTACAGCTTGTATTCTATATGAACATAGAATAAGGCATCTGCATCCCTATGAAGGACCTCCTTCCAGGCTTCTAGATGCAGCTTGTATTTTATATTTACATAGAATAAGGCATCTGCATCCCTATGAAGGACCTCCTTCCAGGCTCCTAGAGTACAGCTTCTATTCTATATGTACATAGAATAAGGCATCTGCATCCCTACGATGGACCTCCTTCCAGACTCCTAGAGTACAGCTTGTATTCTATATGTACATAAAATAAGGCATCTGCATCCCTATGATGGACCTCCTTCCAGGCTTCTAGATACAGCTTGTATTCTATATTTACATAGAATAAGGCATCTGCATCCCTATGAAGGACCTCCTTTAAAGGCTTCTAGATACAGCTTGTATTCTATATTTACATAGAATAAGGCATCTGCATCCCTATGAAGGACCTCCTTCCAGGCTTCTAGAGTACCGCTTGTATTTTATATTTACATAGAATAAGGCATCTGCATCCCTATGAAGGGCCTCCTTCCAGGCTCCTAGAGTACAGCTTGTATTCCATATGTACATAGAATAAGGCATCTGCATCCCTACGATGGACCTCCTTCCAGGCTCCTAGAGTACATCTTGTATTCTATATGTACATAGAAAAAGGCATTTGCATCCCTATGAAGGACCTCCTTCCAGGCTTCTAGATACAGCTTGTATTCTATATTTACATAGAATAAGGCATCTGCATACACAGTAGAACCCTGGTTATCCGGCACCCAACTAACCGAGACTCTCAAGCAGCCGGCACCAATTCCCCATTTTCAAAAAAATCCTGCATAACCGGCACTATTCGACAGTTTTAGACTGCAAAAAAAAATACAAACTTTTTTTCTAATAGTTTTTTTTCTGGGCCTAAATGGCCCAGTTTAGGTGCTCATGCCTTTTTAAAGACGTTTTGGGGGGGTTTAAGGGTTGTTTAGACTCTTAAATTCGTGGACTCCCTATTAACTGTCCCCGTGGATGCCAGATAACGGGGGGTTTACTGTTTATTTATTTAATTTAAACTAAGTGAAAAATATTTATGCTAACATGTTTCTTTTCTGTAGTGCAGTGCACCCCAGCAGCACATTTCAGCCCCACAACCCCTCAGCAGCACCATTCACCACCCTACAGCACCACCATTCAGCCCCCCAGCACCACCATTCAGCCCCCCAGCACCACCATTCAGACCCCCAGCACCACCATTCAGACCCCCAGCACCACCATTCAGACCCCAGCACCACCATTCAGCCCCCCAGCACCAAGCAGCCCCCCAGCAGCTCCACTTATCCCCATAACCCCCCGGCACCATCATTCAGCCCCCCAGCACCACCATTCAGCCCCCCAGTAGCACCACTCACTCCCCCCTCAGCAGCACCAAAAAACCCCTACAGCACCACTCTTCCCCGCCCCAGCAGCACTACTCACCCCCAGCAGCACCACTCAGCCCCCAACACCACCATTCTGCCCCCCTAGCACCACCATTCAGCCTCCGGCACTACCATTCAGCCCCCCAGCACCAAGCAGCCCCATTCAGCCTCCAAACCCCCAGTACCACTATTCAGCCCCCAGTAGCACCACTCACTCCCCCCTCAAAAGCACCAAAATTCCCCTGCAGCACCACTCTTCCCCCCCAACAGCGCCAGTCACCCCCTAGCAGCCCCCAAAAAACCCTACAGCACCACCCCCCCTAGCAGCCCCCAAAAACCCTACAGCATCACTCACCCCCCAGCAGCCCCAAAACCTCCCTGCAGCACCACTCACCCTCCAGCAGCCCCAAAACCTCCATGAGGCACCACTCACCCCACGGCAGCCCCAAAACCTCCCTGCAGCACCACTCACCCCCCCCCCCCCCACAGCAGCCCCAAAACCTGCCTGCAGCACTCCTCATTCCCGCCAGCAGCCCTAACCCCCCCCCCCCCCCCCCAGCAGCCCCAAAACCTCCCTGCAGCACCACTTGATAAAATTCTGGAAAAGTGAATATGTCCCTAATTGGTCAGTGGTTGGCAAAAAAGTCTCTAGAAATCGTGAACTAGAAAAAGACTGGTTCCCATATGGTATTGGTAAAAAAAGATCCCAGGTTAACTAGACACTTTGGGATAATTATATTGGCAAATAATATCTAGATGTGTCTTCCTTAATATTATTTTCCTTTTCTTTTGCAGGCTCTATATATAATGGTTCAATATGTGTAATGCTTAGTTTGTTTTACCTCTGGAAATGTATGTATGTATTGTTTGATTATTATTTGTGTTAAATATCTCTTGAGTAAATATGTATTAATGTTTTTAAAAATGAAATAAAAATAAAGAAATAAAAAATTATATGGCGCTCAACATTCTTTATTGTCCAGATCTCACATCCATATGTTACTACTGGAAATACCATAGTTCTAACTATGCAGACCTTTGTTGATAGTGTAATATCTTTACTTTTTACTAGCTTGTCCCAGAAGCAAACTACTTTTAATTTCATGACTAGAATCACCATCTGCAGAGATCTTGGATCACAGGAAAATAAAATATGTCACTGCTCCACTTCTTCTCCATCTATTTGCCAGGAAGGGAGATTGCCGCTTGCCATGATCTTCTTCTTTTTAACGTTGAGCAACCAGCCAGCTTTTGCACTCTCTTCTTTCACCCTCATTACAACGTCATTTAGTTCCTCCACACTTTCAGCCATCAGAGTAGTATCATCTGCGTTTATGAGGTTGTTATTATTTCTTCCAGCAAAATGAATTTCGACTTTAGATTCATCCAACTCGGCCTTAGGCATGATGTACTCCACGTATTAGTTGAATAAATAAGGTGATAATACACAATCTTGCACATACCTTCCCAAATTTTGAACCATTCTGTTGTTCCATGTTAAGTTCAGACCATGGTTTCTAGGTCCAGATACAGATTCCTCAGGAGGTGAATGAGATAATCTGGTACTCCCATCTCTTTGAGAACTTTCAACATTTTGTTGTGATCCACATAGTCAAAGGCTCTAGAATAGTCTATGAAGCAGAAGTAAATGTTTTTTCTGGAACTCTCTTGCTTTCTCTATTATCCATCAGATATTGGCAATTTGATCTCTTGCGCCTTTTCCTCCGTGGAAACCGTCTTGCACATCTGGTAGTTTCCAGTCCATATATTGCTGAAGCTGAGATTGCAAGATCTTAAGCATTACCTTGCTGGCATGTGAAATTAGTGCAATTGTTTGATAATTGCAGCACTCTTTGGCACTAACTTTTTGGGGATTGGTAAATAGACTTACCTTTTCCAGTCTATTGGCCATTGTTGAGTTTTCCAAATTTGTTGGCATAAGGCAAGCAAAACTTTCACAGCATCATCTTTTAGGATTGTGAATAGTTCAGTTGGGATTCCGTCAACTCCTGCAGACTTGTTATCAGCAAGACAATCTAGAGCCCATCTCACTTCACTCTTCAAGATGTCCGCTCAAGCTCCTTGGACAAATTACTTAAGTTATCACTGGTGTTAAGATCCTTCCTGTATAGATCTTCTGTGTATTCCTGCCACCTCTTCATTATCTTATCTGCTTCTGCTGAGTCCCTACCATTTTTTTTTCTTTTATCATGTCCACTTTGGCATTAAAGGGTCCTTTTTTTTTAGGATATCTCTTTACTTCCCCCTTGTGTTATGTTCTTTTAAGTCTCCTTGTCTCTTCTTGCTATCCTCTAGAATTCTGCATTCAGTTGGACATATATTTTCCTGTCTCTACTACCTTTCACTTTCCTTCTTTCCTGAGCTACCTTCAAAGCCTCATCAGGCAGCCAGTTTGCCTTCTTAGTTTTCTTCTTTTGGGGATATATTTTGTTGCTGTTTCCTGGGTAAAGTTGCAAACTTTGGTCCAGAGTTCTTCAGGTACCCTATCTTACATGTCTAGTCGCTAACATCTATTCTTTACTTCCACTGCATATTAACAGAGCATATTTATTTAATTTTTATTTGCTTGGTCTGATGATTTTTCCCTCATTTCTTCAGTTTAAGTCTGATCTTTGCAATAAGAAGCTCATGGTCTGAGCCGCAGTCAGCACCAGGTCTTGTTTTTGTTGACTGTATAGAGTTTTTCAATTTCTGGCTGCAAAGTATATAGTCAATCTGATATCTATATTGTCCATCTGGTGATGTCCATGTGTAGAGTCGACACTTAATACATAGGACTATAAAATATATATTATTTTTGATGTATTTAATTAAGGATTGCTGAGAAAGAAAGCATATAGATTGCAGCATATAAAAACTCTTTGAAGCAGCCTGTTTTACAACATTAAAGGGATATCTAAGTGAGCTGGATTAATACATTTCTGCACGCTGTAAGCAAAAAGCAGCCTATGTGTATGCAGCACATTTCATAAAACATTGTATTTTTATACAGGGGGTGTCTACACAACTTCATGGTGCCCCCCCCCCCCCCCCCCCCCCCAATCAGCATGCAGCACCCGGGAGCAATATTAACCCACTTAATATTTACCTGCTGTTGCTTGCTCAGCCAATCTCCTTACAGCTTCCTCCTTGCAGCTTCCTGTCACATGTCAGTGATACACTACATTTCCCAGGCTCCTTTGCCTACATATCCCATGCTGCATTGCACCACAGCCAATAGGAGAGCAGTGTTGTCTCTGCTGGTATTTGACTCATCCCTGCTTCCTGGCTATGCTGTGTGGTGATGCCATAGCAACTAACATAGTGCTATGTCTGAAATATTTCCCTAACCGGATTGGCCAAAACTAATTGGAGGGGGTGTTAAACTTAATTTTAAACTGCCAGAAATTACAATAGATTTTGCTAATTTCAAGGTACTTGTTTAAATGTTTGTTTTGGTATTTTTTCATGCAAACATTTTTTTTCATACTCTCCTGATTCTCCTCCATCCGATGCATTCATAATCCAGGAAACTTAGATATCCCTTTAATGAATATACCATATTTTTTGTCTTCATCAGCCTAAAATGACAGTTTTGTATCCCTTTTGATAATCCTCTTCAATTCATACAATGTCTCACACAAAGCAAAAAAACTTGTATGATAAAAAAAAAGGAGACTTATGCTACCCCAAACTAACCTCACTACAATTTAGAATTATGATTAGTGACATCATTACATTTTTTTGAAAGAAAAATCGAATTAAAGAACCACTGCACAATAAAAAAATATGTTTGAAAACTTTGAGTCTAATAGAGCATAATTAAGCAAGAAAAAGTAATGCATCTAGATTTTATTTCATACATTGGTGGAAGTTTTTTTTTTGCAAGGGGTGTTTACATATGGTTGCATTTTCTGAAGCAAGGAGTCTGCGTATGGACCAGGGGTGAGGTGTCAATTTCAGTATTTTCCAATCATCCTAAAAAAATGGATCTGTGTTCTCTCCTCTTTCAACCTCTTCTTCAACAAACACACCAACATGATTCAGCTCTGAGGAAATGATGTAACAAACACAAAATTGATTCCCATATACATATATGTAGGTCCATGGTCCATGTAGGTCCATGTTACATAGTTGATATTTACGTGTCTTTTTTCCTGCAGTGGTCCTTTAAATAGATATACCCACACTGAAATATTATTGGTTCAAATTATTTAAAATCAGCTTTACTGGCACAGTCTGAGGGAATTTGTTTAACTTCCTGTTGCAGCATTAGAAAGGTAAGAGGAGCTTTATTCTATTGATCATGGGAAAAAACAGAAGTTTTCTAGCAATAACCTTTCTAATCACAATGAATTGAAAAGTTGTTTATACTGATCTTTACTACTTAAAAGTCATGAAAGCTGGTTGATTACAGTGATTCTTTAAAGGGGTAAAAGGACCCTGCAAAGTTACCAGTTGTAGTAGAAATATACATAAAAAAATATATACATATAAACTATACATAAAGTTACATAGTAATTTAGGTTGAAAAAATACTTTAGTCCATCAAGTTCAACCTTCTTAGATCTTATCTGATCTGCAATACACGGATTTATTGTTATTTGATCCAGAGGAAAGCAAACAGGAAAAAGTTATCTATCGAATCCGCTGTTGGCTTCTACTTATAATCCTGTTTGACATATTCTTGTATATTATCCCTTATTAACCCTTCTAAAAGCTTTCCCAATACGAAGTGAGACTCACTGGTCTATACTTCCCTGGATTTGCTCTTGCTCCCTTCTTAAATATAGGTATCACCTCTGCCTTTCTCTAGTCATCTGGTAGAGAAATTAGATATAATGGTTTTGCTATTACAGAGCCCAGTTCCCTCAGTACTCTTGGACGTATTCCATCTGGACCCGGGGCTTTGATAACATTTATTTTTTCCTACCTCTTTTGGATTTCTTCCTGCGTTAACCAGTTATTTGGTGAAGGTAGTGTAGCCCCATTATGTTGCAATGACCCAACCACTAGTAGCTCCCTTGTGTATACCAAAGAAAAGAACCTATTTAGCTAATCTGCCTTTTCATGGACGTTAATTATCAAACGGCCTGTGTCACGTTGTAATGTTCCTATAGCTTCCTTCCATAAATATTTGTACTTTGTTGTTTTTTTTTTTTTTAAATAGCATTAGTGTATGTTGCTAATTTTAGGCAAAAGGTACTTTCTAAGATTCTCCTACCTAACAGAGTCTCTTCAGAAGACTGAATAATATATGGTGTGGGGAGAGGTTAGCAGAAAGAATATGTTTAGGTTGTTATTATTATTATTATTATTATTATTGTTTATTTGTAACTAGCGACTTGCCCATCAAATGATGGGGCAATAAAAAAAGTGTTCAAATGCGCTGTTTGTCACACAATGTGAGTGTACTTGGTGCCCCAACTATATAGACCCCTGCAGCACACTAATGAACCCATGTAATAACACTATAAGAGCCATGAGGGTCATCCACGGCCCTCATGACACAAAGTGTAAGCACTACACTATTTTAACCCGGTCTCTTATGGGAGTCTATACAGACCCACATAAGCCTCTATTTAACCCCATTAGTCCCATAAGGGTATATAAAGACCCTCATGGAACAGTTGGAAGCCGAACATTATATGCCCTCATGACACGAAGTACAAACACTACACTGCACTATACCACCCAATAAACCATTAAATCTAAACTAGCCCCCCTCTACACTAACCTATTAACACCTACACTACCTACCCACCCGCTAATAACCCCCCACCCCACTAATTACAGAAAAAAATAAAACCTAACTCACAAAAAAAAAAAATCAACATTACAGAAAATAAAAAATCCTAAAACACAAAAAATAATAAAAAAAAACATTACAGAAAATAAAAAAAGCTACATTACAACTCCCCCCCCCCCCCCCCCCCTACACACACACACACACAATACTGGGAAAACAATTACACACCTGAAAAGGAAATACAAAATATATACATTACAATACAATACCCCCCTTTCTAAAATACATTAAATACTATCTAAAATACACACACACTCCTCTGTCTAAAATACATTAAGTCCTATCTAAAATACATACATACTGCTCTATCTAACATACAATAAATCCTATCTACATACACAAACCCTAAATCTAACCTAAAATAGAATAATTAAGACCACTTAGCTTTGCAGATGTCCCTTCAGATCGGGAAAAACTAAATTGTACAACACACTACATAGAATAAATAAATAAATATTCTACTCACCATTCCAGCATGTCCCCGCCCTTCTTATTTTCTTCTCTGGCGCAGCCCCTTTTAAAAATAAACAGTAGATTAGTACTACATACATACACACAAAATAAAATAAACATAATATACATTGAACTTACCTTGGCGCAATGTCCCCCTGCTCCTCCTCTTCTGCCCCGGCTGGGCCCTGGAAGAATCTGCACTCTAAAAAAAAAAATCCCTTTCCGATTGGCTCACACCTTGGCACCTTCTGATTGGCTGAAATTTGATTGACAGCGTTTTCAGCCAACCAGAACGCACCATTTACAATTTTCTTCCGGAAAAGGCTCTAGGGGCCTCATTAGCGTCGGGGAGCTCTGTTTTTTTTAGAGCATGGATTCTTCCAGGGCCCAGCCAGGGCAGAAGAGGAGGAGCACAGGGACATCGCGCCAAGGTAAGTTCAAGATAAGTTTCCCCCTTCTCACTTCATCATCCTTCCTTGCCCCACTTATCATCCTCCCTTGCCCCATCCCTCTAATCATCCTCCCTTGTCGCCCCTTCCCCCTTATCATCCTCCCTTGCCCCCCCTTATCATCCTCCTCTTCCTCCTCCTTCCCCCCTAAAGTACCCCCGCTACCAGCCTTAACTGTTTGTGTACCGCGGCCCCTTTAAGGAACTGCGGCAGGGACTTGACACCTTTTTAATGCAGTGGGGGACACGATTGTGACCCCCACTGCAAGGGTTAAAGTCGGGACTATTCCCGGGGGTCCCCCATGGGGACCCCCAGCATGGGATTAATTTGTGGAGAACCCCAGCATGGGGATAATGTGGACACACATCGGGGGTTCGATCGGACCCCCGTAGCAAGGGGTTAATGTTGGGTTCTGAGCTTATCTCGGATCTCTTATGTAGGGGTTTGGCAAAGTTGTACGTGTCAGTGATTTGCGCAGTCCGGCGTTGTGGTGCCTCGTTTTCATTTTTTTCCGGGTTAAATTTGCGTTTAACCTCACTTCCAGACAACCTGGCTCTGAGTGTTTACTTTTTATTATTGTGTTTATCAGTGTGTTTTGGGGTTTGCGCGGTTCGGTGGTTAGGGCGTTGTTTTGCAACCTCAGGTATTTTTTTTTCCCAGTCCCGTGGCTCGTAATGTTGTCTCGCAGGCAATGAGGGAGAGGAGGAGGGGAAGAGACACACAGGGTAAGGAGAAGAGAAAGGGAAGAGAGACACAGGGTAAGGAGAAGAGAAGGGGAAGAGAGACACAGGGTAAGGAGAAGAGAAGGGGAAGAGAGACACAGGGTAGGGAGAGGGGGAGGGGAAGAGAGACACAGGGTAAGGAGAGGAGGAGGGGAAGAGACACACAGGGTAAGGAGAGGAGGAAGGGAAGAGACACACAGGGTAAGGAGAGGAGGAAGGGAAGAGACACACAGGGTAAGGAGAAGAGGAAGGGAAGAGACACACAGGGTAAGGAGAAGAGAAAGGGAAGAGAGACACAGGGTAAGGAGAAGAGAAGGGGAAGAGAGACACAGGGTAAGGAGAAGAGAAGGGGAAGAGAGACACAGGGTAAGGAGAAGAGAAGGGGAAGAGAGACACAGGGTAAGGAGAGGAGGAGGGGAAGAGAGACACAGGGTAAGGAGAGGAGGAGGGGAAGAGACACACAGGGTAAGGAGAGGAGGAAGGGAAGAGACACACAGGGTAAGGAGAGGAGGAAGGGAAGAGACACACAGGGTAAGGAGAAGAGGAAGGGAAGAGACACACAGGGGAAGGAGAAGACTAAGTGCTGCAAGTGTCCACATTTGCGGCCAGAACTACGTCCCTTGCTTTGCGAGGGACGCAGTTCTTGCGAGCTTGCTTTGCGACCTCGCAAAGCGTGACAACGTCTCGCAGTGTGACAGTTATAATATGTGATGCTCTAACATATTCCGTAGCGATATACAGTACATGGTTTTCGATCAAGACAAACATTAGCATGAAAAGGTTGTAAATAAAGAACATTGAGTGCACTAATGACTTTCACTTCACTATTTTCAATCCTTAATTTAATTTTACAGCTATGTATACATTAATACATACTATGTACACCAACACATGCAAATATAATTCCCTGACTTACATATATTTATGCACACACATGTACAATATATATGCTCATACTTTAAAGTGAGTATTTATTTAAAAATGACATTGCATAATTCAATGTGCAGTCCCCCTCCCACTTACTCTACCATGTAATCCCTCCCTGCCATTCTCCAGTGTTTATTATTTGCTGAGGATTGGCAGTATCCGGACTTGCTCCTCTGCTGCAAGGATTCTATTTACATCTTCAATCATGCAAATGAGAAGTATAAATAACTTCCTGTTTCTTTAAGTCTTCTTTCCCCTTTCACTGAACTCTCTGTCTGATTTAGTGCTAGACACAATATGGTCTGAAAAGGAAACTGCTAGATGTCTTTGAAAACATAGCCTGATAAATTATAGATTACCTCACAGGCTGATTAAATCATTTTTTTAACATAATACACAATGGCTGAGGTAAAATTCTGAATTAAAACCAGGAACACATAGCATCATGTCACAACAAGAATATGATAAAATGCTGAAGGGGTATGTTAGTATTCCCTTTCAAGCCTGATCAATACACCCCAGATCTTGTGCACACTGGGTCTTAATGAGCCATGTTATACACCCTAAATATAAGTCAAAAATGGTGTCCAAAGGTAGTGTCATGGGTTAAAGGAAACAGGTTTTTCACAAATGATGAAGCTTCTATTTTTTCTTTTGCTGCAGCAGACACTTACTAATAACTGGTATTAGTCTAAAAAAACATATTTTTAATGTACAATGAAGCTTTTGGTAAATTATTTTAGACCATATTACAAAAATCAAATATGTGATGTTCCTGCCCCAGGAGAGCAGCTATGACTCCAGAGATATAAAACATTAGAAAACATTCTAATGAGGCAATTAAAATGGTGCATGGTCTAATAGAAAAAAAATTATAAGGAAATATTTCATGATCTTAATATGTATAGCCTAGACGATAGAAAGGAGAGGTGTCATATGATAAAAATCAAATAATGATATGTATTATATACTTGCATGGGGAAAAGTAAAAAAGGAGAGCTCACATTCTCAGAAGATAGGGAGACTACAAACCAGCTTATGTCATAGCCTTCTTCCTGAACATATCTGGGATGCATGCTACTTACACAATCAACAGTTTCCAATTCAGCTTGTTGCATGGCCCAGAAAGAGTTGCATTTCTTGGAAAGGGCTGAAGTTATGTCAACTGAAATAAAGGTTATGTTATCTTTGGGCCTTAGGGACTCTTCATCTGAAATGTAAATAGAGAAACTAGAGGCTTGTGAACTGGTTGATATTATTTGACATTTGCATTATTTGTGAACTTGAAAACCCGTAAGGGTGCTGACAATAGTTCCGTAAGATAAGCATTTGAACTGGGTGGAAGATTTGTTTTTAAATGCCTACCATGTCTATCTTTCAGAAAGATTACTCATATAACCTCTACCTTATATATAGGTTATAAATTATAACTTTGTACCATTTCCATTTTATAGTCAGTTAACTTTCATTAGCTCTATGGCTGGCCATCAGAATTTGTCAGCTTATCAGGTGTGGATGAACCCAAATGTGGGCAGGAACAGTCCATTATTTGTATTATACTTATTCAATGCTTATTCCCAGTCATTTAAAGCATATGTGAGAGGTCTGCTGATATCCAGATCTGCATAAATTAATATAAAGAGAGGATCATCTCTTAGGCAACTTTATAAAGACCTAAATCAGCTACATAGAACTATTAGGCTTAACCCAAATCCCAATATGGGGAAACAAATAAACGATTTAAACAAAAAGATCAATAACATTTTACAAACCAGGTCAGATAACTTATTATGGAAATACCAGCAAACTCATTATATGCAGGGCCATAAAGCTGGTAAACTCTTAGCAAAAAAGTTACAAAAACATTGTCTTTCGAATAAAAATTACCAGAATTCTTGGTCCTGACAACAGTTTTTCTTACCATTCGGACGAAATATCATGCATTTTTGCGAACTATTATAGCAAAGTTGGCCCTTTCTTCTATGTTCCGGATAAAGTGGAAATTGATAGATTCTTAGATAAAATAAAATGTCCACAAATATCTGAAAAATATCAAATACTGCTGAATAGGGAGTTCACGGAAGAGGAGATAGCAAAAGCCATTAAGTCAGCCAAGATAAATAAAGCCGCGGGGACTGATGGCTTTGACCAGATTTAATATCAAATTCTTTCCCCAGTACTTAGTATCCATTTGTGCAATTTATATAATGAAATAAAAAATTCAGGATGAGCTAGCCCTGAATTGTTGGAAACTAAAATAATTAATATTTTGAAACAAGGGAAGAATCCGGAACATCCGGGCAATTATCACCCCATTTCTTTGATAAATCTGGTCTTTAAAACCTACGCCAAGATTCTTGCTGATAGACTAAACCACCTGGTACCAAGCTTGATACACGTTGATCAAACTGGGCTTGTCAGGGGATGTCAAGCCTCTGACAATACCAGAAGATTGATCAATATCTTATCTTAAATTAATAAAGGTGATGATCCCAGCTTGATCCTGTCAATAGATGCCGAGAAGGCTTTTGACAGAGTCAGCTAGGACTTTTTGCTATCAGTTCTTCTGAGATTTGGTTTAGGTGACTTTGCAAATAGATCAGTAAAAGCGCTATATACCAATACTAAGGCAAATATTACAGGTCCTGATTTTGAATCTGAAAAGTTTAAGATCACCAATGGCTCACGACAGGGCTGTCCACTGTCTCCTCTACTGTTTATTCTATTTTTGAAGCCATTGGGTATACTAATCAGAGATTCAGTAGACATTAAAGGTATAGTAATTGGCCAAGTAGAGTACAAATACATGTCCTTTGCCGACGACATTGTTTTGTCCCTGACAGATCTAGATAATGCTTGCCTTCATTTGGATAGAATTCTTTCCCTTTTTTAGGATCTATGTATTAAAGACGGATACCCTAACTAGAGGCCTAAAACAGACCCCAAAAAAAGCCTTAGAAGAACTATTTCCATATAATAGGCATACCAAATCCTTAGTTCATCTTGGAATCCCTTCCTCTTTCCAGTTGAGAAATCTTTTAATGGATAATCTTAATGAAGTTACACGACAAATTAGACTAACTCTCTTGGAATGGAGGAATTCAAATCTCTACTGGCTAGAGAGGACATCAGCTCTGAACATATATATAATACCTAAACTGACATATATATTAAGATGTATTCCTGAGAAGGTATCTAGGAAATAGCATACAGCATGCAGGTTATCCTGGATAAGTTTCTTTTTATGGGGAAAAACCCAAGGATACGTAAAAGTATCTACTCAAACAATTTTGAGAGAGGAGGATTGGGTTCCCCCTCGCTACTTGAAACCCATAATAAAGTCTCATGTCATTAGATGGGGTTTCTATTTAGATAAACCAAGATGGTTGACCCTTGAGGAATCCTTTCTGGGTAATTACCCCTTAAATGTTATATTATGGCTCCACAAATTTGAAGACTGTTTTTTTCATATGTTTGCATATGGGATTAGATCTGTGTTACGATTCTGGGTTATTTTTAATCATAAATGGCATCTAATCCATACCCCCTCAACAGCTGCCCCACTGGAGTTTTTATCCATCTTTGGTAAATATATTCATGTAAATACTCTGAAGAAAATAGGTTTAGAGTATGTTTCAGACTTATACAATAACCGTAACCTGCTAACTTGGAGCGAATTCCAGCAAGTATATGGCTCTTTCAATTTCTCTTGGTTAAACAATGACTCAATAAAAAAGAGTTTACTATCTCTGGGCTATAAGATACTTAACAATGACCCTTGTACTAACTTGGAAGAACTTCTTCTGAAGGGCAATGCATCTCATATTGTTTCCAAATGTAGCTCTATAATGGGCAAATTATTCCCCTTTGAAAAACCCCAGGGATTAAAAAATGGGAATCTGACTTGGATTTTATATGTGTTGATAGGATATGATTAGGTACCTTAAAAATGTTCAAAAGCTCAGCAATGAACTCTCTATACACTGAAACATACTTTAAAGTACTCCAAAGATGGTACTATGTCCCAGCAAACATTGTTAAATTTTACTCACAATGTGATGGTTTATGCTGGGAAAAGTGTGGTGAGAAATGCTCCACTCTCCATGTATTTTTCCTTATTCCCAGTCTAGACCTCTATATCCACACAAATTGACAGAAATGTATAAACCTTTGGAACCAGATATATTTTCTAGGAATTATTTATGTATATACATGTATACATAAGTATAATTATTATACACATATAGCTTCATAGCTTTTTAATGACATTAGCGAAAATTCTATGAAAAATGTGCACTGTAACATTAGTGATGTCGCGAACATAAAATTTTCAGTTCGCGAACCGCGAACGTGAACCGCCGCAAATGTTCGCGAACCGGCGAACCGCCATAGACTTCAATGGGCAGGCGGATTTTAAAACCCACAGGGACTCTTTCTGGCCACAATAGTGATGGAAAAGTTGTTTTAAGGGGACTAACACCTGGACTGTGGCATGCCGGAGGGGGATCCATGTCAAAACTCCCACGGAAAATTACATAGTTGATGCAGAGTCTGGTTTTAATCCATAAAGGGCATAAATAACCTAACATCCCCCTCCATCATCATCCTCCCCTGTATCTCTTTATCCCCTCCCTCATCATCCTCCCCTGTGTCTCTTTCCCCCCTTCCTCATCACCCTCCCCTGTGTCTCATCCCCCCTCTCTCATCATCCTCCCACCTCCCTCATCATACTCCCCTGTATCTCTTTACCCCCTCCCTCATCATCCTCCCCTGTGTCTCTTCCCCCCTCCATCATCATCCTCCCCTGTGTCTCTTTCCCCCCTCCCTCATCATCCACCCCTGTGTCTCTTTTCCCCCTCCCTCATCATCTTCCCCTGTGTCTCTTCCCCACCTCCCTCATCATCCTCCCCTGTGTCTCTTCCCCCCTTCCTCATCACCCTCCCCTGTGTCTCATCCCCCCTCCCTCATCATCCTCCCACCTCCCTCATCATCCTCCCCTGTATCTCTTTACCCCCTCCCTCATCATCCTCCCCTGTGTCTCTTTTCCCCCTCCCTCTTCATCCTCCCCTGTGTCTCTTCACCCCTCCCTCATCATCCTCCCCCCTCCCTTGATGATAAGGGGGGGAAAAGACACAGGGATAAGTGTGAGGGGTGTTAGGGTAAGGGGTGTTAGGGATAAGGGTGAGGGGGTTAGGTGTTATGGTGAGGGATAAGTGTAAGGGGCGTTAGGGTGAGGCATGTTAGGAATAAGTGTGAGGGGTGTTAGGTCTTAGGGATAAGTGTGAGAATGTTAGGGTTAGGTGTTAGGTTGATGGGTGTTATGGATAAGTGTGAGGGGTGTTAGGGTTAGGATAAGGGGTGTTAGGGATAAGTGTGACAGGTGTTAGGGTAAGGGATGTTAGGGTTAGGTGTTAGGGTAAAGGCTGTTAGGGATAAGTGTAAGGGGGTATTAGGGTTAGGTGTTAGGGTGAGGCATGTTAGGAATAAGTGTGAGGGGTGTTAGGTGTTAGGGATAAGTGTGAGGGGTGTTAGGGTTAGGGTAAGGGGTGTTAGGGATAAGTGTGAGGGGTGTTAGGGTGAGGGTGAGGGGTGTTAGGGATAAGTGTGAGGGGTGTTAGGTGTTAGGGTGAGGGGTGTTAGGGATAAGTGTGATGGGTGTTAGGGTAAGGGATGTTAGGGTTAGGTGTTAGGGTAAGGGGTGTTAGGGATAAGTGTGAGGGGGTATTAGGGTTAGGTGTTAGGGTGAGGGGTGTTAAGGATAAGTGCAAGGGGTGTTAGGGTGAGGCATGTTAGGAATAAGTGTGAGGGGTGTTAGGTCTTAGGGATAAGTGTAATGGGGTGTTAGGGTTAGGTGTTAGGTTGATGGGTGTTATGGATAAGTGAGAGGGGTGTTAGGGTTGGGTGCTAAGGTGAGGGGAGGACGATGATAAGGGGGGGAAGAGACACAGGGGTGTCCTTGCAGCAGAGATCAAAAGAGTCCTTTAGGACTGTATTGCACACTGTGAACAGTAGCCTAAATATGGTTTTCCCTATTAATGCAGTATCACCTACACTCAGCCTCCTCTCAGTAAGACTGCAAGTTAGTTATGATTCCAAAATGGCTGCTGTCCATGAGGTTACAGGGTCTGGAAGGCAGGGTATGATGCTGATTGGCTGGAATGTGTCTGCTGACTGTGAGTTGCAGGGTCAAAGTTTGCTCAATGATAAAGTATAGGGGGCGGATCGAACATTGCATATGTTCGCAGTTCGCCGCAAACGCGAACATGCTATGTTCGCCGGGAACAGTCCGCCGACGAACTATTCGCGACATCTCTATGTAACTATTACTGAAGTTGAGAAAAATAATAAAATTCATTCTAAGTAAATTAATGCTCTGTCACTCCAATTCATTTTATTATTAGTGAGGTACAATATTTGCCATGTTTGTATGAGATATATAATTACTAATAATCATTTTTTAAATGGCAAAAACATTAAATATGAAAGGGGCCCACATGAGAACGAATAAAATAATACTAGAAATAAGAAAAAATTCACCTTAAAAGGTCTCTGTACAGTATGTACATATATATTGTGCAGTGACCCTGTACAATATATATGTTTGAAAACTTTGAGTCTAAGAGCATAATTAAGCAGGAAAAGGTCATAAAGCTAGTTTTTATGAAATAAAATGTCATGTTTTTGCAAGACCCTGGAGGAAACCATGATAACTGATCTAAGATATGTGTTGAGAGGGGCATTTATATTACTGGAGAGCTGAAGTTGCATTAAATGAAGCAATATGACTACTTCTGGACCAGTTAGAGCAAAGAGGTGAGATGTCAATTACAGATCCAACCCCCTCCTCTCATAAGTACAGCCCCATCATCCAGCTCTCAGGTTGCGATGAACTAAACACAAAATAGATTCCTAAACTCAAACAGAGACTTTTTAGCCTTTTAAATAAAAAACAAAACAAAAAACTGTTTTTCTGTTTGTAACGTACACAGCTGCTAATATTGTTAGTTTGGTACATACTTGACAAACAAGTCCTTTTTTGATGAATCGCAGTGGTGCTTTGACAATCATATTTTCCTGTATAGAGTCTTATTTGAGCTACTTTGCGTGGAATATTAGCTGGTTTTGAAAACAGACAGGCTAATAGTATCCAGAGTATCCAGTCACTGCCCTATCATATATATAGTTGCCAGGCCTTATGAGCGCTGAAGGCTGTAGGTCTTTGGCGCACAGCGCGAGGCCCGCAAGACTTTGAAAACGGCTTACAATGAGTTGCCAGGCCCATGATAAGCACCCAAGGCGCTCATCGTTAGGCTCGCAAGATTTTGAAAATGGTTGCCAATGATAGCTGAAAGCGCTCATTGTCAGGAACACGATGAGAGCAGTGCACACAACACTTTGAAAAAATTACGACTTTAACGGCCGCCACTTTTTTCTAGGCCAATAAAGTAGACGGTGGGAGAGGCTTCCAATGAGCTCCAAAGGCGCGCAAGTTAGAGGGGGGAGAGCATTGCCAGCCTTCAAAATGTATAGCCTTAATTTCTGACGGTCAAGTCGCTAGTAGAGATTATAACCCCCGTAGTGATGGAATGTTAACATTGATAAGTCAAAAAGAAAATATGGACTGTCATATAAATATCTAAAATATATGTTACTTGTACTATAGTGATCAATTAATAACTTAGCTGCTAGAGGAATTATCTGTTCAGTTCAGATTTTCAATACCAGAGTTGATGTTGTTTGCACTGGCAGTGATCGAGTTAAAGGCAGTTACTGGCAGTGATTGAGTTAAAGGGCAATCTATAACATGTAAACGCCTTATTAACTATAGTGATGAGGACTCTCCAGATTTCCTGCACCCTTGTACCACCACATGGCATACATAATGAATGCTGCTTTCAGCTACGCCTCACATGTAGCTTGTCCTAATCTGGCCCAACCAATTTCTCCATAGAATTCCATAACTCAGCTGGTGCAGACCACTGACGCACCCTAATTAGTCACATATTTTTGTTGCATAGACTATACCTGGATTAAAAGAATATTTTTTAAAACATTTGTAAAGAAAAACATTTCTAATGTTCAAAGCTACTTTTTTTTTTATTTGATAGCAAAATTGTGACAACAGTGTCCATTAAAAAAATAAATAATCTGAGCTGCATAGTAGGGTGAAGTCTCTGGAGGGCATGAAGGACTCTTAACTGGGGCTAGGTTTGAGAACTCTGCTTAAAGGCTAACTGTATATACAAAATATAATTTTGATAATGGACAAAATACTTAAACAAACTAAAATTCTTAAATAAAGCCTATGATGGAATAGGTTCAGTTGGACAAGAATTGAACAATCTGTTGGTTAGAACTTGTCACCTGCTACACTAGCTAGAGCTGCCGGAAGGCACCATAATCCTCAAGAGTTCTGGAGAATGCAGCCCTTTGATTGAACTATAATGCTTGGTAATAATCTTTAGAGTTTAAGGAGTACTACCCAGGCATTTCTTCTGACTAACCACTTCTTTATTGTATAGCACGCACATTTTCTAGATTCTTTATTTAATAACACACAATAAAACATTTTTCTTTAGATAAAACAAACCAGTTAGGAGGCCTGCATGTAGCTCCATTTGGCACAAGCTGGTAGAGTCACATTGCGGCACCTAGGTAGCCCCTTCCTGGGCTGGTGCTTGGGAGTCTAACTACATGGAGAAGTAGACACTGTCCCGCCTAGTGCATACAGGAAACAACAGTCTACTCCAGTCTCTAATATTATACACTATAATATATATGTATTCACAGCATCCTGAAAACCGCTAGAACATTCCCCATTCTCTCACTTGCCTTTTCTCCACCCCCTCCTCTCCATCCACCCTTTTCCCACACTCATCTCTCCGCCTTTTCTCTTCCCCTCCTCTCTTTTCCTTAATGGTCCCTTTTCCCCCTCCTTTCACTCCCTTTTAACTCCCTCTTCTCTCTCCCTATTCTCTAATTTTGCTCATTCTCTCTCTCCCTTCCTCTCTATCATCTTTCCTCTCCCCTCTTTTCTCCCTCTCCTACTTTATATACCAATCACAGCTCTTCTCCTACTATCCTCTTTCCCTCTCTCTCTTTATCCTCTTCCACCTGTTTCTCTCTTTCCCTTTTCTTATCTCTTTCCCCTTTTTCTTCCCATATATTCTCTTTTCACATTCACTTACCATCACTTTCTCTCATCCCACTTCTCATTCCCTTCCTTTCTCTCGTCTCTCCTCTATGCAACCCCTGTACTCTCTCACTCATTTATTTCACCTCTCCTCTCTCCTACTCCTCATCTCCACCCCATGCTCCTTTATTCTCACCCTCTACAAATGTCTCCTCCTTTTCCCTTTTCTTCTTTCTCTCCATCTACCCTTTCTCTCATTCCCCATTTATCCTATAACCATTCTCTTCGCCATTTTCTCCCATTCTCACTCTTTCTACCTTTTCCCCACCCTTTCTCTACAACCCATTTTGTCTCCATTTTTTCTACTATCTTTTGCATTGGGGGCATGGGGGGGGGGGGAGCATTCCCTTCACCCTTGACAGCTTTCTGCATAGGGTTGAATACTGCAGAAGAATCGACAACAGCACGCAGATCACAAGGCAATACTTCAATAACACTCAGTTTACTGTAGGTTAAACTGTATATGGCTATAGATTAGACCAGGTAACTCTCAGACCTGCCAGGTGAGGCAATCAAGATGACTGAGGCATTGACAGACATCCATACACAGCAAGATAATGGTGTAATCCAGCATTGTTTTGGGCTATCCAGGATTGAAGTTGTCTACCACCGGATTAGTCTCTGTGTATTATGAAAGCTGGGTGCCAGGTGACAAAATTATAGAATTCATACATATACATATACAAGTGTTTGGGTTTCATTTGGATCATCATGCTGTATTTGTTTGACTGTATTGTTGATGTTAGGTTAATGATAGTGTTCTTTCATTCTAGTAGTAAGTGCTCGCATTAGTGCATCAATGATTTCCGCCTTTCTTATCACTACTTTATTTATTCTTTTTATAACAAATTGTCTTATTAAAGGGCCATTGAAAACATTTTTGTATTTGTTGAACCTGAAAGAGAGCATTTGACAATATGGAACAGTGTATTGCTTTTTTTAAAATTAACGTCCTGGAGCAGAGTATACTTCTTTGAATGTATAACTGTTTTGATGGGATGTGACGCAATAAAGCTGTATAAGAAAAATTGCATTCCATGTCCTTTTAAGTTTCATAAGTTTCAATAACTCTGGGCCACACAAATCCTTTCATCAGTATTCGGAAACATTGGACTGTAGCACAACGTATAATTCATTGTTTCAGTGGTTCACTTAACTCCCTATAGAAACAAGGGCCCTGTCTTGGACAATACTATGTTACTCTAAAGTGCACCTCACCAGTAGCAATAATGTGCTTGCTGCCTTCGTATGACAATATAACATCGGTTGTATGTATGAATTGGCTCTGCAAGTGACATAAATGGACAGCATCAGCTGGTACACCCTATAAATATACAATTGATCATGTAATCGCTCTATTAGCTCTCTGAGTCACATCTGATCTATATTTTTGTATTGTTTTTCTGTTCAAGTAGTTATGTCCTATATATGCCTTGCAGGCGCCCAACTGAGGAGCTCTCAGGCTGCTGTGTAAAAACTCTGAAATCAGTGATTACATGGATAAACCAGTAATGAAATGCAGTCTGGACTTGCGCTGGGGACACTATATATTCATGGCACATTACAGCTAGCATTTAAACCATGGCATAACACTGTTTTTAAATATTCTGATAATGGTATTATTTGTTTATTGATTAACTGATTTGCAATAAAATTCAGTAGTCGAAAACATTTTCAGCTTATATTATTTACATTTGAACTTTAGTGTTTAAGACTTCAGTGGGTATGCTTCTCTCTACCCACTAAGGGCCTCATTCTAATCGTATGTTTTTCAAATAAGTAGTCGCAAGGGGAGATCGCAAGCTACTTAGCTATTCTATTTGTAGCCTCTGGCGGCTTACGGCCGTCAAGCTGCAATCCCTTTGCGATTTGCTGAGCTTACTTCCGTTAAAGCCATTGATCTAATGCGGTTGCAAGAGTTGCGACCACAAAAAAGCCCAAATTGTTATTCTAATGCTATGCTCACCTTTCCGTCAAGCCCGTAAATCGCTTAAACCGAGCCTCAGCTTACTTACACCAAAAAGGTCCTGCAACGCTCTTACTTACAAAACGTAGCACCAGTTAAGCAAAATCTAAAAGCCACCCTGTACTTTTATTAGAAGTGAAAGTAATTTTAGGTCTTAGAATTAATAGCACAACATTCCCCTACTCTCAAAATGGCAAATAAAAAAAGTTTATTTCATGTTAAATTTTCGTCATAAAGTCCAATGGGCTTCAACCTCCAAGCCCCTAGGACGTTTGAGTTCAACCTCCGGCCTTGGAGGTTGAAGCCCGTAGGATGGTTGTTTGCCGATTTGCAAGTTTGAGAATGTTGTGCTCTTAATTCTAAGACCTAACATCACTTACTATAAAAGTACAGGATGGCTTTTTTATTTGCTTATGAAGTGCTTTGTTTTGACAGTAAGACCTATGCGCTTGAATGACCTCCAAACCCGTGACTCGTTATTCACGGCCGCAAGACCGTGACTCGTGGTTCAAGGCCGCAAACTCGGAGCACTGTAGATGCAAATATAAATTCAAGACAGCACTGTAAATGATGGGGTACACAATGAGTGACATGAGGATTAAAGGGACAACATTCTCAAGCTGGCACATCGCCACACTACAATAATTAATTTCATGTTTAATTTATGTGCAAAGTCCGACGGGCTTGAATAACCGCCAAGCCCGTAACTCCTTATTCAAGGCCGTCGGACTTTGGACATAAATTAAATGTGAAATCAAGTATTGTATTTTGGTGATGTGCCAGCTTGAGAATGTTGTCCCTTTAATCCTCGTGTCACCCATTGTGTACCCCATCATTTACAGTGCTGTGTTGAATGTATATTTACATTTTTAGAGATTGCGGCCTTGAAAACATGAGTTACGGCCTTGTGGTGGCAATCCTGTTCAAGCACGCAAGTGCAAACCATGCAATCGGCCGTAAGAGGGACCTCCTTGCGGCGACACACATGTGAATACCAACGTAGACGTATCGCTACGTTGGGCCAAAAGCCCATCACAAGGAATCGCACAGTTGCGGACGTTTTGCGGCCCCAATTAGAATGGGGCCCTAAGAGCCCAAGGTGCTAACCCAATAAGACTGTGCCTCTCTGTAGGTAAAGATTGATATCACGACTTTGGCAAATAAATTAGCTGCTGGAAAACCTAACCAATCCGATGAAAAAGTTATGACAGCTATCTTGTCAGGTCATCTAGGACTACTTGGAAATAGACAGTTATGTTAATCCTTGAATCCCTACGTAACTTTTTAAACTAATCCCTGTCATAGAAGAATGACAGATAGATACATAGATAGATAGATGACTTTCTGCTTTCTGTCACAGTCCTGACTATGAATATGTCTGACTATTGCTTCTTGCCTTTTTGCTTTGGTATTTTCTTTAATATCTGGTTTATTTACTATAACAAGACTAGCAAGTATTAAAAAATGATCTTATAAAAAAATATTTATTTCATTTTTATTTTATTTTAAAATTAAATATTACATTTAGCAGTGTGTTAGGTTCTAGAATGGTTAAAACAACATTGCAAACCACTGGTATTCATTCCATATGACCTTACTTTATTGCACAATGTTAAAGGCAACTTTTTTGTTTCATTTAACTGCTTTAACCAAGTGACTTAATTGCTTTTATTTTCCTCAATATAATTCTGAAGCTTTCAGAGTAATGGATTAATACCTTCTTCTATTCTATTAATGCAATGTTGCACAGCTGTGATTAATATTTATATATATTTTTTTGATATGTATAAAGTTTCTATGACAGGATTGTTCAACGCAAGTCCGTAAGAGCAAGTATTACACAGGATTTTCAGTATATCTTTGAATACAGATGCATCAGTCAGTATCTCAGTTAATTTTGTTAGAAAAAAATACAGATCTTGATGCCTTTTAAAAGCATAAGTTTGTATTTCTTTCCAGTTGTTAATAACGTCTTTAGGAAAAGAAGAGGATGATTTATTTGTGACTCTTGTTTTTCACAAGCAGCAACTATATTGGGTGACTCAGAAAGCTTGTATTTTTTTATTTTTGAGAGCCGCATTAACTCTATATTATAATAAAGAATAAGGCCTTAGTTCCAGGGGGAGGTACGAAAATCTAAAAATCAATGGAATGGCCTTTCTAAACTTCTTAACATATTTCCCTTATAACATAAATTTAAAAAAAGAGCGTTGGAAAGATTAAGAAAATATTAGTTTTTAAATCGTAAACCGAATTTTACTTTATTTTCAGTTGTTTTGCTTAAGAAATAAAAATTAAAAAAGGAAGTGAAGGATATAGAAAGATTATGTAATGTAAACCTTGAATAATATGTTTGTATGATGTATGTTTTTCATTTTATAAAAGTTAATTGTTTGTACAATGCTATATCTTCCAATAAAATATATTCATAAATAAATACATATTTATTATTGTTGCCACCTTCTATGCATTTCATGTAGTATCTTTTTTGTAGTGTTTTTTTCTCTTTCCACGCCGCTTGTATTTGAACTTTAAACTTAGCTGTCAGTATTGATTTTTACCACATGAAGGGAGGATGTATCTTTTAAAAGCTAATCTACTAAAATACAAAGTTAGTTTACTTAAAGACATTATGCACTACAATTCTCATTAATTTTATTTCACTGAATTATCTCATCTATTTAAATCTTGAGTTAACACGGCTATTTATAATCTTGATACAAGGCACATTTAACAATAATCACTATTCAGTCACAATTTGAATGTTATATTAATCACAAACAAAATTTATTGTTCAATTCATGAAAGTCATTTGATTTTAAATCTACTAATTTGTCACATTTCTGTAATAGAAAATTATATTTCCATCATTTGAAATGCAGTCTTCAGTTTTTCTCACCTATTCCTCTCCAGGTTGCTGTGCTATGTCGGTCATCCTCATCCAACTGCTTGATGTCTATGTTCTAGCTTACTTTGAAGCCTGGCTTTATTTCTTTCTCTCACCTGTTCACCAAAAACTCAGACCACCAACTGATCTCATTCTCACGATAACACTCCCTTCCCCTAATAATAAAGCAAACTCAGCAGAAATGTGCGTTCTGTTAACTTACCTGGTCTTGTTCAGTATTACAATATGACACTAGCCTCATCACTTGATAAACATGACCCTTTAGTATTTCACGGATCAAGGCCTTCCAACCCCAGGCTAGAATCAGCCATAGGTAAAATACATTCCTGTGTACACTTCCTCGGATTGCTTATGGATAAAATCTCACACACTTGATTTTGTCCAATATAAGTTTTGGTAGACAACTTTGATGCCTTCTCCAAATGTGAGATGACAAATGCGCGCCGATGCATGCGCGCACAAACAGAAGCACGTCTGTCAATAGAGCGCCCCGACGTCACCCCGACTTTAACGTGTACTGACAAATTACATAGATTGATGTTTGGAGTATCTCCTCGTACTCCCTTCCATTCTCTCTTGTCCTCTTTTTCTCTTTTTTTCCTCTCATTCACTTTCTTTCCTTCATTTACCTTGTCTCTCTCCATCTCCCTCCCTTGTTCTCTCTTTCTCTCTCGCTCTCGCCTTTTCTCTCTCTCCCCTCTCCTTACCATCTCATCCTCATCCCTCCCTCCAATCCCACAGACTCGCCTCCCTCCCTTATCATCTTATCCTCAACCATCCACCGATTTTCCCATTTCTCCCTCAGGTCCCACATCCTCACCTCCCACTCCTCCTTCTGTGTGCGGCCCAGGTCCTCCCTCAGCAGCTTCTACTGTCCTGTTTCAACTTGCCATTTTTAACGAAGCTAAAAAAAAACTATTTTTCCTCTCTCATTAACATTCAAAAAACTAACCCACATCACCTACAGTATTTTCTCTTTTTGATTCTCTCTTTGGACCTTCTACTAATATTGTCACCTGCTTTCTCAAGACTTTGCAACCTTTTTCAGACTAGAGTGGATTCCATCCATCAAAGTATTCCTACTGTTTCAACTCACCTTTCCACATCTCCTTGTGTGCAGCCACTACTTCTACTGTATTCTGTCTCCTCTATTACAAAGGAGGAGGTGTCTGACCTGATCCATTCTAATCCACCTACCACCTGCCCTCTTGATCCTATTGTCTACCACTCACCCAAACCTCTGTCATCTATTCTCTTACCCACACTGACCAACATTTGTATTGGTTCCCATTCAACAGTCATGGTTCTTTAATCCTTAAAACATATCATACCTATCCTCAAACAACTTCTCTTTTCTCTCCACACTCTGCCCATTAGTGAACTCATTACATAATTTGGTTTCAAATACTATCTCCATACTAATGACACACAACTCTACTTTTCTATCCCTGACCTTTCACCGGCAGTTCAAGAGAAGGTGTCTTAATCCAATTGAAACCTGGAAGTCCCTTCATTGTCTTAAACCCCAAATTTAAAAAATGTAGCCTCTACTATTTCCCCCCAAACCTGGCCTTATCATCCATCCTGTAGACAAAGCACGCCGCTTATGTGTCATACTTGATTTCTCCCTAACATTATCCAGTGTATTGCAAAAACATGTTTTTTTCTCTTAGGAAAATATCAAAGATATACACTTTTCTTAGTCTGTCTACTGCAGGCTCTTGTCTTATCCCTATCTTGTTAAAGTTCAGCAACATCATATTCATATTTACATAGTATTTGAGGTTGAAAAAAGACTTATAGTCTATCAAGTTCAATCTTTTAAGATCTCCTCTGATCTGCAATATGCAGATTAGTTGTTAATTGATCCAAAGGAAGGCAAACAGAAAAAAAAACGATTGAAACAATGCCAATTGTCTCAAAAGGGAAATAAAAAAATTTCTTCCTGACTCCAGAAAATGGTGATCAGATTCCTCCCTGGACCAATACTCCCTCTCTAATTATCCAGGATAACCCTGAATGCCCTTTTTATTTAAAAATATATCCAGTCCCTTTTAAAGTTATCTATCGAATCTGCTGTCACCACCCTTTTGGTTGAGAATTCCACAGATTAACCCCCCTTACTGTGAAGAACCCTTCTCTTTCATTAAGGAGGAATCTTTTTGCTTCTAACCTCATGGGATGTCCTCTTGTCAGTTTAAAACCTCTTGGCACAAAAAGCTCCCTTGACAAATCTTTATACTGACCCTGGATGTATTTATATAGGGTAATCATATTCCCTCTTAGACACCTTTTTTCAAGAGAAAATAAGTTTAATTTGGTTAGTCTTTCTTCATAACTTAGCCCCTCCATTCCCCTTATTAGTTTTGTAAGAGCCTGCCTCTGTATTTGAGTTACTTAGTAATACCTCCCTATTGACTATACTAACAAGCATTTCACCCATCTCTCCTCCCCCCCCCCTTATTCCATGGTCCTCCTACCTCTCATCTTTCTTTCTCCTCTGCCATCAAAACTTAAGGCAAATGCTTGTTACTCGTATCATCTCCCTCTCCTAAATGCCTTCCTTCTTGCATGCTATTATCTCTCAAGTGGCTTTTGATCAAGTTAAGAAAAGACTATAAACTCTCCCCTTCTATTTCAAGCCTATACACTACTCAGCTCCTCTTTATATCTTTCTTCCTATGTCTCACTATACCCTAGCTTATCCTCTTCTTCTGCACAGTAATGTCTTCATACTGTTGTGGAGTTCCTTGGCTACCCACATCTCTGAAATGCGCTACAGCACCATATCAGAGAAATCACACAGCTTTTGAAGTCCAGCTTAACAATCACCTTCTTAAAGATGGGTTTGAACAGCACCCTTAGCACGTGCACTTGGAGATACTTATTAACATCCTCCTTACCACATGCACTTTACTTACTGTGTCTTTTAACCCATACTAAGTAGATTGCAAGCTCATTAGGGCATGGTCTATGTAACTCATTAATGGTCTTTATGTAAATACACTTATATTGTCATGTAACTTTTATACCTTGTTTCTGTAATGTTCTGTAAACATTGATAGGGCCATAAAAATAACAGTACATACAAACACAAAATACATACAAAATAACAAAAGTGTTGTACAAGTGATACCTTAAATGGCTGATCCGGGTGAAAGACCAGGCTTCCAGGCCAGGGCATGTATGGGTTTTATGCTGCCCAATCAGAGAGGTCTTTGTTTCTTTAGTCTTTGTAGAAGTGAGTTTATATTATAAAATAGTGTCAGTGTGTTTGTTTTTGTATTAAATTGCTAGGGTCAGTGTGTGAGTTCTTGGGTCAATATGTACAGGAATGCTGGGGTGTGCATGGCATGTCTGAGACCAAATGGCACCCAAGGCAAGAAGGATTATCTGCTACTTGCTCTCTGCTTATTGGCATCAAGTGCATACGGACACAAGGGCAGAGTGATGATTTGATACCTCACTCCAAAGGGATTCCTATGCAGCAATGGAGGTAGCAGTTCAGAGCGAGTGGCCACTTGGCAATGGTCTTCTGCTTGCCACACTCCATTCATTGCTGGACAATCAGTCTTGTCTCTCTGACCTCCAGTGGTCCTAGTGGCCCTTTCTGGCCACCTCCAGCAGCCCTCATTCCCTCTCCCTCATTCCCCTCTCCTCTTCCTCATCTCTTCTCTCACTCCTACTCTCTCTCCCCCTTTTTCTCACCCTCTCCCCATACCTTCTCCCAATTCCCTCACTATTTCCATTTTCTCTCACTCGCTTTTACCTCTCACTCTTCTCTCTTTCTCTCTTAGCGATACGGAAAATGTTGGTGTGTCACTCTCATCTCTCCATCCACCTCACCATACGTCTCTACCATTCTACCCTCCCTTCTCTCTTCTTCTTGTTTATTTGTAACACGCTAACATATTCTGTATGGCTATACATGGGCTAAGTACAAGGCAAAAATGATTTTAACTCATTGCAAAAGAACAGAGGGTCCTGTTTTTAAGCTTAGCGTGCATAGTGCTTTCCCTAAAGCAACTTGCAAGAATAAAAACTCACAAACTTACACATTCTCCCGTCTATGGCTTTCATTTCTCTCCCCCCCCTCTCTTCTCCTTTTCTCTCCCTCTCCTGTTTCTACCGCTTCTTATCTTTCTCTCTGTCTTCTTTCCTCTTCTCTCTCTTCCCTTTCGCTCTTCCTTCACTTCATCACTCCACTTCAAAACATTTTTTTTTTTTGCACCGGGGCCCTCCATTCACTCACCACTGGAGATCACAGTAGTTCAGTATGTGAGTGCAACATTGTACAGTGCCTTGCAAAAGTATTCACCCCCCTTGAGTTTTTCCCTATTTTGTTACATTACAACCTTAAATTCAATGTTTTGTTAATCTGAATTTTATGTGATGGATCAGAATACAATAGATGAAGTGAAATGAGAAAAATATATACATAAAACTATTTTTTAGAAATAGAAAACAGAAATTTGGCATGTGCGTATGTATTCACCCCCTTTGTTATGAAGCCCATAAAAAGCTCTGGTGCAATCGATTATCTTCAGAAATCACATAATTAGTGAAATGATGTCCACCTGTGTGCAGTCTAAGTGTCACGTGATCTGTCATTACATGTATACACCTTTTTTTTAAAGGCCCCAGAGGCTGCAAAACCTAAGCAAGAGGCACCACTAACTAAACACTGCCATGAAGAATAAAAAGGTGAAACTAAAATTGAACTTTTCGGCCATCAAAGAAAACACTATATTTGGCGCAAACCCAACACATCACATCACCCAAAGAACACCATCCCCACAGTGAAACATGGTGGTGGCAGCCTCATGCTGTGGGGATGTTTTTCAGCAGCCGGGACTGGGAAACTGGTCAGAGTTGAGTGAAAGATGGATGGTGCTAAATACAGGGATATTATTGAGCAAAACCTGTACCGCTCTGTGCGTGATTTGAGGCTAGGACGGATGTTCACCATCCAGCAGGACAATGACCCCAAACACACTGCTAAAGCAACACTTGAATGGTTTAAGGGGAAACATGTAAATTTGTTGGAATGGCCTAGCCATAGCCCAGACCTCAATCCAATAGAACTTGAAGGAGCTGGAGCAGTTTTGCAGGGAGGAATAGGCAAAAATCCCAGTAGTAAGATGTGGCAAGCTCATAAAGACTTATCCAAAGCGACTTGGAGCCGTGATTGCCGCAAAAGGTGGCTCTACAAAGTATTGACTTTAGGAAGGGAATAGTTATGCACATTGACTGTTTCTGTTATTAAGTTGTGGGCATGTTCTGTAAATTAAATGATGCTAATCCTCAAACAATCCATGTTAATTCCAGGTTGTGAGGCAACAAAACACAAAAAATGCCAAGGGGGTCAATACTTTTGCAAGGCACTGTATCTAAAAAAATGATATTCAATTATGCTGCAGTGGTATCTACCATTTTTGTTCCTAGTGTTTTACTTCCTGGGATGGAATGTAACTTTGGATGCAGAAGAAGCTTCAAAGTGTGCAGTGTGAAAATGGCAGCTAAAATGGACGGTACTTTCAACAGGATTAATATAAAGCTCATTAGTCTGCAAAAATTCAAAAATAAAAACCTGTGCTTGATCTCTAAATGCATTTTGCCCGTTACCATGTTCAGCTGTTCAAAAGGTCATATAAAGAAAATGGGACTGCAGCCTTAGGGACACCTAAAAGAGGATATTTGATAATGTGCCACTGTGTGTTTTGTTTTTTCAAATGATGTTCTTAAAGAAGAAAAAAAATATTAAAGTGTTTAATGTAAGGAGTTTCAGTTTGAAAAGATTTCTTATAATTTAAATCTGTATATATATATATATATATATATATATATATATATATATATATATATATATATATCAGTGTATTTATTTATATGCTTATATTTTATCAGATTATATTGATAGTGAAGAATGAATCAGAAACATCAAATGCATTTAAAAAATAAAGGCTAGATATTAATATAATCCAGTTTTGTGTCCAGGAGATATAGACCAGACACTGCTCTTTATTCCAGGATTATTTCCTATTCCAGATTATGGCTACATGTGTCCTGCCCATAATAAATCCCAATACTTTTCCTATGCTCTCTCTAGCACTGCCTGTGGCATGAATGGGAAGTGTCCCTCATATCACAGACTCTCTCTCCCTCCTTCCCTCCCTTACCATAGAGTTGCGCTGACACAGAGACAGAGGGAGTCTATGAGCCTCCTCCCAGCAATATCAAACATTGGGGGGATCCTAATTCTGAATATATTGCTGCATCTGTCTATCTGGGGGAATAATGGATCCCTGTTCTCCAGCTAGCCCTGATCCTGCTCTGGAAACAGAAGCCAACAAAGCAGCCCCCCAGCCCAGGGACCCCCAGGAACCTGCAAGAAGAGGGGATCAGGCAGGGGCAACAGCAAGACACAGCTACCCTATTACCACCACCAATCGAGGTATGTTCCACAAATGTAAGGGGGCAGATGGAGGGAGGTGTGGCAGAGCAAAGCCTGTGCTTTCCATGAGAGATCCATGGAGAGAGAAGCAGGGATGGAAGGATAGTGAAGGAGGAGAGCAGAGCAGCCTTGGAGAAACTTTGACAGCTTCTTACAAAGTTAACCCCTCCAGTGCAGCAGGGGTCTGGTTGCTTAATGTCACTAGATATTTGCCCCCATGGTGGTGACCATTAGACATCAAGCAGTAAAACTTTCATTGGTGCTGCCAGACAGTGGGATGCTAAAATGAGGAGGGGGAGGTGGGATGATGTGGGTACCACTCCTCCTCATTCTCTTTCTATCCCTACATCTCTATAGCTTATCTGCTGCTGCCCAGAAACTCATTTATGTTCTTGTTACTGGTTGGTAAAATAGTTTAACCCCTTCAGTTCCAAAGGAGCTAAAACAATGATTTTAAATAAAGTAGAGATGTTACAGTTTTTATTAGTCGGAGTGTAGTTTCAATGTGGATGTTTTAGGTTTACTTTGCACAATGTTAATAATGTATGTTCAGATCTTGTATTCTACCTGATCATTATTATTATTATTATTATTAATAATCATTATATATGAATTATTATTTTCAATAATGTATATTACTATGTACTATGTATACATACAGTACTATGTATATATACATATATACATATATAAATATATACACATATATATATATACACATATATATATATATATATATATATATATATATATATATATATATACATGTCTTTATAATAATGTATGGACTTTACAAACTAAATGATAGATTTTCCTTATATGTGCATACTTGTATTGGAAATATACAATTGTCACTTGGCTCAAAGACGCAAGTTAATGAAGTCTTTATATCTATATTTTGTGGTTGGTTTCATATGGTTTGTTTTAGCATATATATATATAATATATATATATATATATATATATATATATATGTATATATATATATATATAAAAAGATACAGTAGGATCATTCATATACACTCTTAACCTAGCATTTAATCGCAGACATTTGCATTGAACCCAGTATTTTGCACACAGACCCCAGTACTCATATACATCCTTGCAGTAGTACGCTCACAAATGACTCTAGTATTCACAGCATACACACATACAGTATAGTATACACACACATTATCAAGTACTAACATAAAGATGCCAATGCAAACCATCATATAATTACTGCACACACTCACACTGATTTTAGAAAAGAGGAACACTCCTCAGCACTCACACCTCACACTGATCCCACAATTTGCAGTTACATACTGTAGTGGTCACTCACACACTGCAACAAGCACTCACCCTGAGCCCAGCACTCACACACTGCAACAAGCACTCACCCTGAGCCCAGCACTCACACACTGCAACAAGCACTCACCCTGAGCCCAGCACTCACACACTGCAACAAGCACTCACCCTGAGCCCAGCACTCACACACTGCAACAAGCACTCACCCTGAGCCCAGCACTCACACACTGCAACAAGCACTCACCCTGAGCCCAGCACTCACACACTGCAACATGCACTCACCCTGAGCCCAGCACTCACACACTGCAACAAGCACTCACCCTGAGCCCAGCACTCACACACTGCAACAAGCACTCACCCTGAGCCCAGCACTCACACACTGCAACAAGCACTCACCCTGAGCCCAGCACTCACACACTGCAACAAGCACTCACCCTGAGCCCAGCACTCACACACTGCAACAAGCACTCACCCTGAGCCCAGCACTCACACACTGCAACAAGCACTCACCCTGAGCCCAGCACTCACACACTGCAACAAGCACTCATCCTGAGCCCATCACTCACACACTGCAACAAGCACTCACCCTGAGCCCAGCACTCACACACTGCATCAAGCACTCACCCTGAGCCCATCACTCACACACTGTAACAAGCACTCACCCTGAGCCCAGCACTCACACACTGCAACAAGCACTCACCCTGAGCCCAGCACTCACACACTGCAACAAGCACTCACCCTGAGCCCAGCACTCACACACTGCAACAAGCACTCACCCTGAGCCCAGCACTCACACACTGCAACAAGCACTCACCCTGAGCCCAGCACTCACACACTGCAACAAGCACTCACCCTGAGCCCAGCACTCACACACTGCATCAAGCACTCACCCTGAGCCCATCACTCACACACTGTAACAAGCACTCACCCTGAGCCCAGCACTCACACACTGCAACAAGCACTCACCCTGAGCCCAGCACTCACACACTGCAACAAGCACTCACCCTGAGCCCAGCACTCACACACTGCAACAAGCACTCACCCTGAGCCCAGCACTCACACACTGCAACAAGCACTCACCCTGAGCCCAGCACGCACACACTGCAACAAGCACTCACCCTGAGCCCAGCACTCACACACTGCAACAAGCACTCACCCTGAGCCCAGCACTCACACACTGCAACAAGCACTCACCCTGAGCCCAGCACGCACACACTGCAACAAGCACTCACCCTGAGCCCAGCACTCACACACTGCAACAAGCACTCACCCTGAGCCCAGCACTCACAAACTGCAACAAGCACTCACCCTGAGCCCAGCACTCACACACTGCAACAAGCACTCACCCTGAGCTCAGCACTCACACACTGCAACAAGCACTCACCCTGAGCCCAGCACTCACACACTGCAACAAGCACTCACCCTGAGCCCAGCACTCACACACTGCAACAAGCACTCACCCTGAGCCCAGCACGCACACACTGCAACAAGAACTCACCCTGAGCCCAGCACTCACACACTGCAACAAGCACTCACCCTGAGCCCAGCACTCACACACTGCAACAAGCACTCACCCTGAGCCCAGCACTCACACACTGCAACAAGCACTCACCCTGAGCCCATCACTCACACACTGCAACAAGCACTCACCCTGAGCCCAGCACTCACACACTGCAACAAGCACTCACCCTGAGCCCAGCACTCACACACTGCAACAAGCACTCACCCTGAGCCCATCACTCACACACTGCAACAAGCACTCACCCTGAGCCCAGCACTCACACACTGCAACAAGCACTCACCCTGAGCCCAGCCCTCACACACTGCAACAAGCACTCACCCTGAGCCCAGCACTCACACACTGCAACAAGCACTCACCCTGAGCCCATCACTCACACACTGCAACAAGCACTCACCCTGAGCCCAGCACTCACACACTGCAACAAGCACTCACCCTGAGCCCAGCACTCACACACTGCAACAAGCACTCACCCTGAGCCCAGCACTCACACACTGGCTACCTCAGTGGTTTTTAAACTTTTTCTTTGAACAGCTGGGTTTTGATGGCCACTTAGTGATTTTAGTGTGTGTTTAGTAACTGTGAACTGCTATCCCGTATTGTAGTATAAATACCTGTGCACTTAAAATGATACAATCTAGTATCTATTCCCCAAATGATGTGGACCATAATGTGATATCCTCTGATCATGCATTCCCAAATACTAAAGCAAACACTAATATGAATGGCCCATTACTCACATAGTGAAAGAGGCAATCACACAGCATCCGCTGTTGTTGTTTTACTTTAGTTGTATTGTATGCGTTATAGTGTGTTGTGTAAATTGATGGCACTATATATATATATATATATATATATATATATATATATATATAAAATCGTTGAAGTATAGTCTGGATCAATGGTGGGTGGCCACACACAGGCCTGAATTTGATGATATCCCTGATGTGCACAGGTGAGTCAATCACTTTTTCAGACATCCTGACTGACTCACCAGTTCACAGAAAGGATATCTTCAAATCCAGGCTTGTGTATGGTCCTCCAGGACTGAACTTGCCCACCTCTGGTCTGGATTAATTTTCATAAACAACAGATTTTATTTTTAAACTATGAAAAAACTACATATAAAATAATTGTTGGATCTATCCTGTTATGGTATGGTGACAGGCCCTCCTCAGCAGTGCTCCCTACAACCGCTAAATGGCGCTGCCTATATTTTGCAGCGCTGCCGATATGCGAGAGAAGTTCTAAGCTTATAAAGTTAGCCTAACCCTTGTACTAACACTCACACCAACCGTCACCCTAACCCCAACCCTAACACTAACAGTTTACCTAAGCCTTGACTCTATGATATGACACTGGAATATTGGCAGCGCCATCTAGCCGTTGCTCACCGCCACTGCTGCTGCTATGTGTTACGCTACCATAAGAGGATAGGTCTTAATTGTTTAATGATTAATTCTGGAAACAAGGACAAAATATATAATAAGGTAATATCTGTTTTGAAATGTATTTCATGTTAAAGTGGAAATGTGCATTCTGGGTTTTTGTGTTATAATGAACAAAAATAATATTGGCTATGCTTTGTGCTATATACATTTATGGTAAACTAAGCTATACTTGAGATATTCAGTGTGCCAAGTAAAAGCACAGCTTGCTAAAAAAAACCTCTGGAAACCAAAATAATCTACTATTGTTTTGTGGGTTTCATATAATTAGATATACTCAGCACATTGATAAAGCACCACTGATTACTATAAAGTGACTTTAATTAGCATAACATGTAACAGAGAGAAAAGTGTATATTGCAATAATTAAATGGATGTTGCAGGTAGGGCATTTAATTCTGGTTACAGATGAGGCATTACTTGGAGTATATAGGTGTGGTATTATATGGAGGTTATAGGTGGGGCATTAAATGGAAGTTGCAGGTAGGGCATTTAATTCTGGTTACAGATGAGACATTACTTGCAGGGTACATAGGTGGTATTACATGGAGGTTGCAGGAAGGGCATTTCATTCTGGTTATAGATGAGGCATTACTTGGAGTATATAGATGTGGTATTATATGGAGGTTATAGGTGGGGCATTAAATGGAAGTTGCAGGTAGGGCATTTAATACTGGTTACAGGTGAGGCATTACTTGGAGGGTACAGGTGTGGTATTATATGGAGGTTATAGGTGGGGCGTTAAATGGAGGTTGCAGGTAGGGCATTTAATTCTGGTTACAGATGAGGCATTACTTGGAGTATATAGGTGTGGTATTATATGGAGGTTATAGGTGGGGCATTAAATGGAAGGTGCAGGTAGGGCATTTAATTCTGGTTACAGATGAGACATTACTTGCAGGGTACATAGGTGGTATTACATGGAGGTTGCAGGAAGGGCATTTAATTCTGGTTACAGATGAGACATTACTTGCAGGGTACATAGGTGGTATTACATGGAGGTTGCAGGAAGGGCATTTCATTCTGGTTATAGATGAGGCATTACTTGGAGTATACTTGGAGTATATAGATGTGGTATTATATGGAGGTTATAGGTGGGGCATTAAATGGAAGTTGCAGGTAGGGCATTTAATACTGGTTACAGGTGAGGCATTACTTGTAGGGTACAGGTGTGGTATTATATGGAGGTTATAGGTGGGGCGTTAAATGGAGGATGCAGGTAGGGCATTTAATTCTGGTTACAGATAAGGCATTACTTTGAGTATACTTGGAGTATATAGGTGTGGTATTATATGGAGGTTATAGGTGGGGCATTACATTAAAGTTGCAGAGGAGGCATTACTTGGAGTGTACAGTTGTGGTATTATATGGGGGTTATAGGTGGGGAATAAATGGAATTTGCAGGTAGGGCATTTCATTCTGGTTACAGATGAGGCATTACTTGTGGTATACAGTTGTGGTATTATATCGGGGTTATAGGTGTGGCATTAAATGGAGGTTGCAGGTAGGGCATTTAATACTGGTTACACGTGAGGCATTACTTGGAGGGTACAGGTGTGGTATTATATGGAGGTTATAGGTGGGGCATTAAATGGAGGTTGCAGGTAAGGCATTTAATACTGGTTACACGTGAGGCATTACTTGGAGGCTACAGGTGGGTTATTATATGGCGGTTATAGGTGGGGCATTACATGGAGGTTGCAGGAATGGCATTTCATTCTGGTTACAGATGAGTCATTACTTGGAGTGTACAAAGGTGGTATTGCATGAAGGTTAAAGTTGGGGCATTACACAGAGGTTGCAGGTAGGGCATTTAATTCTGGTTTCAGGTGGAGCATTACATGAAGGTTGCAGGTCGGGCATTTTATACTGGTTACATATGAGGCATTACTTGGAGTGTACAGGTATGGTATTACATGAAGGTTACAGGTGGGCCATTACATGGATGTTGCAGGTAGGGCATTTAATACTGGTTACATATGAGGCATTACTTGGAGTGTACAGGTATGGTATTACATGAAGGTTACAGGTGGGCCATTACATGGATGTTGCAGGTAGGGCATTTTATACTGGTTATATATGAGGCATTACTTGGAGGGTACAGGTTAGGTATTACATGAAGGTTATATGGGAAACATTCCATGAAGAGTATTTCAGGCTACAGGTAGGGTAATTCATTATTTTTACAGGTGGAGCATTACATGGAGGGTACCAGTAGGGCATCTAGACTGAGGAGTTTAAATATTATTGGTGAATTTATAATATGATTGGCTATATAGGTGCAGGAACTAAAGTATATCAGAATATTAAAAAAACAAAGATCAAATGGTATATTAGGTTTTACAGAAAGTAGAAAATGGGTAAGAGATTTTTATCTGCTGAAATATACATTTCTGAGTCAAAAAGCTCTTTTCTCTGTCTAGTATATGCATTTTCTCTCATGTTTATGAAGTTCTGCTTTGTGGCCACTGTCGATCTGGAAATCTAACTCACTGCTTTCTGTTGTTTTAGAAATTTCTTTCCAGTGTAGAAAGAATAGTTGAAGGGATGTGCCATGCATAGTGGGAAAAATAAGCCTGCAAGTTTAATTATTCTTATAAATAATGTATAAATCAGCCCCAGCTTTCAGAGAACGCTTGTCTTCTTGTGGTAAAGGGAAAAATGTGATGTGCTTAACCCTTTCTTCCACAAAACTGCAAGATAAATAATGCCTAGATTTTGTAGCACATGTGTGTTTGTGTATATTTGTGTGTGGTTGTATGAGTGTACATACATATTTGTCTAAGTATGGGCTGTATATACACAATGTCAGAAGGAATTGTCACACACATATATACATTTATATAGCTCTAAGGAAAATGTTGGCACTTTTTAATTACAGAGTAGTAATATACAAATGCACACTCATATATACATACATACATAAACACACAAATATAAATATATATATATATATATATATCCCCTTCTGGAACGCTACCTTGTTATGGTGAAAAAGGGCTTGTATATATCAGTGATGCTCTAAGCTAACCTTATGGATAAGCACAACCGGACACAAGATGTGCCCGCCGTGCTGAGGTCCATAAGGTCATGTAGAGTTGGACAAGACTGAAGAACTAAACTAAACAAAAAACATATATAATATATATATATATATATATATATATATATATATATATATATATAAGTACATTTGTGTTCACATTTGAATGTCTAAAATAAGTTCAAAAACTTGCTTCCTGCTCATAATTCTGAGAAATACAGTTATTACACTGCATTCTGGGAAGCTGAGCAGTGACATGCAAATGTGCCCACAATTGCCTCTCTCTTCAATCTGTAACCATTTTAAACATGGCTTCCTTTAAGCTTATGTCCGCTGCATTAAACAGCTTTTATGCAAAGCCAAGATTGGATTATACACAAGCTGGGAATCCTACACAGGGACAGCTGTTTCAAGGTTACTGCCTGCCATCAGTCTGGGGCAGGATCCCAGCTTGTTTTGTGTTACCATTCAGGTGACATGAAGGAGTAGCCGGGTAGGTATATAGTTCTACAATGTGTGCTTGTCTGTTATTTGCCAGGTGGTGATTCTAATAAGGTAGGTGGAGCACCTACCTAAATGTGGCTGGGCAGAACATTGGAGATATATATATGTGTGTAGATTCTTGGTTATCCAGAACTCAAGCAACCAGAAACAAAAATTGAATATTGTAGATTTAAAGGGCTCAACTAATGCCAGGCGCCAGGTTGTCATGTCACAAAATGCTTATAGGCACCAAGATTTCATCCCCTGTATGTTTCTGCAATTTAATGTTACCTGGAAGCAGACAGGCATGTGTGAATGGGCCAGTGCAGTGCTGGGGTTACATTCCCCGGGTTCAGCACTGCACCCTCCAGCCGAATGTACCTGTGTGTAAGTGAGGAGTGAAAGCTGCTGCTGTTAGAACAGCCCTCACTGACAAGTATACTTAGCAGAACATTCTATGTGCAGCTAATCTATGCCTCTTTTAATAGTAACTCTCAAGCAACCAGAAACTAAATTTATCTGGAATCTACCAATCATGTGTGCCGGATAACTGAGAGTCTACTTTGTATGTGTGTGTATATATATATATTTATTTATATTGTAAATATTCAGAATAAATAGCTGAAAAGTAATTAATTTAAAATGAATATTTATTGATGAAAACTTTTGAATTCTAAATATATTCTAAAGGAAAGAAAAGTATATAGTGAAGCAAAAAAAGACAAAATTGTTATTCTGCCTTGTTCATATGTATATGTAAATATAGGAAACAAGTAATAGTAGCTACTGAAAGTTATTTATTTTCTTATTTAATTTCTTGTTTATGTGTGTTTTCTCTTCTGTTAGTATGGGGGTCACCTGGCGTAATATATATACTTCTAAAGCCTAATTTTGCTGCTACTGATTTCTCTTTACATAACTGCATTTTCATATTAATTACATGTTATGTCATGTTTTCACTAGTTAATTTGTTAAGCCTTTAACATAATTGTATGAATATTAAACCTGCGCCCCTCTTTAGCTACCAAAATTGTAATACGACTGTAGTTTTCAGTCCGGTAGGCAATGTGTGTATGTGTCTGCATAAATATGGTTGTAAAAACATATATTTTCTCATGGTAAGAGCACATACATATCCACTCATTTAGTATATATTTATAATTCCACCTGGGCAATCGGAATATGTTATATTAAAGGCAGATTAAAAGATGGCTGACAGGGTTTCGAGGCCTGGAGATGCCATTAAAGAGGAGATTTAAGATGGGTGAAGGTTGGGAGGGAATTCTGTGCTGTGTTCAGCTGAGATTCCTGGCTGATTCGCTTTCTGCAGGGGGAGACTTTAAGCCAGAGGGATTTGGGTGACTGAAATGCAGGATTTGGAAAAGCTGGTCTGTTATGTAACCAGGTTCAGTAGGGGAGAGAGAGGAGGAGAGAGAAGGAGGGATAGAGGAAGACAGAAGCAGAGAGAGGGAGGGAGAGTCACATGGTGACGGAGAGACTGGAGAATGAGGGCTGAAACACAGACTAATCACACGCAGCTAGTACAGCACTTATTACAGCACTAAACAAATGTAACCATGGCAAATAATAAAATATTACTCTATTCTGGCTATTGTTTTGTTCAACTTATATGTTGTTCTTTTTTTGTATATTTTTTCTTCATACATACAACAGATCTTAAAACTATATAAATATAAAAGAAAACCACACAAAATAGTTCAATTGTGCATTACATTATATAACATATTTGTATTGTGATCCTTAGTATAGTCTATTATTATCCTTTATATAATCTTTGTTACAGATTCTAAAGTTACAGGTCAGGTTCATTTAGAAAGGCATTTATGTATCTTAGATTGTATAATTATTATAATTTTAGGGATAGGATTTGATCTCGGTGAAGAGAATTTAATACCATTTTCTTCATTCTTGCCACTGATTTATAGTATTTAGCACAATTTTCTTTTGCTTTTATAGTTCTCAGGCAACAGTAACTGGTTTGATGGTTGTTTTTTTTGGTTTCATACATAAATTGAAATGTAATGTTTTTACCTTGGGAAGCGCCTGAGTTTGAATTAGCGGCACACGGAGGTGCCACAAGGGTACGGCAAGACCTCCCCATTTCCATGGAGTCCACCTATGAGTCTGATTAGCTGCAGAGGTGCTTTCCAATTGAATGCCTAGTTCCCAAAAGCAAACAAAGTGTACGGTTTCTGTTGTATATAAGTTTATGTGATTCAATTAATAAAGTATTACTTTATGAGAATACAAATCTAACTTTGAAATACTATTTATTAGTGAACTATAGCTCTTTGGAGCTACTTGCTGGACTGGATAATTATGGAGAGGTGTATTGACGATCATGAATATAACACAGAGGAGCTCTGGTTGCCAATATCATTCAGCTCAGCCTTTAATGAGAGAAAATACATCACAAATTCCCCTAGATTCACTGAACTATCTCCAAAATACGTCACTACCTTACCCAAGACAAAACTAAGATTCCAATACACTCTCTCATCATATCTCACTGTGACTACTGCAACTCGCTTCTTGCTGGTTTGCCCACCACCAATCTATCTCCACTTCAATCGTTAATGAACGATTCCACTAGACTAATTTACCGTACACATTGCTCAGTGTCTTCATCACCTCTCTGTCAGTCACTCCACTGGCTTCCCGTAGCCTCCAGAATAAAATGTTAATGCATGACCCTAATTAAGCCTAACAAAGCCCTCAACAACAATACACCCTCTTATATCTCTGCTCTTATCTCCAAATACTCCCCCAACCGCCCTCTGTATTCTGCTAACGACATTCTTCTTTCCACCTGTCTTGTCACCTCCTCTCATTCCCACCTTCAGGACATTTTAATCCATGCCCCTATTCTCTTGAACTCCTTGCCTCGCGCCACTAGACTATCTTCCTGCCTCAAAAACGTCAAAACCTCATTAAAAACATATCTGCTTAAACAAGCCTATTACCTTCCACCCTAACATGCACAATGCTCCTAGCTCCCTCCTGTACCACACCGAAACCCTTATGTTTGTAAGACTGCAAGTTTTAAGTCTTGCAAGATGCTTTGGGGAAAGCACTAAGCACACTAGATTTTAAGCTCAAAGACAGGGCCCTCCATCCTTTTCAATTTGTTAATATTGTTTTGCCTTGAACTTAACATGTACAGAGCTATGAAATATATTGGTGCGCTACCAATAAACGATGATAATAATAATAATAATAATAGTAATAAAAGGTTTCAAAACATATCCCTGAAGACTGCAGTGTCTATTTCTTTGGAAATTGGCTATTGCAGCCCTTGCAAAGCTAAGTGAATGCATCAGAATATCATCTGGGATTAACTGATCACTTAACCATATAAATATTATCTACAGACTTTAGGAGGAGGCAACACTGGTACTATACTTCCCTTTTTTAATATTTAGTACTTTACCTAAACGTTCAAAGTGACCTTTAATCTCTTAATAATGTAGCATAATTGTCAAAGATTTAAAACACTTAGCCTTGTCATTTTATCAAATTTGTTTATAAGCAATTATAACATATTACTTTTTTGTGTTCTGTTTTTATATTTGAAAATAAAAATCAAATTTTTTGCTACCATGGAGTAAAATGTTGTATTTTTATTTTCCACACTTGTATTTTTATTGCATAACTTTATATGTGGCTCAAATTTATGAATAATTATTACATTAAAGATTTTGATGAGGTTTTTGCATATATTGCACAAAATGCAGTGTTTACAACAATATATAGCATTTCTAGATGTTTTTGACCTGAGATTTTTTTTTATCCAACACTCAAAGCTCAAAACTAAATAAAAAAGAATATTAAGTTTGTATGAAATCTTTGAAATGCAAATTTCAGGGCAAATTGAGAGACCATGAAGCCCACTGACTCGCATGTCAATTATATTATAAAACCAGTTTATTTAGTGAAGCACATGGGACTGTGTCAAAAAAGGTGAAAGCAGTGGGAAAATATATAAGACTCTAGATGATTTTGGTGGAGACGTAGAAGAGATGTTATGGATAAGTCTCATATCTGTATGCAATCTATTTGAATAGATTGTATTTTCATAAGAACGGGAGAACAATGTGCTGGGGTGGATGGTCTAAATCAGAGTTGGTTAAGTGCACCCGCTTTAAAGGACCTATGAGTTTGAAGTCTGAAATCTTGAGTCATAAAGCTGTTTTTAATTAGAGAAAATACATGATGATGTCTTCTGAACCATGGAGGAATTCATTTGTAGGTGGAAGTTGTGTGAAGGGCTTTTACATTTCTGGAGAGTGGGTATATTTTCAACTGCTGTCTTATCCAATTATCTAACAAAGACTGTTATCTCTCCTTCCCCACCCCTCCTTCCACTGATAGCTTAAAACCCACCCTTTTGATCCAGCTCTCCGGAAGTGATGTAACAAACACAAAATAGATTTCTATACTCAAAGAATTTTCAAAAATCCCGATTTTTCTTACACAGCTGCTGATATTGCTAGTTTTGTACATACTTGACAAGCTAGTGTATTTTTCTTGAACTAAAGTGTTCATTTAGAGGCACATGGAACACATTGTTTTGTGTCTACAAGAGCATGTTACAAATATTACAGGAGATGTTTTTGCATGAAGAATATTTAGTAAAACTTGTTGAAACTGTGTACCTGTTCACAGAGACTGTACATTTAATTGGCAGATAAGTATGACTCATACAGCTATATTACTACTCATTGGCTGATGGAGTGGAATCAGTTTTTTTGTTTTTTTTGCTCCAAGATCATTTGAAAAAGACAAACAAGCCGTGACACATTATACTTTCATTTGCAGTTCAGAAAAAAATGCTTTCCACTGTCCTTTTTATAGGACAAGGTAGAGGTGGAACACAAGCTGGTCATTCATTGGCTCAGTTGTTTGTGTGATGCATCTGAGTTTGTAGAAAGTAATTCTTAAGTATTGGTTCATGGAATGTGCTGCCTGCTCTTTGTTTAACCTAGCATCAAGGCCACAAACTCAGAAAACAAAATAATCATGGGCCATTATTCTAGCCATATGTGTTTAGAACTCTGTGTTTTGTAATTCTGTTATTAGAACCCTGTGCATTATTATACCTACATATTATATAACTGTTATTATAATTCTACATATGCTGTGAGTGTTATAACTGTATTAGAACTGTGTGTTATTATAATGTATGTTATAATTCTACATGTTATTATAACTCTAGATATTATTATACCTCTGTATGTTATCATAAACATGTGTTATTATAAGTCTTTATGTTATTATAACTCTGTATCTTAATATAACTACATATTATTTAACTGTTATTATAATTCTACATATGCTGAATGTTATAACTGTGTTATGATTACTCTGTATGCTATTATAACTCTATGTGTTATTATAATTGCATTTTATAATTCTACATGTTATTATAACTACATATTAAACCTCTGTATGTTGTTTTAACTATGTGTTATTATAGGTATTTATGTTATTTTAACTACATTAACATTAACTATATTTAACGTTGTTATTATAACTACATATTATTATAATTGTGTTATTACAACTGTATGTTATTCTAATTATACATATTATTATAACTCTACATATTAATATAACTGTGAGTTTTAACTCTGTGTGTTAATATAATTGTTTTATTATAAATCTGTGTATTATTATAATATGTTTATGTTAATTATAATTATTATATACTGTGTGGGCCATAAGTACTAAAGGGTGAAGTGTACATATCTCTGCATATAATTACCGTATTGGTCCGAATATAAGCCGCACCTTTTTTCCGATTTTTAAACTTGCGAGTTAAGGGTTCGGCTTATATTCGAGACCGTAAAAAAAATCATTGCCGATTTGCGAACTTTGCTTGTTACGTGTGCGGCTTCTATTCGCGAACGAAAAATTACTGCCGATTTACGCGATTGCGAGTTAAGGGTGACGATTTTCGGGCTTGAACTGCGGTATTGAATAGCGATTTACGGTTTTAGTGATTCTAACATCCTGTAACCTGCAAAAAAAGCTACAGTGCTAATTAGCCTGTTTCTTGCAATGGCTGATCACTTTGAGAGTCTTTTTCTCTCCAATTTTACGGGTGCGGCTTATATTTGAGTATTATCTTTTTTTCTATCTTTTCCCCTTGAACTTTACGGGTGTGGCTTATATGCTGGTGCGGCTTATATTCGGATCACCAATACGGTATATAACAGCATTTAATGATTTGCATGTATTGCAACTATGTGCATGTTGTTATAATATATATATATATATATATATATATATATATATATATATATATATATATATATATATATGCAGTATTTTTCCTGGAAAAAAGTTGGTGGACTCTAAATTTGACAGACAGTGGGGTCAAGTGTAATTCCTAAACTACTAGAAGGCTCAGAACACCCCAAGAAAGTGAAAATCTCCAATGCATCTTATGTTCATGTTTTTGCTCGGGAAAGACTCCCTACAAATGACAGTTACTGCCCATCTCCCTATTTAATGCAGATGCATAACTATATGCCAAAATATTAGCATCCTGTTTGAATAGAATTATCACATCCTAGTACATCCCAACCATGTACATTTTATACCTGGCAGGAAAGCCAATGGCAATGTCTAATTATCCTTATCCAACATATTGCACATAAAAAATCCACTAAATGTTTGCAAACTTTCAGTCTAAATAAGAGTATAATTAAGCAGGAAAAAGTTATTAAGCCTGTTTTTAATTAGAAAAAACATTTTTTCATGCCTTTGCTGGAGCTGGGAGGCAAACTTATTTATTTGATTTATATGGCATAACTGACAACCTAGAATATATTGGAGCATAATGCAGTGCCACAGAACCAGTGGTGGCATAACTGCTCCAAATGTAATTCATTACTACCTAGCTGCCTACCTACAACCCATTCAGTGGTACAATCCAAACGGACAGGTCCTAGATCAACACAGAATCCGCTCTTTGCCACCCTTTTGAACTACAACATCTGGTCAACTAATGGCCTCCTTGGATCTTAAAATGTAATACTACCACACAGATATAATTCACTACCTGCAAGTAAAGAATTTTGTATCACAATGTGGCAAAACACCTAACAACATTAAAACGTACTGTGCCTCCAATACAGAGACAGCCTGTGCACCATCACCCTTATATAAAACACATTAAACTCACCAAATGAGGTGTTCCTCTCCCATCTAAGTTCACAAATGACACTCTTGATACAGAACTAGATGCAAAAACGTGGCGCACTATAATACATAAATGTGGACTGCAGACATTTTCTTTCTGCTTCAAAAGCTGCCAGATGCTGAATACAATGTTCCATGTGTGGTGGAACTGTCCAAAGATCATACAAGATTTAACGGTACGCTATCTACATTGGAACCTCTTGTATTCTCTATGGCCTCTGTGATTGCCAACCTCTTATTTTCCCTAATCTCAACTCGTTACCTATATAAAAACACCCAGGAGCCAGAAATCTTGCTGATTGATAGGGGATCAAATACTTATTTCCCTCATTGACCTAAAAATCAATTTATAACTGTTTTGACATGCATTTTTTTTGTTATTCTGTCTCTCACTGTTAAAATACACCTACTAAATAAAATTATAGACTGATCATCTTTTTGTCAGTGAACAAACGTTCAAAATCAGCAGGGGATCAAATACTTTTTCCCCCTACTGTAGGTGTCATCACTTGTTACCTAAGAACTCAGTGCTTTAGTGGTGTGAGTAAATGTAGTAGCATTGACATATCATTGTAAGTATGCCTGCAAACATATATACAGTAGAAATATATCAAATATATATGTACATATACAGAAATATCTATGATTTATATATATATATATATATATATATATATATATATATATATATATATATATATATATATATATATATATAAAACATTTAGGCAAATACTGTACACGGCAAGGAGTTAAGCAGACTCCCTAGGATGCACTGGTTAGTTGGGAATCTGTTCTAGACGGACATGTTATGTAACAGGATGAATACGGCAGGGCACAATGGGAAGGTCTTTGAAGCTCTGTAACAGGAAGGCTTGCAGGAATCGTACCCACAGAAGCCAACACTGCTCTCTGAATAGAACTGGATAAAGGAAAGATGAGGGGCAGAGATCTGGACAGATAAGGAGAGGGCTAGATTTTGGCTTTTAATCTGTATCCTTAACCATTTCACTGAGGCACCATATTTCGCCAAGAGGCAAGCACAATTATGTATCAATTTGCCTTACAAACTATTGTAAATTCACTGTTATGACTTATATTCCAAGTGTGATATTGCACAAATATAGGTACTTGGCTATACAGTGAAACATTTTATTTTTTTGTGTGCAGTCCTCTTCAAGCCAGGCAATAAATAGCATAATTATATGAACTGCACTAAAGAGGGAAACTGTAAGCATAATACATTTATAGTGAGAAAAAATAGGTATCTAAAAATACTGAATGTTTCTAATGTTTTCACTATTACAGTTTGGATATTTTTTTTACATTATCGTTGGTTTTAAAGCAGTACTTCAAGTGTGAATCCTGATGATGTATTTGCGCAGATCAAATAAAAAATGTAAATGATTTTGGTGGTAGACAGGTGTTTTTAGTATGAACACTCATATGTGATTTTATAGACCCACTAGGGTTTGCTGGATGTAATATTAATTTGTGAGAGGGCAAAGTGAGCAGAATCTTTGACTCTAATTATTTAGCAAACATAATATCCGGAGTAGTTTGGAAACATTTTGAACACCAATATTGCTTCTTTTCAATATATTTTTTTATGGTGCAAGATGACTTTATTTAAGTGACCTTGGGAGAACGACCTCTCTTCAAAAAGACACCTTCAGGTATATAAGGAATACAGAGGAGCATGGAAAGATGGGAAATAGGCCCCTATTCAGTTGAGCAATTGTTGGTTACTGGAGCCCATAATGTAGCCCGTAAACTAATTTACTATTCAATTGGTGTTTTTTAGCTACCCGGAAACGATTTGCGGGTTAGAGGCTGCGCTTGTCAAAATCGTAACTCTGACCCATCTAAGCCTTTGATCTTTCAAGCCCGTAAATGTTACATTTACAAATTGCTAATCAATTGCTACACCTTTAGCCCACAAATGATTTCACATCCGTAAATGGTAAATGTAGAAGAAAATCCTACGATTACCAGATAGGACTTAAACACCTATTAGTAGCACTGTAAATGCAAATAAAAATCAATACTGCACTTTAAAATAACAGGGAAAGCGATGAAAGACATAAGAATTAATTGCACAACAGTCTCAAGCAAATCTGCAATCAAATTTTTTTTTTTTTTTTTAAGGTTTCATTTCCGTGTTATATCAATCTTGGGAATAAAGGAGTTAATAGGCCACCCACATGGACTAGAACAGTATCGTCATTCATTTTTATTATTTTGTACATTGCTGGATTGCGAGTCTGACCGCATATTGGACTTCTAAGCACTAATTGATTGATGTGTAAGCTCCATGTTTTACTGACGTCATGATGACGGTCTCATTTACTATTGGCTGTTTCTAAATTGGTAGTTACGACCTTGCTTAATTGATTATGATCATGCTCTGAAATGCTACTTATAGGTGCATGGTTTACGGTTTAGGCTTTTGGCCAGGTAGCTGCGGGCTTGATCAATTGAATCGCTCTGCAACTGCTGCAATTGAATAGGGGCCATAGTGTCTGACTGTCCCTTTTCAGTGTCATTCAATGAGGCATAAAGGAGGTATTAGGACACAGTGTGTGGCTGTTCCATTCCACTGTGACACAGAGAAGTGAGGGATGCAACATGGAGTCTGGGGCTTTCACTCCACTTTGACTCTGACAGACCAGACCAGTAGGATAGTCTGTCTTTCCTACCCTAAGGTAATGCAGTGACATAGATTGACACACAAATTTATGCCAGTGATAGTATCTTCATTGTGTTCTTCTTACTTCACCTTTTTGTTCCTAAATACATTTCACTATAAGACTTGCAAAGTTCCATCTCTCCAAGCCCCAGTTTCCGGGTGATACTCCTCCTCCCTGCACCTCAGGCTAGTGGAGCCTCAGTAAATCATTGCCTGGGGCTGCAAAGATGATTGTGGAGTCTGTTCAGAGTCAATCCGTGGCGGATGGAGCTGGCAGGCTGGGTGAAATCTTCACTGCTAAGCACTGCTGATGCAAATATACTTTATTCTGATAGACAGGCCACAGATGAGAGAATTAAAGATCCCTTTGCACTTAAAGGAGCAAATGCCACAAAGACTAAAGTGTAATACTGGAAGTGACATGTTTAATGAGTTAGTCTCTCCTGATATCAAAGTATGATTAATGGCAGTGACTGGTTTAAGGGTCATGCCCTTCTAGGATGCATATGTAATAATAGCAGTAACATGTCTATCAGTTTAGGCCCTCTAGGATGATATAGTGTAAAGGTCTGAAGGAGCAGATTCCTGTGTCATATTTCATGGGCCACTAGTTCGTTATATGTGAAAGTTTGCTAATAGCTATGACATGTTTAATTGGTCAGCCCATCCTAGGATTCAAGTGCACACAGTAAAATGGGCAGTACCACCTAGTATCAAAGTGTGCTAATCACTGAAATATAGAATCATAGATATGATGGCAGATAAAAACCTAATGACCATCTAAGCTGTCAATTCTATCTGCCTCTGACCTTTTTAAAACTCAGCTCTTCCTAGCCATGAAGTGATATATTTAAGGATTAGCTTGTTCTAGTAGTAAAGTGTAATAATTGCAGTGAGATGTTCAAGTGTCAGCTCCTCCTAGTACTAAATAGTACTAATGCCAGTCAAAAGGGTTAATCCTATCATAAGTGTGCTACTGGCAGTGATATGTTTGGGGTTTAGATTTGACTAACTCTAAAGTAATCAAAGGGCAGAGAAGGGTGTAAGGGTTTGGTGGTCCTAAGGTTAAAGTGTACTAATGGCATGTAATGTGTTTAAGGCATTGGAAGTGTGATGAACTGGTCAGAAACAACATTTCATTTCTGCCTAAATTAGCTTTATCACTGGGTACCGAGGGTTACATTTAGTTGGCATCACAGCTATGGAGAGTGTTGGCATGGCTATGAAGTGTGTTAAAACCTCATACATTTCACCATTGACTATAGGTCCTGCAGCAATAGGAAGTTTTGAAATGTGGCTGAAATACAAGATCAGCTCTTGGAAAGCCACCACCTCAGTGATGCTGTGAGTGGCTGTTTCACACTGGAGCAGAAAACTCAAATGTTATACTGTGGAGCTTTTACATTGGTGGAGAGGCACTCCGTAGGAGAACCACTGGAGGAGGCACCACATGGATTGGACAAGGCAGAAGAGCAGGAGATTTGAACTTGTTATAAACTACAATGCTGTTTGGGAACTGGGTCAGCTTCTCAGAAAAGAGCTATTAGCCCTTTTAATGAGCTGTTGACCACCAGGTCTCACTGGACAAAAGAACATCCCTCTCGCCTTAGTGTTCCCATTGTCTACTCCTCTCATCTGTGATTTGTTTTCTTTGGACATAGTAGACCCTGCCCTAATTTTGCTAATCAAATTTCGTCTCCTTCCAGACTTGTCGCCAGGCCACTACCCTGGGCCAATAGGAAAAGTGTTGATGCCAGTCCTCAGAGACTGCAAGGCGAGAAGCAACCGAGCTGGTGACTGTCCGCTAATTGGTTCCCTGCTGACCAATCACAAATCCGCCGAATTAGGCCATCTGTGATTGGCCGCTTGTGTTTAGGCAGGAATTCAAAGATGCTTTTGGTGTTTTATAAAACTTTGTAGTTTGATTTTCCAATTGTTTTGAACATTTGTAAATGGTAACCCTTACCACAATAAAGTGATATGGTTAATTTGGACAAAGTACTGACTCCAGTGTGGTATTTTCAGGCTTGAAGACCCTCTTCATTTGTACAGGAAAAAACGTCTTGCATGGGAAGGTTTCTGGATTTTACTACACATACCTATGTATCTATTTACTTTTATGTACTTTATTTTATAAAAAAATGGCTCTGGGTTTATTCACTAAAATTATTATTATTATTATTGTTGTTTAGTTATGAAGTGCCAACATATTCCGTAGCGCTGTACAAAAGTTAAGTTCAGACAAAGATAAATACAAATTAACATATAGCAAAGCAAGGAGGGCCCTGTGTTTGAGTTTGGAATCCAGTGTCTATGGTGCATTCCCAAAGAACATTGCAGGATTAAAACACGCAAAATTACAAACTAAAGGTATTGTGAGTGGTAAAGGAGGAAGAGAGAGGCGATGAGCGTGTTAGGGTGGAAGGTGATACTCTTCTTTAAAGAGATGCAATTTAAGTGAGGTTTCGAGGCAGGAGGATAATCTGGTAGAGCGAGGCAAGGAGTTCCATAGAATAGGGGCAGAGTGAGAGGAGGTGACAAGAGTTGTAGAAAGAAGAAGGTCATTAGCAGAATGAAGAGGGCGGGTGGGGGAGTATTTGGAGATGAGAGCAGAGATGTGCGGGGACACACTATTGTTGAGGGCTTTATTAGTTAGGGTCATGATTGTAAATTTTATTCTAGAGGCTAAGGGAAGCCAGTGGAGTGGTTGACAGAGAGGTGATGCCGACACTGAACGTTGTGTATGTAAGATGAGTCTACCAGAGGCATTCATAATGGATTGAAGTCTAGATAGTCGGGTGGTGGGTAGGCCAACAAGAAGCGAGTTGCAGTAATCTAGTCGAGAGATAATGAGAGAGTGTATTAGGATTTTAGTTGTGTCTTGTGTAAGATAGTGGTGAATTCTGGAGATTTTTTTAGATGGAGAAGACAAGATTTAGTTAGTGATTGTGTGTGAGAGATGGAAGACAGAGCAGGGTCCAGTAGAACTCAAAGACAACGGAGAGATGTGAGGAATTGACACTGTGGGAGAGGGAGGGAAGATTAGAAGTTCAGACTTAGACATAAGAGAGGAAGCGATGGGTGGAGGTGGTGGGCGGAGGTGAGTATTGAAAGCGGCAAACAGACGCTTGATATTAGTGATGTGAAGTTGTTTGGCGAGGTTGAGGGCAGAGGGCAACAAACTGAAATCTTTTAGGTGGAGTGAAGAAAAATAAAAAATGTAAATAATGTGGTTGCATAAGTCTGCACACCTTCTTATAACTGGGGATGTAGCTGTGTTCAGAATTAAGCAATCACATTCCAAATTATGTTAAATAGGAGTCAGCATACACCTGCCATCATTTAAACTGCCTCTGCTTAACCCCAAATAAAGTTCAGCTGCTCTAGTTGGTCTTTCCTGAAATTTTCTTAGTCGCATCCCACAGCAAAAGCCATGGTCCACAGAGAGCTTCCAAAGCATCAGAGGGATCTCATTGTTAAAAGGTATCAGTCAGGAGAAGGGTACAAAAGAATTTCCAAAACATTAGATATACCATGGAACACAGTGAAGACAGTCATCATCAAGTGGAGAAAATATGGCACAACAGTGACATTACCAAGAACTGGAGCTCCCTCCAAAATTTGATGAAAAGACGAGAAGAAAACTGGTCTGGGAGGCTACCAAGAGGCCTACAGCAACATTAAAGGAGCTGCAGGAATATCTGGCAAGTACTGGCTGTGTGGTACATGTGACAACAATCCCCATATTCTTCATATGTCTGGGCTATGGGGTAGAGTCTCAAGACGAAAGCCTTTTCTTACGAAGGAAAACATCCAACCCAGGCTACATTTTGCAAAAACACATCTGAAGTCTCCCAAAAGCATGTGGGAAAAGGTGTTATGGTCTGATGAAACCAAGGTTGAACTTTTTGGCCATAATTCCAAAAGATATGGCGCAAAAACAACACTGTACATCACCAAAAGAACACCATACCCACAGTGAAGCATCATGCTTTGGGGCTGTTTTTCTTCAGCTGGAACTGGGGCCTTAGTTAAGATAGAGGGAATTATGAACAGTTCCAAATACCAGTCAATATTGGCACAAAGCCTTCAGGCTTCTGCTAGAAAGCTGAACATGAAGAGGAACTTCATCTTTCAGCATAACAACGACCCAAAGCATACATCCAAATTAACAAAGGAATGGCTTCACCAGAAGAAGATTAAAGTTTTGGCATGGCCAAGCCAGAGCCCAGACCTAAATCCAATTGAAAATCTGTGGGGTGATCTGAAGAGGGCTGTGCACAGGAGATGCCCTCGCAATCTGACAGATTGTTTTTGCAAAGAAGAGTGGGCAAATCTTGCCAAGTCAAAATGTGCCATGCTGATAGACTCATACCCAAAAAGACTGAGTGCTGTAATTAAATCAAAAGGTGCTTCAAAGTATTAGTTTAAGGGTGTGCATACTTATGCAACCATATTATTTTATTTTTATATTTTTTCTTCCCTCTGCCTAAAAGATTTCAGTTTGTTTTTGAGTTGTACAGTTTATAGGTCACATTAAAGGTGGAAAAAGTTCTGAAAGGATTTATCTTTGTCTCATTTTTTACATTTTAACAGTGGTGTGTAGACTTTGTATATCCACTATATATATATATATATATATATATATATATATATATATATATATATATAGATGAACCAATTAATCAGTTGTGTATTTATCAGAACAAATGACATAAAGATACCTGAAAATGAGGATTTAACAACAAAATGAGTTATATCTTTAGTGTTTGTACCCCCAAATAGGGACTTATATTTATAACAATAGAATATCACTATAAAGTTTTGAAATATACATTTTGGAAAATGATAATTTTGATTAGTGTTATTTCTGTTGATAAAGTATTTTATAGTTTTGATGGATATTTCAAGCGGAAAAAGTATTGGAAATGTGTTTAAGTTATCCTAGTCACAACATTTCAGTAAATTGGCTTGAATGATTGTAGGAATTTTACTGTTTGCATTCAAAACACATCACCAGTTTAGAAATTATTTTTACATACCTTAAAATATCTAACAAACAAATACAACAACAAATAATATACACATGGTGAATTAGAGATTAAAACGTTGAGGGAGAGAACTAAATAAAAAACTACTATTTAAGTTATGAGTAAGCTTGGTCCCACATTAACTATTTTGCTTGAAGTATCTTATTTGGCCTACCATCTGTCCCTATATAATCTATTTCTAATTGTCTTTTCTTGAAGTAATTTTTTTTATCTCATTTCAAGTTGGCATATTTTCTGATTTCCAATGATTACCAGTTAGACCCTAGGGGCCTCATTCTATTAGCGGCCGCAGCCGTTGCGGGGCCGCAAGGACCGGCCGCAAGCTATTCGGCTATTCTATTCCCTTACGGCCGGAGGCTCCGGCAGGCTTGCGGCCGGTGCCTTGCTATCTCTTGCGGCCGCTCGCGCCAGAGGAAAGCCTTTGATCTAAAACGGCCGCAAGAGTTTTGCAATTCAATTGCTCCGGGAAACCTCTCTGCAAGGCTAAAAACGAGCCGCTGCTTACTTGCATGAAAGAGGTCCCGCTAGCACCAATTAAGCACATAAAATAGCTCAAATAAAGCCATCCTGCACTTTGAAAAGACTATAAAGGGATTTTAGGTGTTAGAAAAAATAGCACATAATTATCCTATACTCAAATCCGTAAAATATTTGATTTTTAATATCCGTAAAATATCCATGTAAAAAGTCCAGAGTGCTTGGAGCACCTCAGACACGCCCACGCCGCAGCCGGAAAATAAACAGTTAATTTGAACTTGAGTTTGGGCAGATGTGCAAGCTTGAGAGTGGGTTCCTTTTAATCCTCATGTCCCCCAATATGATCCCTAGCATTTACAGAGCTGTACAGTGCAGGCTTGAATTTATATTTGAGTTTTTATATTTCTGAGATTACGGCCGGTTCCAAGATATGCGGCCGGCCGTAAGAGGAGATCCTTGCGGGGCCGTATAATAGAATCGCGAGTTAACTGAACCCCCGCAAGGAATCGCAGCCTTACGGCCGATTTACGGCTGGCCGATTTACGGCCGATAATAGAATGAGGCCCTAGGAGAATATGGATTACAATTCCCATAAATGTATTATTCATAGTGTCTGGAATAATATAAAATAATATAAATTCTGCTGACAAATGTAACGCACATTTAATTATTTTAGAAATGTGATTTAAACAAAACTTCCAGTAACTCTGAATAGCATTACAGGACCACCATATATGCATAGATGTGCCTATGTCTGGGTAACGTCTCCAGCACTTCCCTGAGCTTTCTTTAGGATTAATTTTGGCTAAGAAAGCTGGAAATAATGTGCAATCTTTGAGTGACTTTAAAATATGTCTCTCAAAGACACAAACGTAACATTACTCTCTGTTAATCTAAAGGCTTTAAACCAACAATCTACTTCCCCAATATCTCTTTCCCACTTCAGCATAGATGGCATTTTATCTATTTCTGTTATGTTTCTAATTACTCTAAAGCAAGTAGTAATCGAGTCATTTTGATTGAGTTTTAATCATTTTTCAGTTAGTGAGATCTCTGTGAGTACACAAGTTGTATTCAGAATTTAAAAAAATTTCGTCAGGGTAATATAATCTAACCAACTGATTATTTTCTATACATTCTTCACAAGATCTTATTCGACCATCAATATATAAATTACCCAACGCTTTTATTCTCCAAACCTTACTGTGGTTCTTTTTGCCTGGTATTAATTTTCCATATAAGACCTGGATTGGGGACAATGGGAAAGGAATACATTACCTTACACATGTTTTAACTACCAAAGGAAATGTTTTCAATTCATTAGTATTAATGATTTTGTGCTAAATCAACCAGTCCAGGTTGAATTCTTTGGACATAGCTTTTTCTAACTGAAAATACTTGTTCAAAATTTGGCGAATAGTATTTCAAGATGTGTGAAAGATTGACTGCTTCCACTTAAGCCAATATATCTGGGGAAGCCAAACCTCCCATAGTGATCTTCTTAGTAGCCACTTTCTTATTAATTTGCTGTTTCTTTGCTTTATATATAAATTGATCTATCAGTTTCTGAAATTTCTTAATATTATTTTGAATTTCAATTGATGGAGGAATGTAATTATAATTGTATATACTTTTGGAAAATACAAAAAATATAATGAAAGGAATGCTACTGTTTGTGTCTATCAGTAGATTATCAGTAAATAAAGTTCATTTATATACATTGTTGCAAATATAGGTACTTGCAAAAATTTGTCACATGACTTCAGAGACTAAACTTAATTGGGAATAGTGGGCATACCTGTCATTTTACTCCAGTCAAGAAATAGGTGATAGTGAGCCTCATTCATTTCGAAGACCGCATGTCTGTGGGCTTTCTGCGGGTTTGCTGTGGGCTCGCGGTCTGCTACAAGTCCGGTGCTATTCAATTGAACAAGCCCGTAACGTTACTGGCCAAAAGCCAAAAACGTAAACCATGCACTCGTATGTAGCAGTACAGGGCGGGAACATGATCAATTAAGGCTGTAACTACCCATTTAGAAACAGCCAATACAAAAATGAGACCGTCATCATTACGGCAGTATAAGATGGAGGTCACATGTCAATCAATTAGCGTTTAGAGTAAAACTCGCAAAATACAAAAATAAAAAAAATAAATGAAGATACTGTTCTAGTCCATGTGGGTGGCCTGATATGAACTCATTGATTCCCAAGATCTATATAACCCCAAATTGAAACATAAAAAAAAAGATTTTTGGTTGGCGATTTGCGAGCTTGAGACTGTTGGGCAAATAATTCTAATATTAGTATTGATTTTTTATTTACAGCTACGGACATGTCGTTAACCCCTTTGCGGGTCCCATCTGGTACCCGTTGTATTTTCTCCTACATTTGCCGTTTGCGGGTGTGAAAACATGTATGGACTTGCGGAATTGTAGCAATTGAATAGCGATATGCGATTCTAGCGATTGTAACTCTTACGGACGTAAAAGATCAAAGGTTTTGATGGGCTATAAGGCTATATAGACCATTCGTGGCTCGAAAAAAACCGCCAATTGAATAGCAAATTAATTTACGGCCTCCATTAAGGGCTACTGTAACTTACAATTTCTCAATTGAATGAGGCTCAGTGTTTGTTCCTCTGTTAATAGTATTATGTATCATTATCTTCTAGTTGGTTGAGAGGGTGCAGTATGCTAAGGATCTCTACCAGTTTTTGGTAGGAAGCTTTCTTAAGAGTCTGACTGGGTGAGGTTCCCAATGATTCAGTGAATTACATTTTGTTACCACGTGAGGCGTCTGGCTGGCAGTAATACTTTATAAAACTGTTGGTATGTAACTGTTGGGTAGCTATCTTAAAACTGATAAATATATATTTTTGAGTGATTGAGCTATACTATGGACCTTGTATCTGTTCCCAGAATCCTATTCTGGCCATTATGACATTACATTCTAAGGAGTGAGTAGAATTTTCTATAAGAGCGTGAACTAGTTATAACATGAAGTGAATACACACACAGTGGGATCTTTTTGTTTTAGTTATTAGAGACGGGGGTTGTCACTTTTAAGTGTTGAAAGAATACAGCAAACAAAAAATAAATGTGTATATCTATTTGTTGAAGATTGGTAAAAAAAACACAGAATCTGAATAAATGCAATTTGGATGGCAATATGCATCTGGTTTCATACAGCGTTTCACCCTTTGATCCAAAACCAATATGATCCCTTTTAATGTTTTTGAATGTAAGAGTGAGCTCTTTTGCATATTTTGGCGTCCAGAATTCCCATAGGGCATTGGAAATGTTTTAAGAGTTTGTGCTAAAAACACATTTTCCAACCTGTTTTAAACACTTAGATATACACTTAAAAGGACAAAGAGAGTTCACTGTTTTTAACTGTAAAATAAACTACTGTTTATTTGTATATTTTATCATTTATTAAAAAGTGCTTAAAATGTCTGTTTTTACTCACTGAAACCTTCCAAACAGTCTTTGCAAATATCCAGCTAGCTCATCATTATAATGTGTTTATAGGATTAGATGTACATATTGCTGAAATGACACAGCCTGCCATTGGCTAGTACATCTAGTACAATAGACATATTGCATGCAAGAGCTATATGGGGGACCTGTGTGGGGACTGTTTAGAACATTTCAGTAACTAAAAACAAACTTTTAAGCGCTTGCTAATAATATTATGGTGCTTAAATTTGTAGATAAACACTAACAGCCTTATTAAATTTAAAAGGGCTCTATATAAGCACATAGCATATTTTTTTACAGAAGTTTTTCGTTAGTGAAGACCTTACTTTTGGATGGAATCGCAATTTAATAAGGCTGTTAATTTTATTAGTCAAAACAGGGAACCCTCCATGTCCATTTAAGGTTGTTATTTGCGTGCTGTACTCTTTATGGTGGAGTTGTTTTCACTCTGTGGCCCCAATCATAATCATAATATATTTGTTTAAACACAAAATCTTATATAACAAGTTACATTTTACATCTTTGTCTATTGGTGTTTTGGAAAGATGATCTGATGATACATTTTTACATTTTATCTAATATCAGACTTCTTAAGTCAGTTGGAGAACACTCACTAGAACTTATTGTAACTGATAAAAAGTTAAAAGGTGTCAAAACACTCTTTTAGAGACAGATGGATTACAGGACTACAGAATAATGAAAACAAAGAGGTTAAGATGTTATGTTAAAATGAGGTATTTTTTTAATTACACTAACAACAGCTAAAAAATCTAAAGTTTTAAGTCTGTTTGTAAACACAGTCTGTCCTACCTATTGGCAGCTTCGTGATTAATAACAGAAAGACTAGCGGTGAGGACACTGGTTGATAACCATTTTTCCCTAAACAAAAGTTAACCTACTAACCTGTTTAAGTGATTCCAGCATGCCATGCTCTGCACAGACTGATTTGTTGATGGTTAACTCTATTTTTTATTTTGCTCACTACACAGAGCTGTAGCTGTGGGTCTGTAAAGGGGCAGGCAGTCAGCGACTCATGTCAACACAGACTTTATTGAATTCTCAGTGAAGCAAAGATGGTTGTTTGGGGAGAAATTTTGAGCAGAGAGCAGAGATCAAAGGGGGTGCACTGTTGTTGAGGGTTTTACACATTAGGGTCATAAGGCTATGGGAAGCCAATGGAGTGACTGACAGAGAGGTCCTGCAGACACTGAGTGTTGAGTATGGTTGATACGTCTAGCAGAGGGGTTTATTATGGATTCGAGTAAAGACGAGCCATGGGGAGGCCAGCAAGGAGTAAGTTACAGTGGTTGAGGTGAGCTATGAGGCGAGAATGGATTAGAATTTTAGTTGTGTCTTGTGTAAGATAGTGACACATTTTGAAAATTTTGTTCTTGTTAAGATGGCTTGATTTTGTGATTGATTGCATGTGAGAAATGAAACCCCAATAGAACCCCAAGACAACAGGCCTGGAGGTGGGAATGATGATGCCATCGTCAACAGTGAGAGATATTTCAGGAATGAAAGCTGTAATAGAGACCTCAGTCTTTGACATATTAAGTTTGAGGTAATGGATGGAGATCCAGGAGGCTATGCTTAAGAGTCAGTTGGCAACTTGTGCTAAAATATAGGGTGATTGATCTGGTGATGAGAGGTAGGTTTGAGTACCATCTACATATAGATGATACAGAAATCCAAAAGATATTGTTAGGGTACCAAGGCAGGATATATAAATGGGGAAGAGAAGTGGTTTAGAACTGAACCTTGACATATGTCAACAGACAAAGGGTCAGGGGAAGAAGAGGTGCCATAGAAGGAGACACTAAATGATTGATCTTCTAGGTTTGATGTGAACCATGGGAGAGCTGTGTCACAGATGCCAAGAAAATGGTGAATTTGTATTTGAAGAGGATGGTGAACTGTGCCAAAGGCAGCAGAGAGATCCATGGGAATTTGGCAGTGAGCAAGTATTTTGAGGTCTTTGTCATGCTCCTCCAACCATTCCCGAGAAATATTGGCCATATGACATGTTGCATTGTCAAGCAGAAAGTAATACGCCCACACCTCCACCTTGCTTGTTTCCAGGTATAGGTGTCTGACTGAAGTGAAAGCAAACATATGAGAGTGCCATAGGGGAGGCAGTGTCTTATGGAGTGAGCCAAGTTTCAGTGGTAGCCAATAGATTGAAGGAGTTGGAAATAAATAGGCCATGAATGAAAGTGAGTTTAGACTGTGCATGCCAGAGGGCACAGGAGAAGGGCAAAGTAGATGGTTTGAAAAAATAAATTGACAATCTGATTTGCAAAGTATTTTACTTTTAAAGTAACTTTACTTTTAAAGTGCACTCTCTCCTATAGACAGAAGCTGTTTTGGCAACACATATCCTTTTGCACGGTAAAGTCACATATATTATTAATATCCCGAATATCCGCCTTGTGCAGCACAGACAAAAGCTAGATGGCGTGGTAGTGAGTCAATAAGATGCTGGAAGGTTGGCAATGGTATCTGGAGCCATGCAGACTGTGGTGCATCCGACAGCTGCTGAAGAGTGTGCGATGGGGGATCAATACAGTGAACATAGCAACCAAGGTGGTCCCACAGGTGCTCGATGGGGGTCAAGTCCGTCAAATTTGAAGGCCAGGAAAGTACTTGGAGGTCTTTGTCGTGCTCCTCCAATCATTCCTAAAAATATTTGGCCATATGACATGGTGCATTGTCATGCTGGAAGTCCCATCGGCTCCAGGGAAGACTGTCAACATGTATGGGTGTACTTGATCTGCAAGGATGGATAGATAACCCAACCGGTTGAGAGTGCCTTCCAGAGGTATGAGTGGATTCAGACAATGCCAAGAAAACATTCCCCAGACCATAATGCTGCTGCAACCAGCTTGTGTTACATACTGTGGTTACATATTAATTGAGATTGAAAAAAAGACTTTTAGTCCATCAAGCTCTCGATCTCCTTTGATCTGCAATATGCAGATTAATTGTTAATTGATCCAGAGGAAGGCAAACAGGAAAAAAAAAACGTGAAACTTTGCAAATTTTCTCAAAAGTGGAAAAAAATAAATAAATTCTTCCTGCTCCCAGATACTGGCAATCAGATTCTTCCCTGGATCAATACGCCCTCTCTAATTATCCAGAATAACCCTGAATGTTCTTTTTAACTAAAAATGTATCCAATTCCTTTTTAAAGTTATCTATCGAATCCGCTGTCATCATCTCCTTTGGTAGCGAATTCTACAGATTAACCACCCTTTCTATGAAGAACCCTTTTCTTTCTTTAAAGTGGAATCCTTTTACTTCTAACCTCAAAGGATGTCCTCTTGTCAGTTGAAAATCTCTTGGCACCAAAAGTCCCCTTGGCAAAGCCTTGTATTGACCCTGGATATATTTAAATAAGATAATCATATCCCTTCTTAGATATCTTTTTTCTTTCTTTATAACTTCGCCCCTCTTCCAAAATGGTTGTAGAGTGTTTGTTCTCTGAGGTTTGATACACCAACGTCTATCCAGTCGATGGAGCAGAAAATGTGACTCATCACAGAAGGCAACCCTTTGCCAATTAGAAGAATTTCGGTACTGTCATGCAATGCGAAGGCATTTTTGCAGATTTTAGCCCTCGTCTGCATTGGTGCAGTCACCAGCCGTTTGCTTTAGATCCCCATACACAACACGGTTCGCTGTACTCTCATTTTAGACACACGTCTGGTAGCCCCCTGGTTTGGGAAGTTTCTCAACTGTAGCACGTCGGTTGCCCTTCACACAGCTTTGCAGCCGACGTTCACCTCTAACAACAATGGCACGTGGTGCTCCGCAGTTTCCACACCATTTATTTGCAATGGTGCTGTTTTCCAGTCATGGTACACAAACAGCTCACAAACTGCTCTTTTTCAGAAATACTGCCACCTTTGGCCTGAAAGCCAATGACCATCCCCTTTTCAGATTCAGATACATAGCACAGTTTACCCATGACAGCGATGGTTGATATGTTTACAGAATGCCTACATGTCACCTTATATACACACCAAACTAGCTCACAATACGTGCTGGATTTCATTGGCTACGCTCTGCTTACATCAAAAGTAGGCAGTGGTCATAATAATGTAACTCGAACCTGTATTCCTGTATGATAATTGTGTGTGTGTGTGTATGTATGTATATGTATGTATATGTATGTTTGTATATATTTATATATGTATATGTATGTGTATACATGTCCCAGCTCAGCTTCCCAGAATGCAGTGTAATAACTGTTTTTCTCAGAATTCTGAGCTGGAAGCAGGTTTTTTAACTTGTTTTAGAAATTCAAATGTGAACACAGATGTACTTTTTATTTACTGTACTACTGTACGGTGGAGGGCTTCTATTGCTCTTTTGCCCAACATATTATAAATGATCGTTGTGGTTAACTATCTACTCATAAGATCCACAACACAAGCTGAGGTCCCACTCCATGCTGATGATAGCCAGTAAGCTTGAAACAGCTGTACATGGATAGGATACTCAGCTTGTGTTTAATCCAACCTTGGCTTTGCATTAAAGCATGCATAAGCTTAACCTCTTAAACGGTAATCCCGAGTGTGACTCAGAGTTAATTTTCACTTCCTTAATCGGTAACGCCGAGCCACGCTCTGGGTTACTGCATGGAAGATGTGGAGGGGGCCTAGTGCTGCCAAAATTGCCTGGGCCCCCAGCACACTATTCCTCCTCCTCCATACTCTTCCTCCTTCCCCCGTTATCATCCTCCTCCCCCCTCATCAACTTCCTCCTCCTTCCCCCATGATCCTCCTTCTCCTTTGCCCCTAACCTCCTCCTTACTTCCCTCTCCATTCCCTATCCCCCTCTCTCCTTACTTTTTAACTGGAACCGATGAGCTGCCTGCTCATCTCTCCCCCCGCAGCGTGTCTTCTCTCTGCCCGGTATATGCTAATGACGTGATGCGCTGATGTCAGCGCGTCACGTCATTAGCATATACCGGGCAGTTCACTGCCGAAGTGAGAGAGATGGGGGAGAGATGAGCAGGCAGCTCATCGGATCCAGTTGAAAAGTAAGGAGAGAGGGGGATAGGTACTGGAGAGGGAAGTGAGGAGGAGGTTAGGGGGAAGGAGAAGGAGGATCAGAGGGAAGGAGGAGGAAGAGGAAGATGATAAGGGGGGGGGCAAGGGAGGATGATAAGTGAAGGGGGGCAAGGAAGGATGATAAGAGGGAGCAAGGAAGGATGATAAAGGGAGAAGGAGGAAGGAGGAGAAGGGGGAAAGGGAGGAGACGGAGAAATGGAGGAGGAGCATGAGGAGGGAAGTGAGGAGGACATTATGGAGGATGATAAGGGGGAAGGGAGGAGGAGGAGGGGAAGGAGATGGGAAGAGGATAAGGGGAAAGGGAGCAGGATAAGGGGAAAGGGGGGAAGAAAAGCCAGGAAAGGGAGGGGGAAAGGGAGGAGGGGGAGGAAGAAGATGATAATGGGGGAAGGAGGAGGAGGATGATGAGGGGGAAAGGAGGGAAGGGAGGAGGAGAAGGAGAATAAGGGGGGACGGAGTAGGATAAGGGGGGAAGGAGGGAGGAAGAGGATGATAATGAGGGAGGAGGATACAGGGAAACGTAGGAGGGAAAGGGGCAGATGTAAGTGATTGGAGAGGGGAGAAGTGAGGAGGAGGATGGGGGGAGGAGGAGGATAAGGGGTAAGGGCGGTATGATTATGTCAGTATTTTTTTAATGTACCGCTTTAACATTCGAAATGCTGACATAATCATACCGCCAGGAGGGTTAAAAGAAGCCATGATTGATAATGGCTATAGATTGAAGAGCGAGGCATTTGTGGGCACATTTGCATGTCCCAGCTCAGCTTCCCAGAATGCAGTGTAATAACTGTTTTTCTTGAAATTCTGAGCTGGAAGCAGGTTTTTTTTACTTGTTTTAGACATTCAAATGTGAACACAGATGTACTATTTATTTATTATGTGTGTGTAAATATATATATATATATATATATATATATATATGAATAATCAGAGTATTGCAGTATATAGTGATACCTTTTTTATTGTACAAACATATACATAGGTTTCATGACCAAGCTTTCGAGAGATCACTCTTTATATATATATGGAATATTATACCCCATTGTACAGGGCTGTCAGCATAGTACAGGGCTGTCAGCATGGGGTGAGCATAGTCCCCACATCTGGTGGTCGTAACACGCAGGAGTCATACAAAGAAAGAATTGCCTGTACAGTCCTTAAGTCCTTAAAGCATGGCCTGACTGTACTAGAGAATAGAGTTTTCTACTCCTAATGTAAAGTAATTCAGTATGTCAGTGCAGAACTGCTTGGGACAGACATGAGTAAGACCTCCACGTCCCCAGTAACATACTCTCTCCCTTTCAGCAAGTTAATGCCTCTTTGTATGACTAATCACAGGGGAGTTACAAGGTGCCAAGCAAGACTTTCATTGAACTGGCAGATCTTGCAGCAAAAGTCACATGACATCAAAGTCTTGAACATCACGTGAATTCCACCAAAGGACCCACTAACTGGATGAAAATGTCACTTGGCACCTGCAATTATTGATATAAATATTATTTTGCTGAAGGATAAGGGTAGGTGTTACTAAAGGAGTAGAAGGAGGATATTGCTGTAGGAGAGGAGACATGGGTTTATTCCTAGGCCCCTAATAATAGGCAGAGTTAGTGAATGGATGGCCTCTGGACAAAATATTTTGTGGGTCCCTTACATATAAATACTGTAGAGGTCAAAGAAAAAGTAAATGGCCATTGTTGCACTTTCTCCAGCTTAAATAGGGGTTTTGAGTGTTCTGATTGGCAGAAATAGATGCCAATCATATTTCAGCCAATCAGAATTGCTTTACAATTATCACCCTGTTCAAAATGATTTTTTTTATTATTTGGACTAATTATGTTGTTTAAATTGTAGGTCCTGCAATAATTGAGGTGCCGCTGGGTCTGTGTTGGACACAAGTGTTTAATGTATAGATGCCCAGGGGGTTCTTGATGGACGCCCCAAGATTTGTGATGAATTTTAGGTGCCCCGGGGGGCAATCAGGACTCCTGTGGTGGGTTTAGCTTGCACAGGGTAAACATTTTAGGCGCCATGGGGAGCAAAAAGCTCTTGCAGCAAAATTTACGTTTGTCAATAGTTAATTTGGCTCTAATAGAATAGGGCTCATAGTTGTTAACATGAAAGGAGCTGTTCTGCTGCAAAGGCAGTACAAATTCTGTGGTTCTCTCAAAGTCATATGATCTGAAATTGTTAAACTCAAGAACTATAAAAAGTTAATTTCTTCACCATAGAAAAATAGTCTTTTTTTGTTGCTGTGGCATAAAAACTGCATGTTAATGAAACACATTCTGTTTAATACTGTGTCTCGGTCAGATGACTAGATGTGAGATGAATCTTAGCAGTGATTTCTTACACAACCTAATATTGTAGAGAGTGTTCTTTTATCTCACACAGGAAAGACATGGGAAACTGCTTCTAGCAATGCTGCTAAAAAGTGTAGTAGATGCATACATTTAAATTGTATAATATCTAAGTGAAGGTGGTATAGAGCAGTGGTAAGTATTATAAGACCACAGTGTCATACTCAGAAGGGCACCCACTGAACTTTTGGGGTTAGGCAGTTATTATCTATGATGCAAGCCAGCAAATCCAGCTGGCACGGTACCTACTGGGATTATTGTTTGTTTCTGCCACAGGGAGTGTATGTATGCTTCTAGTACCAAAAGAAGAAGCAGGAACTGGAGGGAGAATTTGCCATGGCCAGGGAAAGGCTGGTTGGCAATTGTGCTACGGAGGCTATGCCCAAAATTGTGTGCCAGCTGGAATTGGAAGACTATTTGAACTATGGGGCAACCACAACTGTATCACAAGTGAGATCAGTGTGGCTAGGAACTCGTCCAACAGGATGAATTCCTAGGCCACACTAGGATGGGGGGGGATTAACTGTCATACCCAGAAGGGCCCCCACTGGACTTTTGGGGTTAAGTAGTTATTATATGTGTGTTTAAAATGTGCTTGGTGTTGTGCTTGGTGTTAGTGACTTGCTTAATATTATGTGTCATCTATGTAATGTGTGTCATGGCATCTTGCGTATGTAATTGTGCATTTATTTTGTTTTGTGAAATATGTTTGTGAAATATAATCCCCAATAGCACATATAAACAAATAGTACCTTTAAAATCATATAGCAATAGGAGTGCCCCCACCCCCAAGCTAATTCATGCAGATGCATTGTCTCTGGCTCAGTAATAAAAGTATTAGATAGTTTATTGCTCTAGAACTGTAACACCAGATCTGTAGACCAAGAGAAATAAGACCCTCTCGCTTAATGACAACAAGAGGTTTTAAGTTCTACAGGAATTTATATGGATTTATGGCTATTGAGAGCTACTAGGCGTGAATCCTCTTCTGGCTTCAGTCTGTAAAGGAGGTTGGTAGCCTTAGTTACAAGGTTGGGTTTTAGCTATAGAGGGGGGAGGAAAGAATGTGAATATCTTGTCCATTTATTTTATATTATTGTAGTTTGTGAAGTATGTTGATATTTTTCCCTTGTGTATTGTAAAACCACATTACTCTCCCCCCTACAGGCCTGGGATATTAGTGACCTAAACCGATAACCTCTAGGTTCTGGCATATCTGGTGATGGGAGGGGGGTTGTAGCTGATGACCTCCCCTAACAGAAGGGGTGTGGGTGAGATCTTTCTGTGTTTTTATATATCTCTGTAACAATAAAGAAGTGCCAGTCTGATTTGGGGCACTTACTAATGGTGTTTTCTCAGTCTGAGTGGAACATTTTTAAAACCAAAGTAATGTCTGCCTGTGTCTTTCTTCTGGGGCAAGTTAGCAACTTCTGATGTCCTGAGTTCTCCTAAAAAGGTGTTTTAGCTGGGTGCTGAGATCTTGAACACCAAAAGTTACAACCTAGAGAGAGAATTGGGGTGAGCATAGTCCCCACATCTGGTGGTCGTAACACGCAGGTGTCGTACAAAGAAAGAATTTCCTGTACAGTCCTTAAGTCCTTAAAGCATGGCCTGTTGACTGTACTAGAGAATAGAGTTTTCTACTCCTGGTGTAAAGTAATTCAGTATGTCAGTGCAGAACTGCTTGGGACAGACATGATGTTATCCAGAGGCAGCCCTCCCTCAGTAAGACCTCCACGTCCCCAGTAACATACTCCCTCCCTTTCAGCAAGTTAATGCCTCTTTGTATGACTAATCACAGGGGAGTTACAAGGTGCCAAGCAAGACTTTCATTGAACTGGCAGATCTTGCAGCAAAAGTCATATGACATCAAAGTCTTGAGCATCATGTGAATTCCACCATGGGACCCACTAACTGGATGAAAATGTCACTTGGCACCTGCAATTATTGATATTAATATTAATATGCTGAAGGATAAGGGTAGGTGTTACTAAAGGAGTAGAAGGAGGATGTTTCTGTAGGAGAGGAGACATGGGTTTATTCGTAGGCCCCTAATAATAGGTAGAGTTAGTGAATGGATGGCCTCTGGACAAAATATTTTGTGGGTCCCTTCCATATAAATACTGTAGAGGTCAAAGAAAAAGTAAACAATATATCTTAGGTTGATAAGATCACCTTTCTATTATAGTAATTATATACACTTCCCCTAATAAATTAAGAGTCCCCCTTGACTCCAGGCCACTGGAAGTAGCAGAGGGACCCTACCCTCTTGGGGAACCTCAATGCATTGTACTTGTTGCAACTGCAGTAGCTCTGCCACTGCCCCTGAGGACCATCCTTAGGGTAGTTCCATATTGCTCTCAGTATGGTGCCAACTTAGACTGTGGCCTTGGAGATCTAGGCCTAACGTACTTATATGTGATGGTAACAAGACAAATATAAAGCGGATGTCTGCAACATATGTTTCAAGCTGAATTTGGCTCAATGCAGATCAATTTAAGGCACTTATTTTGGGAGCCTAAACTATGGGGTAGTGTCTAGTCTGCAAATGGATTCCCAGACAATGAGCATCTATTTAAAATACAACTATATATTCAAATCAGTGTTAGTTGACTAATTTATTTGTTATCATGTTGGCATCTCCCACAACTTTCTGAGCGTCTATCCTTATGTTATATATTTACATAGTAATTGAGGTTGAAAAAAGACTTTTAATCCAACCAGTTCAACCTTTTTTTAGATCTCCTCTGATCTTTGTTAAATGCAGATTATACAAATTGACCAGAAGAAGGCATTGAAAAAAAAAAAACAGTGGAACATTGACAATTGTCTCAAGGGGGGGGGGGGGGTCCTTCCTGATCCCATATACTGGTAATTGGATTCCTCCCTGGATCAATACTCCCTCTCTAGTTTTCCAGGAGAACCCTGCCTGAATACCCTTTTTATTCAAAAATATATCCAATCTTCTTTTAAAGTTATCTATCGAATCTGCTGTCACCACCTCCTTTGGTAGGGAATTCCACAGATTAACCACCCTTACTCTGAAGAACCCTTTTCTTTCTTTAAAGGGGAATCTTTTTTCTTCTAACCTCAAAGGACGCGCTCTTGTCAGTATTAAACCTCTTGGCACAAAAAGTTCATTTGACAAAGCCTTATATTGTCCCTGGAAATATGTATGTAAGGTAATAATATCCCTTCTTAGATGTCTTTTTTTTCTATAGAAAATAAGTTTAATTTGGTTAGTCTTTCTTTATAACTTAGCCCCTCCATTCCCCTTATTAGTTTTGTAGCCCTTCTCTGTACTTTTTTCCAGTTCTACAATGTCCTTTCTGGGACGTGTTGCCCAAAATTGTCCTTTATATTCCAAATGAGGGCGTACTAGGGATTTGAATAGTGGCAGAATTATATTTGCTTCCCTGGCTATTTTTCTGGCTGTTTACAAGAGCTCCCAAATCCCTTTCAATATTTGATACCGCTAGATTTGCTCCATTAGGATTATAAATTGCATGCTGATCTTCCCAAATGCATATCTTTAAATGTTTGCGTATTAAATATCATCGGCCATTTAGATGCCCATTTCTCTATTTTGTGCAAATTCCTTTGGAGGGAAAGTATATCATTTTCTGATTTAATTATCTTGCACAATTTAGTGTCATCAGCAAAAATGGAGACTATACTTTCTAGTCCTACTTCTAAGTCATTAATAAGTATGTTAAAAAGGAGAGAACCCAATACTGAACCCTGTGGAACTCCACTTACCATATTAGTCCAGTCTGAGTATGTTCCATTTACCACAACCCTTTGCTTTCTGGCATTTAGCTAGCTCTCAATCCATGAGCAGATATTTACTGCAATTTCTGTATCCCTCATTTTCAACAATAGTCTTCCATGTGACACTGTATCAAAAGCCTTTGCAAAATCCAAAAAGACTACATCCACTGAGTTGCCTTTATCCACATCCCTTTTAGTTTCACCTCCTATAAACTAATTTATATTTATTAGATATGACCTATCCCTCATAAAGCCCTGTTGACTTCTACTTATAAACTTTTTCAAACAGACATATTCTTGTATACTATCCCTTGTTAACCCTAACAGAACTGAGATGTACAGGTCTATAATTCCCTGAGTTTTGCTCTTGCTCCCTTCTTAAATATAGGTATCACATCCACATTTCTCCAGTCGTCTGGTAGCGACACTGTGTTGAGTGATATATAATGGTTTGGCTATTACAGAACCTAGGTCTCTCAGTACCCTTGGATGTATTCCATCAGGACCTGGGGCTTTATTAACATTTTTTTTTCTGACCTCTTTTGGATTTCTTCCTATGTTAACCAATTATTTGGTTAAGGCATTATGATCAATAACCAGTTCATCTGCCTTTTCCTGGTCACTCAGATGGCCTGTTTCACATTGTAATGTTCCTAAAGCTTCCTTTATGTTCTTCTTCCCTTTAATGTATTTAAAAAAGATTTGAGTTAGTCTTACTATCCTTTTGAAAAATTACATTTTGATTTTCTATTTTAGCCCTTCTCATCCTTAATCTGTTCCATATGGCAGGATGAGTTCCAAACAAGCATTTCCCATAGGAATCAATGTAAATTGCATTAATCTGTTCCGGACCCCAGATTTTTTTTACATTTTAGTTTGATGGCCTTGTTTTGTTACAAAACCTTAAAGCTAAACATCCATAATAATTAAAAAAACTTACATCAGATAACATAGAATTTAACATCACTTTAATTGTACTGAGGACTTGAGGTCCCAATGACATGGTGGCGATGTAGAGGAGGAGAAGGAGGAGAGAGGTTATTGCTTGTAACTTTAGTTCTTACACACATGATGCACATTAGCTCTTACAGCACGGCGTCACTGGGACAGCAGAGGGAATGAGCAGGGCCTTGGTGCATTGCACTGGCTGTACCGGCAGGAAGCTCAGCCTCGAATATTTACTAAGGAATTCAATGTTGTTCATTTATGTTCAGTATTTTTACCTATCAGTTCTTTGTCCCAGTCTATACTTTGTATTGCTGCCCTTAGACTGTTAAAATCTGCCTTTAAAAATGAAGACTTTTTGTTGGCCCCTTACAGTTTTGTTTTTTTAATTCAATCTCAAACGAGACTGTGTTGTGATCACTGTTTCCCAAAGGCTGCCCTATTTCCACATTTGATACTATATTAATACTAGAGAATTGGCCGTCAAAAAATGAATATACTTTACGTATTTTGAAGCATTGTGTTGAAGAGCTGCAATCTGTTTTGATGTTGCTGCAGCATTAGTGGTGTGGAGCTGCTGTGTAAGCGTGCTGAATGTGTGCAGTGTAATAGTGTGCGTGCGCGAGACCAAACCGTTAGCGTAGCTGTGTATTTCCGCATTGTCGTAAAATGGCGGGTAATGTGTGGTATGCGTCTTAGCGGAATATCCGTAGGTCTTTTGTGGTGTTTTGCGAGTTTCTTGTGGTGTTTTGCGTCTTTAGACTGCTGTAGCCTCGTTTTCGTTTTGTTCGGCGGCCATTTTTTCTCTCGCTTAGAGAATTTTTGAGTGTCTAAACTTTTTTATTTTGAGTTAAATGAAGGTGTAAGTTGCTTTTTTGAGGTCCTGGATGCTCCCTCTTGCTGTAGGTAAGCTTTTTATGTATATGCTATGTGTATTTATTGTGTTTGGAATTTTTTCCTGTTCGCGAGTTGCGGACGATTTTTGCGAGGTCGTAATGAGTGGTAACGTGTCTCGTATGTTGTTTGCGTTGCGAGGTAAAGGTTGCGAGGGTCGCAGTTTGTGTGTCGTGTTGTTTGCGTTGCGACGTAAAGTTTGCGAGGGTCGAAATTGCTGTGTCGTGTTATTTGCGTTACAACGTAAAGTTTGCAAAGGGTTGCAGTTGCTGGCAAGGAGCGCCTTTGGCGCTCCATGCCAGCAACTGAGGCCCTCGTCCGCGGCCCTCGCTACGTGAGGGCAGCGGTTTGCTACACGAGCCCACAAGCGTTAGCAACAACTCGTATGCTCACAACTATATATGTGATTATTTGTGATGACTTAATTCAATTATATGTACTTTGTTGACAGTAATACCCTGTTAAATAAAAAAGGCTGAGAATAAATTATGTTTAAAAGAGCATGTCATAATATTACAGAAAATATCTGTGCTTGGAAAATGAGTGTTGTGAAGTCTAGAAAACGTGCTTTTAATCACTGAGTAAAGGCAGCTTTTGAAAAACATGGGTCTTCTTTTAACATTAGGGTGATTCGTTACTACCCAGTTTTCAAAGATTTGTTTTTTAATATTAGTGCTTTCTGGTTGTTAGTAAGCAGGTCTTTAGAAGACCTTTTATATGTTTGTGTGATGGAACCCTTTTCCTGTTCCTGGATCTTGTCCCACTGAGCCACCATAAAGGACAGACTGCTTGGATCCAGCCACTGGACTATGTGCATAAACACCACCATTATATTGTAATCTGTTTTGTCCCATTGATTGCCAAATAAAGTTAATGTACTCTATTTGAGGTCTGGAAAGCTAGACATGGAGACAGCATTATGTGTATTTGGAGGTTGGTCTATTGATCACAGTTGCCAGACAGGATGCCAGACTATTAGACCCCATGTGGAGTCAAGATCCTGTGTTTGTCTGTTACTCCATGTCATTGTTGTGTTGCACCCCCCCCTGTATCTAACCACTATAAATATTGTTGACTTTCCAAAAATAAATAGGTTCACTGCTGAGACATAAAGAAATTATATGTTCTCTTATTTGCTCCCGGTGGCTGCAATACTGATCCTATCTCCACCCTTCAAGTAACCTGTCCTGGTCACTACCACATGAATGTTACTGAGACTCCTGGAAGCGCTGATTCCTGATGGAGAGACCCTGACTGATACAGAAGCCAGATATCAGGGTGATGGTGCCGAGATTTCCAAGAACCTAAACGGTCCTTGTGGGTAGTTAACCTGTAGTCTGTAGCAGGTCGTCCTGGGCAGTAATAGCCCCTCCCCCTGGATTGTCACAGTTTGCCTTATTAAAGCAAAGTTTAAAAAGTAAATTTTTGGTGTATGTCAATCATGTGAAATTAACATTGGAGAGGCTTTTTAAGTCTTTGTGTCAATAGTCATTTTTTTCTTTCTTTTTTTTAAGAGTTAAAAGAAGAGCAGAAGGCGATCAGACCTCTTAAAGTTCACTGAACATACTGACTTTAAATAATAGATGATGTATACTATTTAGTATGACACCAAAAATAGTGTCTGCCACTAATCCCTCTATTAATGTATTAAGTGGTGCAGAGTACACAAAATGAAGATGTTGTATCAGTGAGTGCTCTTGATTAGGTCTGGATCCGATACATCCTCCCGAGCTTTCTCTCCCTGCATTAATCTGATGAGTGGGGGGGGGGGGCATTTCTTATCTTCGTGCTGCAAAATTACACAGCCTGTCCCTGCTGGCTGCTAAGAAGCTTAGGAGTGAAAGCTGGATGTAAATGGGCCTTTATGGTCCTGGAAAACAGTGCAGAGCTCTAACCAGTGAAACACCATGTCTGCATGCAGCCCTGCGTTTCTGTGTCCTCACAGCATATCAGCTACGCTCGGCTACGAGCCTTGCAACATAATGAGGAAGGGAGTGTAGAGTTGCTGAATTACTACACAATTTGAGAGTTGTGTTTATAAATATATATGGAGAGTGTGGTGCCAGATCGGGGCATGAGGCTATCAGGAGAGGGCGCGTCCTGTCCCCTGAGACCCTGAAGCTCTTCCCCAGCATGGATCAGGCGGATCCAGTTAAGTGTGGGAGTTCAGGTGAGGGCACGGGCCCTGAGACCCTAAGGAAGTAGCAAGTTGAGGCTCCACTCCCAAGCCCTGCAGCGTTGCCAGCAGGGCTGGTGGGGATCGCTTCAGTCCAGGCAGCCCCAGATTTCATGCATATGGACAAGCGCCCCATGGTACCAGAGGGCCTGAGACAGCGTACCCTAGCTGCAGAGGTAATCCCAATCTTACCAGCCCTTGAGGATAATCACCATTTGTGTGTGTGTGTGTATATATATATATATATATATATATATATATATATATATATATACACACACAACTGGGCAGAAGAATGATAGACGCCCTCTATCATACAGAGTACAGCAACAAAAATAAAAATGTTCTTTGAAAATTCTATTTGATTATGCAAATGCACGTATATATGTTTCAGAAAAGATTATAATAAGCTTCTTGTCTCCATTCTCAATCTTTTGTCTCACTTGAGAGATAGCCTCAGTGCAAGGTGACGTTTTATAAAACAACAATTGAGGTGCTTGTGTCCGCATATAATTGTGTATATTAGGTAACAAATCAATGACTGCTTTATAACATTTTCATATTACATCAATTGTTTAGCTTAGTTCTTCCATAGAATATACAAAAAATATAGACATCAGTTAATAAGTAGACATGGAATTGACGTGTATAAAAACATTAATTTGATAAAGTACTTATCTATTAATTTAAATGATACCATATTTGGAACCTCGGCTGTGTCAATTTAAATGTATAGTATAGTACAGTAAAAGACGGTTGTAGGATAACTGACTCTTAGACATATCAGTACCATTAGTCCAATGAGGATTTAGCAGAGACTGTTCCTTTAAATGCTGCTGTGACCTAAGCTGACCATTTCATACATCTGCTGTGAAATCCCTTTCATTTGCGCTCATTCATCTCTTTTCAGTTACTATCCTTTCTCAGCCTTCTGACCTTACCTGAGTGCGGTCACTGGCCTCTGAAGTAGGCACCACATTGCGCCCACGCTTTGTGTTTGATAATGTCATATTTAGGTCTTTGAAGCATAGTTAATTAAGATGAGAATTGTATTGCCACCTATATTTGTAATTTTTAACTCTTTTCGATCAACTAATATACCAGTGCACACATTATTTATGATGATCATATTTAAAGGTATATAGCAAATGCTCTAGATGAGATGAAGCATATACATATAAATACAATTAATTGCAATTAGCTAACATTACAGATTTGGAGAGGAAATGATAGAGATCAGAGCATAAAAGTTGAGTATTTTAAACATAAATACTCCCTCTCTATAACTAACTTCATATGGTGATTGCATAACTCTCATATTGAGAATGAGGATATGGAGGAAAAGCACACCCAGTCGATATAAATAAATATAATAACACAGCATTTAACACCTAAAATCTCTGTATCCGTTCTGCTTTATACAAGTGTACATTGTTTTTCTTCTTTTTACCCATAGTGTGAGACCGAATAAATCACCATAGGAATTTACAGAGATTTGAAAAATTTGAAGATAATTTATACTCAATATACCTAACTTTCAATCTCAACTACCTAAGACTCCACTCAATATTTTTGATAACAGCAAACTGCAATTATAACCATTCATATGTCTACTCTCATTTCTGCATTAACAGTGGCATTTGCTATGTTCCTGTGAGCACTATACATAGTAGCATTACATTCAGTTTGACAAGAGACTTTTTCCAAAGCTGCAGTATACATTTGTCATAAGCATTCCTTTTAAAGGGGAAGTTTGGTGACTATAGTGAATATTTCTAAAATTGTGCTTTGCTGAGTTGCTACAACAAATGTCTTGGAGGTGCTTGTGTAATAGCACCACTTAGCTAACCATAGCCCAGATTCTCCAGCACTCTTCCTTGGCTCCTAGAGCCGGCTGTGCTTCTAACCTGCAGCCTTTTGGATCAGTGAGCTGGCTTTACATAACAGTAGTTACTGTCTTTCATGTGGCGCTCGCGGAGAAGGCAAGGAAGGCCAGGCTGGGAGGAGGGCGCATTAAAGACACAGGCACCAGAGAAGGCTGTAGATAAAGACCTCTTGCCATATCTATTTATACTGTCTGTATTAGATGTCTCGCAGTAAGTATATAAGCTAAGTGATGTGGGTTTGTACTACAAAGGCAGTATCTCTCCATATCCTAAAATATCCTTTGGTTTCTCAATCTGAAGAGGTTGACATTTAGGCTCTGCAGAATTACATAGGACGGAAGAGTGCTCTCATTAATGGGAATATAATTTGTAGTAAAGAAAGCCCCATATTTCTCCAATGTTCTTCTTGGAGGGTACAGCCTTGTGAATTATGGAAGTTTGATTCCCTTTTCTCTATGTCCCACTCCTCTTCCAATGAGCAAGAAACTTCTACCAAGGCTCAGAATAAACACTTTGCAAGAAACATCCATGAATTTGCCTCAGATAGTGCTGGGAAATAAAACATTGCATTTCTAAAAGGTCACAAATATGTCTCAAGTGGATGACACACACATTTTTCACAGCTGTCAAAAGTAAAATGAGTTTCCTTTGTTGAAGCGGTAAAATTTTGGATTCATTCTCCTATTGTTCTTAGCTTTCAATTTATCTGCTTTGAAAAGGTCTCCATTAAAAGCTCCCAGACTCTGTATCCTAAAAACAGTAACGGTTTGATATTTTGTTTGTCTGAAATGAGTTAACTGTTAATTAATAGCTCTTGGCTTTGTGTTCCCGCTCGCAGGCGGTGGGTCCCTGCGGTTTCTGGAGAGGTAGTTTGTCTTTGTCAGAGAGATGCTGGGTTTGGACGATGTGCCCTTCAAAGCTTCTGGTGGGCTAAAAAAAGATGTCCGCCAATGTACTTCTGCACAGCCTTTTGTTTTTTTGATTTGTTGCAACCCCACTTTAACCTCTTTACTACTAAAGTTTAGTACAAAGCTCAAGAGGTTTAGTGAAGTGTACTGGTATTGAGGCTTCTTCTGAGATGGGACTGACCCATTGACGATGTCACTTTTCTTTGGTCAGTTATCTCCCTGATGTCACTGACTGTCCCATACAACCTGTAACGAGGACAGATTGCCCCTATATGGAATTTACTCCTTTAATCTGTGACTTTCCTTAGGCTCACATTTTGATTCCAAGAGGGGCCAAGCCTTCAGCCCATTAAACATAGAAATGCAGTTAGTCATTTTACATAACAGTGACTTTTTATTTTAATTAAACACAATTCTCATATCATGTTTTTAACCAGTGGAACTGGCCCCGCTATCTGAAAAATAATGTTACTGTCTTTAGCTTAAATTGCTCCTTTGTGGGATTCACCTTGTGTCACATTAAATATTTCATTAGGTCAATTAATTTATGTGTATAACTGACCTGCAACTCCAGAATCACATCACTGTCATTAGATCACATAGCTCCTGTGTGGGACTGACCCTATAACACATTAAACATGTCATTAGGTCACATTCACCTGTGTCATACTGGCACTGTAACACTGCGGTGGGCAGCTTGTTCTTTAGCCCTGAAGAGCATATCCCTTCAACAATACAGTCCATGGATATATCTGTAAAACTAGCAATAATATCCAATTATACTCCTAAATACATTGTATTATCTACACCTCTTACCATTTAATTCCTTTCCTACAGCAATGTTACCATTTTACCTTTGATAAAATAAAAGGGTTTACAGCACTGTGAGGCTCTTTTAAGGTCTCATGGGCCAAATATGAGGCCTTTCAAATAAAAAGCTTGCTCCTCACTGCTGTAACACATGAATCATGTTACGTGTGATCCTATACACATTAAACATGTGTCTGTCATTAGGTCACTCTCACCTGTGTTGCACTGACTTTATAACACATTAAACATGTGTCTGTCATTAGGTCACTCTCACCTGTGTTGCACTGACTTTATAACACATTAAACATGTAACTGTCATTAGGTCGCACTCACCTGTGTGGCACTAACCCTGTAACCCATGTATTGTATCATTAAGGCTGCACAATCTTAGTCTTGCCTTACACATGGCTGCCTCACAATATCTCTTCGCTCGGCGAGGCAGCAGATTAAAAATAGACTGAGCGCCAGTTTGGTACAATCCCCCTCGGGGGGACGCAGGAGCTCAGACCTCGCAGAAGCTGCCTGACGCCAGTTAACCCCCTCACAACCAAGGAGAGTTGGCATCACAGCAGTCACCTTGTCCTTAGTTGCCATCCATGCCATTACTGCCCTATCACACTGGTTTGCAGAACTGTTATAGTATTGCACAGCAGTATGCTCATAATGCAGTGTAGTAAGGGCTGAAGTATACAGCACTGAATGTGGAGCAGTGTCTTGTAAAAATGTTTTAACTATGGATACAATTATAAGATATGTATCCCTGTTTTACATAGAATTCAGCCTAATTGTGATGTTGATAAACTTTCATAGACAAAAGAAGGTAGAGGTGGTAAGAGATGTGTATGTGCAGTTGATGTCTTATGTTTTTGGCCGGTTAGTTCGGATTTTGGTAGTATCTGGTCTTCAAGGTGAAGTGCTGGCAAGTGTAAGTTTGGCAGGGCCTGAATTTGATCTATCCTTAAAAATGGTTAACTGCAGATGTGTCTGATCTTAGTAATGGTTAAGTATAAGGATACAAGAGTCTGATCTTGGTGTTGGTGCTGCCAATGGCAGGTGTGGCAGTGTTTTTCCTTGAGACAGTGCCAGCTCATGGGTGGCAGTGCTACACCTTGATAACAGGCTTGTTGACAGGTACATTATTGAATGGCAGTGCATATCATAGTTGTGGAAAAAGTGTGACGTTTTCTTGCTTTGATAATGGGTGAGATCTGAGGGTGGCATTATTCAGTGCTGATGGTGAGTGAGTAGCAGTATCGGTTGGCGATTTCCTGTTTTGTCTTTGAATAATTGAAATTGGTGTCAATGACTGGCCTTGGGTAGGTAGGTGAGTCTCTAGACACTGTCAGTCCTTCTCAGGAAATTCCTTTCCCTAAGGTGGATAATCATATCTTTCTTTCTAGTTTAGCCATTCTAGCCTTGAGAAGACTTGACATATAACCATCATACTAAATTATATATACACTTGAAACATAAACCTGTTGCAAACTTTTTTCTTTACCAAAATTCAATAATTAAATCAGATTGCATGCGTTCAGGATAGTTTGCATTAAGGGGCCACAGAAATGGACCAGCTTTCATAATTCTGTAAGGATCAACTATTTAACTTATTGAGATTTAAAGTTAATATTTTGTGAGAGAAAGCAAACTGAAAATAGTTGTTTTTCTCCTCCTACCTTTTACTTCTCCTTTCTTCTTAGCTTTGGTGGTAGAGAGAAATTCACTTTGAATGTGCCGTATTCTGTATCAACCAGGCGATTGCATGGAGATGTTCCTCACATTCTGCAACAATGCTAAGATGTTTGTAAAAGATTGTGGGAGCAACAGGCGTAACCAGATATTTTAGGCTTTTTTTTTTTGTTTTGTCATGAAGTATCAATGTTTTTTATAATGTAAATGTGATTTCTGCTGATCTTTACGGCTTAAAACTGTGTGTCTAAATGAAAACAAATTTCAGACTCCTTTACCATACCATGGACAGGTATGATTCTGTATGATGGATGGTGGGAGTGATGAGGGGGCACTTCTGTTGGAGATTCTGCAATTAGTTGTCTGAGAACCACCTTCCTCTGGGCTACAAAAATATCAAACAAGGATAGGTTGTGAAAGTTTTTAGGAAGGTTTCAGGTTTCAGGTTTCAGGTTTTATGTATTTTAGATTTGAAAGAAATTTTTTCGGTGAGATTATTGGGGAATGTTATACACACAATAAGGGGTTGACAGTTGATAAAGTAAGAAAATTGGTTTGAGAATCAAGTAAAGTTAAAGAATAAGATTCACCAAATCTCACAAGACAACAAAAGGCAGCAAAAACAGGCATTATAGCTCTCTGGTGTAGTCTTCAGTATGTAAGATGGTTCTGAGCACAACATTGTTATATATATATATTTTTTTTTATTTTTTATAGTTAATAAATAGTACATCCGTGTTCACATTTGAATGTCTAAAACAAGTTTAAAAACCTGCTTCCAGCTCAGAATTCCGAGAAACAGTCATTACACTGCATTCTGGGAAGCTGAGCAGGTACATGCAAATATATATAGATAGATAGATAGATAGATAAAACACTAACTATGATCTCCATCACAATATTCACTAAGAAGGTTAATTTTCTAAACACACCAGGAAGCTGTTATTGAACTTCTTCAACATAAAGATGGGAAAGAGCCTATACCCATTACATCTAACATCAGTATGTTCCATTTATTATATTAAAAAAATATTAGCAAATACGTATTACTTATTATATTTTCTGTTCACCCTAAGATTTATATTTCTATAGCAGAAGCTGTGAGATAAAATATTGTGTGGTGTGTGACTACTGTAATTAGATAATATACATTCACTGCTATTTGTATTACAATATGAGGTGAATATACAGGCATACTGTAAGCAATTAAATGCATTATAGCTTGTGCCTGTATATTAACAATTATGCTATATCGCCCTTCATTCTGCATGCTTTCTTGCAGTTAGTCTTTACTACAATAATATATTCAAGTACTTTAGGGGCCAATTAAGATGGTGTGTGGAGAGTTAAAGTGTCATGTCAAGAACAAAAATGTTATGACTTATCATGGCCCTCATTATAATAAAGTATTCTTATGAAATACTGTGAACATGATGCCACGGCTAAGCTTTGTGAATCTAGGCCAATGTGGTTATAGGAATGCATGCACATATATACATATGTATATTTATTTGTGAAACTGCATATAAGTATGATTGTATACAGACTTTTAGGCATCTGACAATGTCATCTGAGAACAAGAGGGGCTGATTCTTATGAGAATGCTGGAAGGTAAATTTTATTGGTAAAGGTGAAATTCTGTAACAACCTTTGGCAGGAATTTTGGCCTAGGAGTTATTTTGTCAGGATCTATAACAATATATCATTCCTGACAAGTCAAGTCTTGGAGTTCTGAATTCCTTTTTACTGAAGTTGTAGCCACCAACTGAATAGTCTTCAGACTCATATTCAAATCAGATTTTTTTTTTCAGAGGTTAAAAAGGAGGTGCCAAAAGAACCTTCATCACTAAAGGAGGGTTCTAAAGAGATCTTACTTGTCTCTTAGGTGGCCTAATTTTCATGACTGTCTGCATATACCTAACCACCATATCTTTAGTTGCCCTCTGAGCTCCTGAAAGCACATAGAGATAGAGATAGCAGATATATAAACCTTAAGAGAATGTTAAGCCATCCTTAAGTATCCCAGCTTTGATTCATTCTGAAGAAATGGCAGTACTTGGGAAAGAGAAGGCTGTAAACTGTCTATCTTGGGATACTAACAGGCCTAGTCCACAAATGATATCCATATCTTATGATACTCAGTAGAAGTGAAATTATTTTTTAGCTTGAAGTAATGTGTTGATTACTTGTTTGGAAAATCCCAAATTTTCCATTTTTGCCTCTCAGCTTCTATCCCATTAAATTTAAATCCACTTATGAAGGATGAAGAATAGACATTGAGATGGGAAATCTTTTATTCCCTGAAATGGAATCGGAGGTCTTGTACTTTCTTTATGAGAGAGAAGGGAGTTAATATGTATATTAGCCCTATGACCCATTTTATAGAGAAGGTGTCTTGGGCCAAACTTTTCAGATTCTACTATTTTGAACAATTTATTCTTAGTTTTGAAGGTAGACATTAGGCCCACAAATGGATACCCAAATTTAAGTTATTGTCTGAAATTATTTTTTGGGATGTAGTTTTGATTCCCTTTTAAGAATCAATGTTCTGCTTATGAAGTCTAACTGTCATAATAATTGCTTGCTGTCCCTCCTTGTTTGTTTATGTAGGAAATTGCAACCCTGCTGTTTATGCAGGCTTTGCCTAATGTTTTTAGAAGGAGGTAAGCAAAATGTTGTTTGAAGATTGTTTTTTTCCTGTTTGGGGCCATGTTCTTTGAGCATACAGGTTTCCTAGAACTTCCCCCAAGCCTTGTCCACTTGCATCTGCTGAAACCTGGTTTCACTAAATGAAACCTAGAGCAAGACCTTTGCAGAGGTTTTCTCTGTTTTCTACCATACTAGGTTCTGTCTTGAGTTAAGGGGTTATTAAAATTTTCTGGAGCCAATTCTGCTTGACATGATCAAATGTGTTAGGAATGTTTCTTAAATTGCCTGAAGTGTCACCTCACCCATCTGATCATGAGAAATGTTGAAGTCATGAGGCTCATAAGATTTTCCAGACTGGAAGGAATCTTGCTTTTTAGTAAAGTGTTATCTTGCTTATCAATTTCTGTCTCTTGTCTTCTGGGACGTGGGCTCCCTTTGGCTGAAGGAAACTCTTCAAATGCATTATCCATCCATGATTCTGAAGGAAATATAACAAAAGATCATTATGTTGATATAAAAGTTCCTGATTCTGATTCGGGATTATTATAATGTCCAATTAATGTAGTTCTGAGTTCTGATTCCATTTTCCTCAAATTTGCAGTTAATGAAAAGAACTGTAGCTAGACTGAATGGAAGACATAAATGTTTAGTTAAAATTGTTAGCTAGAACCTAGTATATTTCCAGTGTTTTTTTTAAGTGTGCTTTAAATCTGTTGCCCAATCTCCAGGTATCTCCAATTAAATTATTGATAATGAAGATTACATTTTGAATCTTCCTATACTTAGATTTTTGTTGAGGAGTTTTAGATCTATTTATTATTATCCTTTATATATAATGCTCCAACATATTCCTCAGCATCTATAATTGTACACCACTGTCCATGAAGAGACTAGAATGCCATCCTCTGAACTGTTCCATAGACCAGGTCTTGGTGAACTTCCTGAATGATGTCTGTCACAATACAGGGTTAACATTCCATCTATGCAAAGGTTTCCTTTCTACACCTCAGTATCGGGAGCAGACAGCTTATTTTCAGTAATATTCCCACAGATCAGGCAGCCACAAACAGAGTATGGAAATTCCAGTATCCAACAAAAGAAAATAGTTCTACCACTTATGTCTTAACTAAAATAATGTTTTATTGAACAGGATACTGCATATTTATAGTAAAAATACAATGGTAGCTAAAAATATTAACATAAATAATTAAACAGTGGTTCAATTAAACAATATAGTTGGTAACATAATTAAGATCACTAGATCAGAAGGTTAAGTTAACGTAATTACTCTGAACTGTTGCAAAATATGTGGTTAGAATCTGTTAGTTTGCATCTCTCCACAGTAGGCCTTCAATGACAAACTGGCCCATTGATAAAAAAAATAGTTGAGGCATTATTTTAGCTCCATAAAGGACCTATTAGATCTATCTTTGCACACAATAAATTCATTACACCTCTATAGACTAAGTCACACAGTATAATTTAACATGAATATAACCACTATAGCAAGTTGTTACTCACAAATACAATGCACCCAGTTCTATAGTACAGTAAAATAACCACACTATAGCACAGTGAATACACTCAGAACTACTGGATCCAGCAACAATCACCATTTGCAAAACTCTGCCATTCTGGAAGCCCTGTACTTCTCCTGCTCCCACCTGGACCTAGCAACAAAGTATTATCAAAGGACATCAGCACCAAAGTCATCACATTCCCTCCTGTGTCCTAAATGTTTTAATAAATGTGTTGTTATCTCTACAGATTAGATTTATTTTCACTCTTAATGTGTTTGTTCTGACACCACTGTTTTTTATTGCCCCTGCAACCTCTAAGAACACATTGCCCCTCTCTCCTTCCCCACTAATTCTTATATACTTATCTGTTACAGCACTATTTGCATAACTCTACCATTCTGAAAGCCCTGTACCTCTCCTGCTCCCACCTGGAACAATTTCCCTCCCTCCCTGCCCTTCTCCCCTTCTTTCTCTTAATTTATAGACTCATTCAAATCAGCAACACCTGCTAATTACTCCTGATTACTCTTCTAAAAGACACACTGTGTCACAATGTTTCCTCTCACCTTCTTCTTCTAACCTTCTTCTCCTGTCTGTCTCTCAGATTCTCCTCCCCATTTCCCCCACATCCTGTATCCAATGAAATAACCATTTCACCTTCTCTCATCTCCTCCCCTTTTCTTTGCTCCCACAAGCTCCTCTTCTTCATCCAATCACTATCTCCGCCATCTCCTACAGCTCACAAGCAAAAACGCTTTTGTAAGACCCACTCCCATTTCCTATCCCTTTCACTCCTCCTTCTGCTGGCAGCTGGAGATATATCTCCTAATCCAGGACCCTCACTCCTTTCTACCCACTGTCAACCACGCACTGCCCCCAGGATTGCAAATACTCAAAACCCACACAACTCCTGCCACAAACCATCCTTTTTGCCCTTCTCCTGTCCACTCTGGAATGCACAATTTATCGGCAATAAACTCACTTTTATCCATGACCTATTCACTTCGAACTCTCTTAATCTACTGGCTCTCACAGAAACCCGGCTTTCTCCTTTAGACACTGCTTCACTCTCCCATGGTGGTTTTCAATTCAGTCACACACTTCGACCTGGGAACCGACATGGTGGTGCTGTTGGCATGTTACTTTTCCCTCGGTGCACATTTCACTCCATACCCACTATTCCTTCTCTACAATTTTCATAGTTTTGAAGTTCATACCATCCGCCTTTTCTCACCCATCTCTTTACGTGTTGCTGTGATCTATCGCCCTCCTGGACCAGCCTGTCAATTTATTGCTCTCTTTGCCTTCTGGCTCCCTCACTTTCTCTGCTCCAATGTTCCTTCACTCATTCTTGGCGACTTCAACATTGCCATTGACACTCACATCTCCCCTACTGCTTCTAAACTACTTTCACTCACCTGTTCCCTTGGCCGCTCACAATTGACAGATTCCTCAACTCACCATGATGGACACTCCCTAGATCTTATTTTCACCCATCTCTGCACAACCTCTTACCTCGCCATCTGCCCACTAGCTCTATCTAACCATCACCTTCTATCCCGCTGCCTCACTACATCTATCTCTCACTGCCCTTCTTCTATCTCAGTCCCCTTACTGATTTCACTTGTCCTGACACTGCCACCTCACAATACAACATGACTCTTACTTCCACCCTTGACACTCTGGCCCCCATAACCACATGCAGACGCCCTAGCTCTCATCCACAACTATGACACATCACACAAACACAATAAATCCAGAGGTGCTCCCGCACTGCTGAGCGGCTATGGAGGAAATGACGCACTTCAGCAGATTTCCTCCATTACAAGTCTATGTTGCACTCCTACTTCTCTACCCTCAACCTTGCCAAACAGCACTATTTTACATCTTTAATATCTACACTGTCCTCTAATCCCAAACATTCAACACTTCCCTCCACCCACCACCACCTCACGTCCCTTCCTGTCTCACAGTTGAAGACCAGCCATTTTAAGCAAAAAATTGAAAAAAATCATAATGAACTCTCCTTTCAACATGGACCACACACTCCCTCCTCTCAACTAACTGATTACACCCAGCCTTACTCTTACCTTAGCCCACAGCCATTATTCATTCCTTTGACCTTGTAACAGAGGATGAAGTATCCAGCCTACTATCAACCTCTCACCTTACTACCTTTCCTTTATATCCTATTCGATCACAGTGTATCCTTCCCCTCTCTACCACACTTACCCCTGCTCTCACACATCTCTTCAACCTTTCATTAAACACTGGCACGTTTCCATCATCTCTAAAACATGCCATAATTACAGCCATTCTTAAAAAAACCTCATCTGACACTGATTCCGCAACTAACTACCCCCTTTCTCTCTACTTCCCCTGGCTTCCAAACTGCTTGAGTTGCTTGTCTACAATCGCCTTACCCAATTTATCTCCTCCAACTCCCTTCTTGACACCTACCAATCTGGGTTTCGACCCCAACACTCCACTCAGATAGCTCTCACAAAAGTCACTAATGAGGGTCACTTTTATATTCTACTTCTCCTGGATCTCTTTGCTGCCTTTGATACAGCTGATCACCCTCTACTAATTCAAATTCTCCACTCCCTTGGAATCATAGATTCTGCTCTCTCATGGTTCACATCATACCTACAAGATCAAACATTTAGTGTATCCTGCTCTGGCACCTCTTCTTCTCCTCATCCTCTGTCTGTTGGCGTACCCCAAGGGTCAGTTGTAGGCCCCCTCCTATTCTCCATCTATACATCCTCACTTGGCACCCTAATAAAATCTTTTGGACTTCAGTATCATCTCTATGCACAAGACACTCAAATCTATCTGCAACAGATCTATCCCGCTCTCTTCTAGCATGTGTTTCCAACTGCCCTTCAAACATATCCTCCTGAATATCTGCCCACCAGCTCAAACTCAAGTTGTCTAAGACCGAACTCTTAATCTTCCCACCATCTACTACAGCGTCAATTCCTCACATCTCTCTCACTGTCAACAATGCCATCATCACTCCTACCTCCCAAGCCCGTTGTCTTGGTGTTCTACTGGACCCTGCCCTCTTTTTCATTCCTCACATACTGTCACTAACAAAATCTTGTCTTTTCAATTTAAAAAACATTTCCAAAATACGTCACTACCTTACACAAGACACAACTAAGATTCTAATACATTCCTTCATCATATCCCATCTTGACTACTGCAACTCACTTCTGGCTGGCCTAACCACCACCCATCTATCCCTCCTTCAATCCATATTGAATGCCTCCGCTAGACTCATCTACCGTACTAAATGCTCTGTGTCTGCAGCACCTCTCTCTCAATTACTCCATTGGCTTCCCGTAGCCTACAGAATAAAATTGACCCTAACATACAAAGCCCTCAATAACACTGCACCCCCTTATATCTCTTCTCTCATCTCCAAATATTCCCCCACCCGCCCTCTTCGCTCTGCTAATGACCTTATTCCTTCCTCCTCTTTAATCACCTCTTCTCACTCCCCCCTTCAGGACTTTTCTCAGGCTGCCCCTATTCTCTGGAAGTCCTTACTCTCTCCACTAGACTATCCTCCTGCTTCAAATCCTTCTAAAACTTCACTAAAAACACACCTGTTTAAAGAAGCCTATAACCTGCCTCCTTATAATGCACACTGCATTTCTCACCCTCCTGTACCACACCCAAAACCTTTAGATTGTAAGTCTGACAGTTTTCAATCTTGCACGGTGCTTTGGGGAAAGCACTATGGACACCATATTCTAAGCTCAAAGACAGGGCCCTCCATCTTTGTAATGTGCTAATATTGTTTTGCCTTCATTGCAACTTGTATAGAGCTACGGAATATGTTGGTGCCTTACAAATAAACGATAATAGTAATAATAATAAGATCTAAACATGGTACCACCAGTACAGGGAATCCCCCAGCCCAGAGGTCCCAGTACAAAGAGAACACTTAACACAACCCTACTACTTCTAATCCTTAGTATACAATTTGGCCTCCAACTCCAAATGTTTGTTTTCCACATTCAACACTCTCCACTGCTCTCCACCACCTCGCTCCTCTTCTTGTCTCACGGCTGAAGATTTTGAAAATATCCATAGAGAACTCTCCTCTAAACATTAACAATCCGATAGCACACCCTTCCCCAATCCCATATCCATTATGAATTCCTTTGATCCTGTAACTGAGGATGAAGTCTCTAGTTTTCTATCAACCTTGTCGTACAACTTGTCTATATGATCCTATTCCATCTCAGCTGATTCCTCCCCTCTCTACCTCACTTTTCCCAGCTTCCACACATCTATTCAACATTTTTCCTAAACATTGGCAAGTTTCCATCACCTTTTAAAACATGCCATAATTACACCCATTCTTAATAAACCCTCATATAATCCAGCTTCTGCATCTAACTATTGACCTAGCTCTCTACTTCCCCTGGCTTCTAAACTGCTTGAGTGTGTCAATTATAATTGCTGGACTCAATTTATTTCCTCCAACTCCCTCTTTGACCCATTCCAATCCGGTTTCCAGCCCCAACACTCCACAGAGACAGCTCTCACAGAAGTAACTAAGGGTAATTTCTCCATTCGAAATTGCAATGGATCTCTCTGCTGCCTTTGACACAATTGACCACCCTCTTCTCATCCACACTCTCCGATCTCTGTGACACTGCTCTCTCATGGTTTACATTTTATGTAGAAAATCAAACATTTAGTGCCTCCTTCTCTGGTTCCTCTTCTTTACTTTGCCTTCTGAATGTTGCTGTACCTCAAGATTCAGTCCTAGGTCCCCTCCTTTGATACATCTATATATACTCCCTTGCTACCCTAATAAAATATTTTGGATTTCAGTAATATCTATATGCAGATGACACTCAATCTACCTCTCAGCACCAGAACTATCCCCCTCTCTTCGAGCTAAAGTTGCTAAATGCCACAGTGGCATATCCTCCTGGATGTCTACCTGTCAACTCAACCTTAACATGTCAAAAACTGAGTTTATAATCTTTCCACCCTCTTCCACAAGATCCACTCCTCACATTTCTCTCACTGTCTGCTGTGCCATCATCACTCCCACTTCCCAGGCCCACTGTGTTGGGATACTACTGGACCCTGCCCTCTCCTTCATTCCTCACATACAAGCACTCACCAAATCTTGTCTTTTTAACCTAAAAAAAACAACTGCAAAATATGTCATTAACTTACAGAAGACACAGACAAAGTTTTAATTCACTTTCATGATATCTCGCCTCGTCTACTGCAACTTTCTCCTGCTGTTCTCCCCATCACCCATCTGTCCACACTTCAATATTGAACACATCAGCTAGACTCATACTCAACATGTCTGCAGCACCTTTTCTGTCAGTCACTCTACTGGCTTCTCATGGCCTCCAGAATAACATTTAAATCATGATCCTAACATATAATTCTCTCAACAATAGTGCACCCTCTTAAATCTTTGCTCTCATCTCAAAATACTCTACCAACCACACTCTTCTCTTTGCTTACGAACTTCTTCTATCCACCTCTCTTATCACCTCCTCTCACTGCCTTCAGGACTTCTGCCCCTATTCTCTGTAAATCCTTTCCTCGCTTCACTAGACTATCCTCCTGCCACAAATGCTTCAAAAACTCACTAAAAATGCATTTGTTAAAATAAGCTTATCACACCAAGCCTAAATATACACAATGCACCTAGCTCCCCTTACTTACCCTTTACACTGTAAGTTTGCAGGTTTTCTATCTTGTCATTTCTTTGGGGAAAGCACTGTGTATGTCTGTCTGATTTTAAGCTCAAAAACAGGGCCCTCCATTTTTTTGCAATGTGTTAAAACTGTCTTGATTTGTACTCAACCCCTGAACATCGCTATGGAATATGTTGGCACGTTACAAATAAAAGATAATAATAACCCTGACTGGCACATGGTATTCTGTGACAATTAAAGCTTAGTTTAGAAATGCTAGAGAACTTTATTGTTTCCGTCATTTATTTGGCAACATTAACTAAAAAAAAACACCTTTGTTTGACCATATTGAAAGGACCCAGGCATCGGCAATGGACTTTATCCAGATTGGAAAAGAGTTTTGAAGTTTGATGCAGCTTTTTTGCTGAATAACATTTTGCTGTAAAATGGAAGGGGATATACACTTGTGTTTGAGATATTATCCAATCTCCAAATTCTGAGTCAAAGAGCTCTTTTACTTACTGTGACAAAAGCAGTGATTCTGCTTGAAACTCTAGTGAGGTCCACAAAAGCCTTTGAGGCAAAATGAGTAGTACATTTTATCTCATCCAATGCAGAATGCCTCCTTTGAGAGGCATACCTTTAAGGCTTTGGAGACTACCATGAGTGCTACTGCTAGACTGGACGTGGCACCTGCAGTGAGATAGGCTTTTTTCAAACTGATGTCTACTCTTCTATCCATCATCTCTTGAGAATGATCTAAGGGCAGACATACTTTTCTGGCCACATTAATGATAGGGCCTGTTAGGAACAACACCCCAGTTTCATTAATCATCTTCTCATAATTTTCTCCACTCTACTCCATTCTTGTAAAATGATATCCCTAATATTAACTATTAATATGAAACTTGTCCTGAGGCCTAGCGATCTGCAGCTTTGGTTTTCCTAGCCTTGTTGTGTCCTGTTACTTCTATGAGACCTATAGCAGAGTTTTTTTCTGATCCTAAAACAACATATAGGACTCATCTGTAAGACTTGGGCTGTAAAGTCTTCTGAACATTATTCATTGTTTCTATGATGCTACTTGTGATTCCTCTGTTATTTCATCCATTTTGGACCTTACCAAGTCTTCTGTCTTGCCTTTAATTGCCACAAGCTCTTACTGTACTTCCAGTATTGATACTACTATAAATTCCATTGTGGTAGATACTTCAGTCCTAGAGTGGGCATTTGGACTTGTCTCTAATCTTGGTCTGTAATCCTTCTGAACTGTGACCTTTGTCTGAACCATGCTACCTGAGTAGTGGTGACCTCAGTCCTAGAGTATAGTCTTGGACTTATCCCTAAGTTTTGATTTTCCAAAACGTTCTGCCTAGACTTTCTCATCTTCTTGAAATATTACACTGTGTCATTATGCTGACTCAATAAATTAATCGTTGTGTCTATTGGCACTTTAGCCTTTTGGGGATTTTTCATGGAGACACGACTTGGTATATGATTGCCAACAAGTTACCTGGTTTGCAAAGTCTGTGAAGATTTTCTTGGGACAAAATGGCTACCACCTTTTTGCAGAATGCAATTCCACCGCATGATGACATCACAAGCACTATCATGTGCATGCTAGAAGGTGCCTGCCAACTAAGTGGTGGAAGCCAGAGAACCAAGATTACTGACGGAGCAATGTGCTGTGTATGATTGTGTCATGGATGATGTCACTAGAAGTGCTCAGAACCTAGATTGTAATACAGGTAAGAGCCAACTGAAGCTCTATGTGATAATAAGGCCTCTTAGCATATAAAAAGGACATGAGCAAGAAAGGAAAGGACAGAAAACGCCAAACAATATTATCTATCCAGAGTGACAGTTTTCTCAGATAAAAAAAAAAGGTTAAAAAAGGGCACAGGTGAGTCACAAGAAAAAATGTGGTTGCAAATTAATTGCCAGCAAGAGGACAGAAACAAGACTGGCTTAGTGAGACCTTTTATAGAGGAAGAAATGTATAGTTTCTGTCTGAAGCAGGAGGGAAGGGCAAAAACTCAAAGGTAAAGCCTGCCTGGAACATTGTGTCGGTTTAATAGAGTATATTTCCCTTTTGAGGTATTTACGTGTCTATTTAGTAGATCTTATATGACTGAGATTTTAAGAATGTAAAAACGTAATTTATCTTGCTGCACTTTACATATGCCATTCAGATCAAATCCAGTTCTCACCCAAATGGTTATGTCAGTGGTAGTCAATTATTTTTTCCCCCCAAAATTTGTAAAGGTACGGGTTATGCTTGTGCAAAGTCAGGGTTTGGAATATATATACTTTTAAGGATGCACCTTCAGAAATATTTTAATACAGTGGCTTACAAAGGGTGACAGAAAGGTAATTTTGTATACTGAAGTAGACTTAGAAATATACAGCCTTATTAAATTGCGATTTGGCCAATTGAATAGGGCTCTATATAAGCACAGAGCTTATTCTTTTTACAGAAGTTTTTAGTTATTGAAGATCTTGCTTTTGGATAGAATTTTACTAATTAAATTCTTCTGTAAAAAAAAATGCTATGTGCTTATATAGAGCCCTATTCAATCGTCCGAATCGCAATTTAATAGGGCTGATACTGTTTAAGTATTAGGAAGCCCCAGGTGTTGACTTACCGGCATTACATTATGTTTTTCCTAAAGCCAAGTGTAAAAACAGAGTTATTACATAGAAAAGTCTTGCCTAATATTTTTTTCCAACAAATTTCTTATATAAGCCGCAGCTCGGAGGGTTGTACATGTGATATTACATGTTCCTAGAGCACATGAACTTGTAATGGGCAACTGCAAGGCATTACCACAGGAACAATAGATAGCCTCTGCAGATTGTCACCATGGTCTTATCTGTCTCCCCTCTTTCTTTCTCCAACTCTCAAGTTGGTTGTATTATGTAGTGCTTTCAGGACTCTTGTTGGTTTCATTTGACGTCACATTAAAGGCTGATATGCCTGTGACATTGTCCTGTGTATTTTGTGCAGTTTGTTTTTGTACCACACAGAGAATTATGAATTAAGAGCCTGCTGTTTAACCCCTCCATGTGCAGCAAAGGGGTCACTTCAGGCTGCATAAAGAGAGATGAATTGTATCTCTGCTGAGTGATAGTTATGGTTCGAGCAAGGAGATGCAGTGAGCACATTTTTCCCAATTGCTGTATGTTGTTGCGATGTAAAGATTAGTTGTCACTTTTTCATTCTCTGTACAGTAACAAAGCTTGGAAAGAAAAGAAAAATAGAGATATTGAAAGATGCTGTCAAGTTTTTGACCAGTTTCACAGATAGAATTATTGTGGTACATCTACTGCAGACTAACTATCATTCAGAGATGGCGGAGCTACAGTATGGATTATAAATTCAGTCCATCAATTGCAGTGTAACACCTCCTGCTATTCCATACAATTCTCTATAAGCTTACCCCATTGATTTGTATAACCTTTGTCTCGAACTCCTACTATTGCTCCGTAAAACCTAGCATTCGTCATATTACTCAGTAAACTCCTAGTCCCATTGCTCCATTAACTTCTTTGTAGAACTTATATTTCTCTATCTCTCCCTAAAACCATTTTACTCCATATAACCGTGTATAAATCACTTACTGTTCCACATAACTTTTCCCTAGACCTCCTCCTATTGCTCTATTTATGCTTTTTTATGTTGTTTCATTTAGCCGCTCTCTATAATTCCTCCTGTTGTTTCATGTAACTCTTTCGTATAACTGCTCTCTGTAACTCCTGCTGTTGCTCCAAATAACCTCTCTCTATGTCCTCCTTAAAAACTCTAATTCCTCCAATGCTATGTATGGTCCCTCTTTATATCCTCCAGTTGCTCCACAAAACCCCATCCTTTCATTCCTCCTCTCTTTAATCTTGTTTCTCACACAGTTTCGCACTGAAACATCAGCATTTCAATGAGATTAGAATGAGCAGAGAGCTGGTCTGGCGACATCCTGTGTGTGTGTGCATGAAGGCCTGGTGTGCTATACTACATAGAGCACTCCCTGATTTCCTTGGCAGATAACGTAAAGGATTGTCACAAGATATTAATGTGTTTTTATTATGCCAGTATCCTCCAGCTGATCATATATGCAAATCCTTTCAGCCGGATCGGATTTTGCACTATTTTTATGAATATGTACGAGAGAGAGAGAGAGAGCGTGATAAATTATATAATATATTCCGACAAGAACGTTCTATGTGTCTATAAACTTTTAACCCTGTCTCTGCCAAGTAGGTTTTGCAATATATTATTTGCTTGCTGGCATTGAAGGGGGGGTGTATTTTGTATTCATCAACTGCCCCCCTCCCCCTTATAAAATAAATATGCAGATATGATAAGGTAGTGTGCATATCAATGCGCAAATAATAATACATGTACAAATGGAAGCCAAACTGATTTGGGCTTCAAAACCATCATCTCCCCACTCCAAAGCATAACTAGAAATAGTGCACACCACCGCTAAGCTGAAGCCTTCTGTGGGGATCCCTAATCCTCATGTTTCTCTGTGTAGTAGCTAGATTAGTTCATGAGTTCATTGAAGGAAGTAAGGCCAGCTTTAAAATGATTTGGTTTTGGGGTGTCTATTGAGGGTTGATGTCCACGGAGGATTGATGTTGTCACCCAATCTAGCATGTAACCCACTGAGCACTGTCCGCTTCCATAACTCTCTTCCCATCGTTATTGCCATTCTAATAAGAACATCAACTAATAATGAGCACTTTATTTTCAAAGAAACATGAACAGTCAGTTACATTTTGAAGAGCTACAATTATATAAGCAGTGTTAAATGGCTAAATGCTTTGGATTTGCTGCAAGTGAAGTGCTTGTTGGCAAAAAAGGCATTAAAGCCTCTTCTCCGGGATGAATTATAAATGAAAGAACGGGTTCTGAAAAAATATTCCGACTGTCAGCTTGTCAAAGCAAACCATGCTCTGAACAGCGAGATCTCCTCTTTTCAGGCTCCTGAGCCACACAATCTCTCGTTTTCTTCTGAGCCTGCGTGGTCTATTCATGTCTGGCATTCTCATTTCACAAGGAAATAAAGAGAAGCCACAAATTAAAAGAAAATCCTTTATCCTGAGAGCTTTGGTCATGCAATTAATGCAGACCCTGTAAGGCACATTATATTGGCTTGGCTGTTAGAGGGTGTCATATCATAGCACTGCTTAGCAGAGCTGTACCTAATGCTCGCATGCTTACAACCATCCTTAATACTGTATGTGCTGAGATCAGCCCTATGTAAAATAATTTTACTTTTGTGATTTTCCCCCTTTGTATATGTGTTATATGCATTTGCTACACACTGCAAGATCTATGTATATGTAATGTGCGATTAGAGACTCCTCTGCTACTCAGCAGTATTTTGGGTCTTTTTAGGTTCATAGTTGAACAATGATGCTTAATAATCAACACTTAGACAAGCGATGCATACTGTATTTATTTGTGCTTGTCCTTCTATTCATGAAATTAGTTTGGACTCTTACTGCACCTTAACCCTAAAAAAACTCTGTTATTCTGTACCCCAATATGTGCCCTAATCTTCTCAACACTACTCTTCATGCCCTGCCCCCACATATTTCCCTTACTCTCTCCAACATTTCCAAGTTTTAATTTGTAGTTTCATGGCTCATATTCTCCCCACTTTTAGTGATCTCCCAAATATATTCTTGGGCCCATCCAGGGTTCTAGTTTCAGATTTACTCCCTCATAATTTATATTGATGCATGATGGAGCCATTGTTCATTTGTATCTGACTCTCTGTGACCCCATGGACCGCAGCACGCCACGCACATCTATTGTAAAGTCTCTGGTCCTGCTTATCCATAAAGTTTTCATGGGTGTTGATTTGCCAGTTCCTTCTCCAGTGGACCTTGATTTGTCTGACCTCTCTGCTATGACCTGCCCATCTTAGATGACCCTACATGGTACAGCTCATAGCTTCATTTAAGTACACAAGCCCCTTCAACAACAAGGTCACAATCCAGAAGAGCTGATGTCTACTCTGTTCTAAATTGGACACTAAGGCTACAGAACATTTTTATGCTTTGTTGCTCTTAAAGATTTAGACTACAAAGGATAGGGGATATGAAAAAAAAAAACTTTCTGCTGGATATTGTCACACTTACTGTAACTGTGATGAAGTGTCACAGTACAGAAAGCAAATGGGTATCTTTTGGCAGAATGTAAATAAATGTACTCGCACAATTCTTTCAAGCTTTAAGTTGTTTAGTATTTATGAGTTTTTTAAAACAGTATCATTCTACAATTTTAGGTGCTAGTGTTTCCATATTAAGATAATTACATTCAATGTTGTTTCAATTGTATTTATTTTAGATATCTATACTGTTACCACAATGAGACAGTTGTCCTTTACTTTAATGTTACTTATAATGTGGTTAAACACACAAAATGAGTCCACTTTTCATGGTCACTTATTAATTTATTGCAGAATTCCAGAGTATACACATGCTTAAAGATATATCTAAGTTTCCCTGTTTTTACCTTTTTCTAATCTAACAGCTGCTGCTTACATCAGAAACACACATTGCATTGAGTCATTCTATTCGCATACAGATTTATTTTATTTAAATATAAAACACCCCCAGAGCTGCTTACATAGGTACAGTCATGGCCGGATTACTCATTAGGCTAAGTAGGCAGCCACCTAAGAGCTCTTCTCTGTGAGGGGCAGCACTTTTAAAAAAGATAAATAATTCCTGGCTTAAAAAAATTAAATGGTGCAGTTCATAGACTGGCTACTAGGGGTAACAACCTAGAACAAGAAGGAACTTATAGGAAAAGGAACTTAAATGCAAAGAAAATGCAAAAATGGGTCAGTGCATATCTTGTGTACTCACTTGCAGGGGCTCCTCCCCTTCACTGCCTAGGGGCTCCAAAAAATGTGGATGCAACCCTGGGTACACTGTACCTACCAATAGAAGCACTGCAGTTGTGTATGCATTTTAACCCTTTCCTAACCATCATGCCAGCAGCAGTTCAATGCAGTGATCCACACTGGGTTTACAGATTAGGTAAAAACAGGACTATTTATCCCATGATTCTTTGGTGCACAAACTGGCTTTACAGATTGATTCAATGTATTAGCTGCCTGTGATTGGCTAAGATGAATTACAAATGTTATGCTATTTCCAGGGCTTTTAACTCACAAGAAATTTAGCAAACTTTAGGATAAGTTTAATAATGTTTATTATAATATTTTGTCATGCTAAAAAAATGTTCATACACTACTCTGCATTCATAATCCATTAAATTTAAATGTGCATTTAAGGACAGTGTGCACATAATTAAAAAGGTTATTGTAATAACATTAAAGAAGTAAATTATTTACAGTGTATATTTTCTCATAAAAGATTAACTTTTTAATCACAATAAATTAAAAAGTTGTATGCTGATCTTTAGTTTTTAAATTATGAAAGCTGGACTATTACAGTGGATCTTTAAGTGCATGTTTCAAGCTCTGATACACACAGAAAATAGCACTGACACTAATAAAGGGAGCACATTTTTTCAGATATGTTTATCCACTTGAAATGTTGAGTGAAATCTAAAAAGAAAAAAACATATTAAAATGGTTCTATACATAAAGGCCAATGTGGAACATCTAATCAGTACAAATGGTGATCATTTTTATAAAACATATTTGACTTTTCATGTTCACGGAAATGAACCAGCACTCATCAATGTGGGGAGGGGTGATATGTGATGTCAAGAGGCAATTAATTGCTGTGGGCATTGTGAAGATGCAGTGCTCAGTGGACAATTACTTCAACACAATATATTTAGCACAGAGTCTGTGTAACAATGGTGACCTCCTGTGGTCAGCACATGGCTAAGAGGTGTAGGCACATGTGTATCTACAAGACCAATTTTATTGCTTATTACGAGAACAACTCTGTGCGTCAACCTCAGCGTGACACTAAAGTGTCATTGTGTTTATGATGTACAGTTTAGATCTAAAAACATTTTCCCAGTGCTACATATCATGGACGTATTACAAAGTACTGATGTTCGGGTTGTATTACTGATTATTAGTAAAAAAATTATTTTATTTTGTAGTGTACCATGTGTCAGTGTAAAAAATGAAATACCCACTGTCTGTTTGACTCGGCACTTCTAACTATACAAGAAAATCATGCACTTTGGAGAATTTGAGGTATTTGGAAACAGGTTTCTTACAGGAATAACACTCAGAGAACACATTTAGTTGGATACATACCCTATCGAACACAGTAAATCTTTAGCCAGTACCAATTAAAGCCTATTTGCAGTTATTGCATATAAAAAGAGATTTTTGAAAATATGCTGAATAAACTTGCTTTTTATGACACTTTTGTTTCTGGCTATGAATTTAAATTTACTTTACGAGCTTGGCCATGTCAGCAAATGAGCATTTACACAGTGGCACTTGGTTCACATCCTTAATCTGGTCCGGACGACAGGATGAGTTCCAAGGCGGCATTTCCCATAGGAATCAATGTAAATTGAAATAATGCATTCTGGACCCCAGAATTTTCACACTTTTGAACTGATGGTCTTGTTTTTGGAAATAATCCTTAAAACTAAACAGACATAAATAAAAACAATAATTACATCAAATAACATAGAATTTTAATTCACTTTAACTGTTCTGAGGGGAGTTGATGGTGGCAATGTAAAGGACGAGAAGAAAGAGGCAGGCTGCACTTGGGCTTTTAAGGGCACAGGCTGCACTTTGGTTCTTATAGGCACAGGCTGCACTTGGGGACTTACAGGCACAGGCTGCACTTGGGCTCTTGCACAGTCTGCACTTTGGTACTTATAAGCACAGGCTGCACATTGGTTCTTACAGGCACAGGTTGCACTTTGGTTCTTACAGGCATAGGCTGCATTTGGGCTCTTACAAGCACAGGCAGCACTTTGGTTCTCACAGACCAAGACTGCACTTGGGCTCTTGTAGAAAACGCTACGTAAAAGCGCAACGTTACTGACCTTTTTTCTACTTCCTGAGTGATGACTCGAGTGTGTCGCTTTACGCACAAGCATCGACTACCGAGCAAATTGATCAGTCTGACCCGTTTGACTTCAGAGCAAGCGCTGCACTCCAAGCAATTTCCCCTTGTGTGAGATGGGTTGAGTTCCAAAAAAGATGCAAACCGAAGCAGATGGGAACCGAGTTACCATTGTAAAGTGTATGTATCCTCTCTAACAACCAGTGACCACATGTACATTTGAGTTGGAGCGGGCAGCAATTTAACACTTCCACAGCAATATTAGTTATACCTGCTAGCTAAAAGCATTAATATAAGTTTGTGGGTTGAGACTGTCCATAAATAAGCTCAGCGACATCTTGTATTAGTTGCGCTAGTCAGCCAGTCAACATCAATATAGCATAAATATTTAAAACTTCTAATGCTACCTGGTAATTTCTAGGTTGTTATTTTTTCTTTTCATTCAATGAGCTTACTCGGACGAGAGTTTTACTGAATGATTTGGATAATTCAGCCATATTCATTATGGCTTACAGATATTGCAGCGGGGCTGCAATACTTGTTTAAGTGTTAGTACATATAGGGAAATTCACTATTGCATAGGAATAATTTATTGTGCCTGCTTTACAGCCAGTTTGAATCATATTGAATCTGGCTCATTGTTTGACCTATCAGCCAAGACGGTGAGATTAAAAATGAAAATATTATAGTGCCCCATTTTAAATACTTTGAAATCATGCACACTGAATGTATACATGATTATTGTTAAATATCGTGAGTATTAATGTAAATGTTGTTATTTTTAGTGCTAGTTAGTAATAGTAGCAACCTTAAGCTCATATATTTGTCCCTCTCATCACATATATCATTTTTAATGGGAAAGAGATGACCTTTATTTAGTGTAAAATACTGTCAAACAAATATATCATTAAATAAATATGTTCATATAACCTCATCTTTAATGGAAAGGCATCTGCAGGCACCTAATTACTACACACTCAACCACAGTTTGTATGGGTGCATCTCCACTTAAAACTTTTTAGTGTATGTTTTCTCATAAAAGATCAATATTTTAATCACAATAAATGCATTCTGTTTTCTACTGGTATCTACTACCTAAAAGTTGTTAAAAGTAGACCATTACAGTGGCCTTTAAATGGTGATATATTATATGTGAGTGCAACATTAAAAAGCAATTAAATGATTCATATATCAAATGAACTTCACCTTTTATCCACATGCCAAACCATTTCCTACAGAACACTCACATGTTCAAATGAGAATTATGTATATCTCATGTATGTACTTCAACTTTTCATCTTTACTCTTCATTAATAATAGGAATGCGTAGGATATGGATGACAGCCCAGAAAAGTTCCCATCAGACCAATGTGGTTGATGGGAACTTATTAAAGTAGGTATATTTGCACACTATCCCAGTATTGTCAACATAGAAAATGTATAAGTACTTATTTTGGATCAAATATATTTACGGAAGAATTCACAATTGGAGCAGGATTTTGCTGCTCCAATGGTGGTAGGTGGATCTCAGAATGACAGACTGAACTCAAGGTTATTCACAATTCTCTCCCTGATGACTGGCAATATTGTTGTGTATATATATATATATATATATATATATATATATATATATATATATATATATATATATATATATTTATTTATATAATAATTATATTAATTAAAGTGATAGTCTGTATTTATGTGTTTTAGGCATTATGAAACATGCCCGTTATCAAGTTCTTCATAAGAGCATATTATATTATCCTTTAACATTATCTTCAGATGCACAGATCAGTCACTATGGACATCCATTAGACTGAGGCTCTTCTCCGTGCCTTTATATTTTTAAAGTATTTATATCCAAAATTATTAATGTCAGTTTCCTTTTTTATCTAAAGTGTTATTGTTAACTTATGTTATTGTTCGCTGGCCCTTTAAGCAAAGCAGAACAAGATCTTTACATGAATTAAGACATGTTTACTAGAGGAATCACACAAGGCGAGGCAAGTATTTATCAGTTCTTGGTGCATCTGTCCATATTATTTCACTGATAAGACTGTTTATTTGCCATAAAAAGCCCCGGGTAAATTCTATGCTTTGCTCTGTCTCTGTCTTTGAAAAACAATTCTGCTTAAGATATATAAAAAAAAGCAGATAATCTAGTGGAATTTAGTGTTCCTGCAGAAATGTTATACTAAATTTAAACAGTGTTTGAATAAATAAGACACTTATTAAAGGAGGTTTGAATATTCTAAGGGAGATGATTACTTTTTGTGACATTTCTGTTTTTTTTTACAACATAAGAAATGTAAACAGATATTAAAAAATATATCTGTTTTTGACCGGTTCTCCCATTATTAGGAGCAGTGGGTATAATTATCTCTCTCCTCCAAGGTGCCTGCCAGAAAAGCCTCACGTTTAACTACTTGCCCACAGCGTCATTTTCCCAATGCCAAAATCCCCTTAGGACAACCCTAAAAATAGAAGTGTCCCGTCCTATCCGGTTACAGTATTGTACTGCAGCTCTCACCGAACATGGATCTTGGTGCTAAGAAATAATTTTTAAAAAGCAATAAGTTGCTTCTGTAAAACAGAATATGATTGCTTTTTATTTTTAATAATGTACTGTTCCAATCTAAGGAAATATTAATATAAGGTGACATAGCTGTGTTAATAATGTGCATATGATATAATCTTCCTGTTCCACATATACAAGTTCTGACTTATGTAGAAACTTAGCAAGCTTATAAAAAAACGGTAATAGTCTCTTTGTTTTTGTAAATGTATGGTATAAAATAATGTATTATTAAGATCTCTAAAAATAATTGTAATATCCGTCTATAGGTAAGTAGATGGATATATAGAAATAGATCGATAGGCTGACAGATAGGGATAGGTGAACTCACAACCAAGATTACACAATTTAACTTACATTTCAAGTTACCGTATATACTCGAGTATAAGCCGACCCGAGTATAAGCCGAGGCACCCATTTTACCACAAAATACTGGGTAAAATGAGTGAGTCGAGTATAAGCCGACGGTAGGAAATGCGCTGCCCCCTGTGTCCTCCCTCTCTCTCCCGTGTCTCTTCTCCCCTCTCTCTTCCCTGTGTCTCTTCCCCCCTCTCTTATCACCCTCCTCAACCCCCCTCCTCATTCTCAACCCCCCTCCTCAACCCCACTCCTCATCCTCAACCTCCCTCCTCATCCTCAACCTCCCCCCTCATCCTCAACCCCCCATCCTCAACCCCCTCCTCAACCTCCCTCCTTATCCTAAACCTCCCTCCTCATCCTCAACCTCCCTCCTCATCCTCAACCCCCTCCTCAACCTCCCTCCTCATCCTCAACCTCCCTCCTCATCCTCAACCCACTCCTCATCCTCCCTCCTCAACCCCCCTCAACCTCACTCCTCAACCCCCTCATCCTCATCCTCCGCCCTCAACCCCCCATCCTCATCCTCCCCCGTCAACCCCCATCCTCATCTTCATCCCCCCCATCCTCAACCCCCTCCTCCCCCCCTCAACCTCAACCCCCCATCCTCAACCCCCCATCCTCATCCTCAACCCCCCATCCTCATCCTCAACCCCCCCATCCTCAACCCCCCCATCCTCATCCCCCCTCAACCCCCCTCCTCCTCATGAACCCCCTCCTCACCCCCCTTCTCATCAACCCCCTCCTCATCAACTCCCTCCTCAACCCCCCATCCTCAACCCCCCCATCCTCATCCTCAACCCCCCCATCCTCATCCTCCTCCTCACCCCCCTCAACCTCAACCTCCCTCCTCCTCATCAACCCCCTCCTCAACCTCCCTCCTCCTCATCAACCCCCTCCTCAACCCCCCATCCTCAACCCCCCCATCCTCATCCTCAACCCCACCAAACCTCAACAACCCTCCTCAACTTCCCTCCTCAACCCCCTCCGCACTGTCTCCCCTCTAAATACCTCCCCCTCACTTACCTGCTTCTTCTCCGACCTCTGCTCCATCTTGCCCACGGCGCGCATGTGACGTCACATGCGCCTGCGTCATTAGCATATACCGGGTGCCGGTATTTAGAGGGGAGACAGTGAGGAGGGGGGTTGATGAGGAGGAGGGGGGTTGAGGATTAGGAGGGGGTAGGGAAAGAGACACAGGGGGGTAGAGAGACACAGGGGGGGTTAGAGAGACACAGGGGGGGTTAGAGAGACACGGGGGGTAGAGAGACATGGGGGGGGGGTTAGAGAGACACTAGGGGGAGTGACTCGAGTATAAGCCGAGGGGGCCCTTTTTAGCCTTAAAAAAAGGGCTGAAAAACCCGGCTTATACTCGAGTATATACGGTACTATATTTTTTATATTAAGTTGCAGAACACAGTATACATAGCACATAGACATGCTGTATGAGTCATAGAAATATTCTCCAAAAATATTGATGGAATCGCAGAACCCCAACATGGCACTCTTGGAACCCCACTATCAATGCCAATTACAAACTCTGGGTGTTGTGACAAGGGCTTGAGACTCGAAGCTATGGCTGGTTTAGCTATGTGGTGTTCAAGATATGTATGCTGGACTTCCGGATGAGTGGGTGTCAGGTAGACAGAGACTCAAAGTCAAGAAAAGGATACAATGACATGACAGATAACTTCCACACAGACTCAGGTTAGGCTTCCATAAACAATCGTTTTATTTAAAAAAAAAAGTATTTGAAAACATCTTGTTGGAACACAGTACCAGTTCATAGAAGTATGGTGACAAATTTCATTTGACACGTTTTGTATGTCAATACTATCAGAAAAATAAAATGGAAAGCTAACTAGAGCCTGCAAGGAGGATATCTTGATTCTCACTGTACACCAAGATGACTCCCTGAGGTAGAAATCCGATTCCCATGACCTCGGAAAGAGCTCATGGACCTCAGAATCTCTACACAGTACCACATCATGTCTCTCAGTAAGCTTTTCAGGTTCACTACAAAGCTTTCCACTGTGCCATATGTTTTTGGATAATTTACTGAACACAACTTGGGAAACTCTACTGTGAGCATGGGCTATAGGAAAGAATATGTGTTTTTATTATAAGTAGAACATATGATCATTGCAAAGATCAGTAATTTTACCTGTCACCTTGAAATGCTGTAGTGACATATTGTGTACTCTTTGAATTGCTTTTGTGTGTGTAATCGCACTATAGCACTATAATATTTCAAGGTATGTAACAAAATAACAATATTAGCAATATTAGCATTTTTGGGGAAAATCCGAAGCATTGTGGATCTAGTTTATGGGTATAGGAATAAATTGTGTGTTTGTTAAATCTTTTTCTCAGACGTGAATCATGAGAGTGTGTGAAGGGATAATTGGATAAGATTGAAATTGACACCACAGTCCTTTCCCCTCAATAGCCCAGAAGCACACATTGCTTCAGGAAATGCAACCATATCTCTACAGAAATGTAAAAGCCCCCTCTCTCACACACACACACAACGTCCACCTAGGTTTCATGGATCTCCCGCCCGTAATTCCCTGCATAATTATGCTCCTAGACTCAAAGTTTTCAAACAAGTATAGCTTGTTTTGTTCAGTAGTTCTTTAGCAGCGTGTAGATGTGGTGTTCCATTTGCACTGGACTATTTTTTGAGTATGTAGGCACTACTATAGTGGCCATATAAATGCATCTTTTGGGTGCCATTTATCACCTGCATATCAACAGGCTTCTTCAATGAATCTTCATGAGGTGAAACACAGGTGAATGTAGAATACGTTATGATTATTGTTCTTATTTTTATCTATATCACTCATACAAGTGTCATTTGTACTTTAAGAGCAACTAAAAGTTATTCCACTAATGAAATTAATTCCATGGAACAGTTTATCTGAAAAGTTAATAAAAAGTACATTTTTGACCCAGTTTTTTGCTGTGTCTTTATTTGTAAGTTAATAAAATAAGACCTTGCAAGTGTTTTGATTTGCCAGTCTCCAGTAGAAGTGTATATTTTAAATGTTATGTTAGATGATAACTTCATAATGTATTTGCTACACATATATGTATAATTTATAGTTAGTTATACAACAAATCTATTGTTTGTATTCTAGAAATCTGCTGATTGTAGTATTTTCTCCAGCCAGATGGAGGTGGTAGTATTAAAAATATAATTGTTAATATTAAAACTTGCATAATTGAAACTACAACTGGATCGTAGAAACCAACTGGCCAATGTAGTCTACCCATTTTCTTATGTGTTGTAAAAAGTCAAAATATATATTGTTCTTGCCTTTATATTCGATTTAGGATTAATTTATGACTATTCCAAGTGTGTTTCAGTCTTCTTACTTCTGCTGGATGTTTATTTTAGAGTATGACCTCTTGTTCTAGCATTCTCATTCTTTGAAATACGTGCTTCTCGTGCTTTTTGCTTAATCCTGTAGGAAATAAGTGTTCATTGTAGAAAGAATCACAAGGAAGGACGGCATAGGGAGTAACTCACTGAAGACCACAATTAGTTTCATTTATGAAAGGAAGTACCCAGTCCATCATGTTAGCTCACCACTGCTTTAGGTCATGCACTAATTTAGTCTATAATTTATTTATAACCCGTGGTTTTGTGATCTCCAGAACAGTACAAAATACTTTATGTGAGCTAACCTGCTCCTACAGCTCCTTAATGAAGATATCTCTGAGAGATACAGACAAGCTTTGTACACAGTCACAGTGTGACATGTCTTTGATCTTGTTATTATTATTATTGTTGTTTGTGATGTTTTTCATTCGTGAACCAACAAATCAGGATATTTCACTTATCTGGGAAAACGGCTAATGCCTTTGAAGAATTTTGGAAGAATGTGACTGTAAATATTATGCTTTTTTCCACTAAAAGTATCAAAACTGACCGGGAGCCTCAGCCTTTTTTTCAGCCATTCCTTTCAAATGTAGAAAATGTGAGAAATTATACTGAGTTCCCATAGAGCACAATATATCAGATTATCAGCTGAAGGAAACCTGCCTTTTAAAGCCTGTTATTGCAGCATTTGTATGTAAAATTTATATAATTTCACAGAGAGAAGTGCCTATTATTATTTTTCCCTAAATTGGCACTTTTTAGATTGTGAGTACCTGTCTGTGCAGGCAGGGGACACCGCTCGCTTATTAAGCCGGAATATATTACAGTCAAGGCAGCTGGCATTTTGATAAAAGCAGATTTATTTTCATCATTCACTCAGCATTTAACACTGCGGCTTCTCTGAACTAACAAATCTAGAGGCCCTATAAAGGTAGCTGAGCAAAAGAAAAATGGCACTTATACGAATCAATATGAGGTGCTATAGAGGATTGTTATATAGAATAATATAAGAATATTTAGGTATCAAACTATTTCAACTATTAAACTATTGATCGTGATCCCATTTCTAGATTCCTGTAAAATCCTCTAGATCTGTAAGCTCTTTCGGGTAGGAACCACAACGGTTTTGCACCTAATTGTATATTGTATTGCATTGTGTTGTCTTTGTACTATATATCTGTATTCCTGATCATTTTGATTTACTTTTGTCATTTGTGGTTATTGTAACCCTGTAAATAGTGGTACAGAAAATATTAGCGTTTCATAAAATGGAGTACGAATAACTATATTAAGAAATCGAATTAAGTAAATCCGAATAGATTGTAACTGTTTCCAAAACTTTACCCTAACAATCCAAAATGGGCTTCATGACTACAAATTTTCTCTTCGAAACTTTGTAAAGTCAAGTAGGCTTTAGGAGTGCCTAGTGCCATTTGGTCCTTTAGTATAACAAATCTTTATCAGACCAGTATCCGATGACCCATTGATCATTTATTTGTCAAATATTCTCTTTCTAGAGGTGTACATGCAGGGGGATTCATTCCATACCTTGTGTCAATACTGCTCATTCCTTGAAGATATTGGTTTGAATTTGAAGTTGGAAGTGATGAGATACATAAGACAGAATGCTTAGGGAAGTTCCCAGATTTAAGGTTTAAAGCCACTGATTGTTTCCATTGTGGTCATATATTTAAAATATGCTATATTGTAGAATTATACTTAAAACTAAGCAAAATGTTTTTAGAACAGAAAATAAAATAATATAGCCTCTAATCGAATACCTTGTGCAGTATATATATTTATGCTGTTATGGGACGTAACTATTTTACTTTCTGAGGTGAGAGGAGACTTTGAATACACACGAAGTCTCTATCTGCACAATTGTATAGTATGACATCTACAACTGCAAGTGCATTCTTTAGGTGAAATGCTTTCTCATTAGCCTTGAAATGGATTCCTGCAGAAAAAAATTATATTGTGTATAAGACAAAAATGGAAAGTCTGTGGTTTTTTTTTCTTTAAAAAAAAGATTTTGCCCATTATTAAGTGTAATTAATTAACAGGAATTTATTTTAAAATATTGACCACAATGATCGTTTAATTAAAATGTACAATATTGTTGAATATTGTATTTACTTTTGTAATGCTACCCTGGTTTTAAGAGAGATAAAAGTGAGCTAGTAACCATAAATTCAGGTAGGTTGTTAAAAAAAAAATTATATATATTTACATTTAGAAGTCAGTACAATAGTTATATATACAGTATTTATCGTTTCTCTGCAACACAAGATACGCTGATTTGTAACCCAGTTGTTTTAATTGTAGCATTCCTTGATAAAAACAATAGTTGGTGCAAATTTTGGGTTAATAGGTTTAATGTAAGTGTCATGTAAATTGTACAATCTTCCTAAGCATTTAGAGTAGGTTCACATTGTGTAAATTACTAATAAACTGCAGGCAGTAACATGACAAACTGGCAAGACAAATGTTATGCAGGTTTATCATGTTGACAATATGAGCAGAACATGTTTGGCACAGGATGGCCTAGAATGGGTGTGGGAAGTGTTAGACTTTCTTCATCTCTATGGATGTTATACACACTTTGCCACCCTGCATTCAACACAACCTAACTGTTCTGGTACCTGCAATGTGATCATTGTGATCTTATAAATGAAACAATCTCAGCAAGGCTAAAGTTGTTATAATATAGTACTTGGAACACACCTACAAATAAATGTGATATAAAAGAGTATCATGTAAATAAAGACCTCAAGCAAGCAAAAAAGAACACAGTGCTCACTCCTCCATCCTAAATATTCTTTTACAAGCCCCTTTGCAAATTGTGCCTTTCACTTTAACAATTTTTAAGCACTATACAATCATCTGATGTTAGAGGTATCTATCTATCTATCTATCTATCTATCTATCTATCTATCTATCTATCTGTCTGTCTGTCTGTCTATCTATCTAAATATCTATTTATTTGGACATTTATAAAAAATATAAAGGGGATAAAAGTGAGGAAACAAAAAAACAAGTGGGACAAGGTGAGATGTTTTTTTCTTAATTTGCTTGCTTCTGTCTGTGCATTGCCTCAGCTGTTGCACCAGATTTGCTCTATAGTTGAATATATTCTTTTATTGGGTGTATAATAAGATCTGAATTTCTTTTCTTTTTTTATTAGTACACTCAGAAATGTTATTTTCTTTGTTTGTTTTTCCCTGTTACTAATGTGGGAGCAAATTGGATAATGAATCTGCCATCTGTGACTATTTTTAATCCATCCCCTCACCTTATATCAATAAGGTAGATCCGGGTTTGTGGGTTTCATTGACAACAACATAAAACAAGAAGTAAATGTGATAACTACATGATGTGGTTTTGGTTGCAGTAGTAATAACGCAAAAGAAAGATGTGATGGTACTGGGTGTCATGTGCTCATATCCATTGGTAAAGTTGCCATGATAAAATGAATAATTGTGCCCATTAGATCTATTGATTGGTCAAGGAATGGTTTAAATTTAAATTAAATATTTGTATACTTTTTAGAACAAAACAAGTCAGTTAGATACATGCTGTACACGAGTTTATATGAATACTATGATACTTAAATAATCTGAATTCGTTAAGGAAACGTTATATTTTGACGGAATCATGCAAATGTCTTTCCTCTATGTGCACATACTATTTTGTATATTTATTGAATATAGTACTGGAATATATGCTATTGAACAAGTTGGCCGAAATGATGATGGATCATTTTAATTTGTGAGCTTTTACTATTTAATGGTAGCAGACAACATGGAAATGTTTTCCCCCTGAGAAATTGACATTCTGGGGGGATACAAAGTGTTTATATCTTTTGTCATGACAGGGTTCTTTAGTAAAGGAATATAGAGTATCTCTTGTCAATGGGCAGCAGCTAAAGAGGACCCTAGTATACAAAGAGTTTATCACCCAGCTGTACTGGCTCACTGATAGGGCTCTAAAGGCTTTGTTTCTTTGTGATTTTTTAAATTTGTTAAAATGAACATATGTCATAATTGTAGGCTTTTTCACTCTTTGTTTTCTACCCTTTCACCACATTCTCCTCCCTGCTTTGACACAGCGCACATAGTGTTAGACTGATTGCATACAATCGGCAACTTCTGCTTACTTCCATACCTTAAAGTACCTGTACCATGCTAAACTGTACTTTTCTTTTTTTTATATATATATATTTTACATTTGTTTACAAACACAGTCTATCCTGCCTACTGACTGTTGCATGAGTAATAACAGACAGCCGAGCTGCCCCGTGAGGACAATGATTGATGGCAGTTTCCCCCTGAACTCAGGAATGCACTGACCAGTTTACCCATAACTGACCTGTTCAGGTGATTCCAGCATTCCATAATCTGCACAAATTAATTTGTTGAGGGTTGTCTATTTTTTCTTTTGCTCATGTGTCACTGACTGTCTACTCCCAGCTCATGTCTGGGAGCGGGCAGTCAGTGACACATGTAAACACAAACTTTATTGATTTATCAGTGGAAAATACACATATTTAAAAAATCCAAAAAGTATTTCAACATGCTTTTAGGAAATCTGTGATGTGGTCCAAATTGTGATGAATTAAGTGGCCCTTTAATTACATAGTGTGCGTTCCAGTGAAGGAGACTGCTCTTCAGCAAGTGAAACTGCTCTCTAATTAATGAGTGAGACTGTAATGAGACAGTGAGCCTACTCCCTAAAGAACAAACCTGGTGGGTATTGAAACTGCTCAGTGCAGAATATTTATATAAAGTGAGGTTCCCTATACTTGATATTTTTATTGCAACTTGCTACCCATAACCTTATAATGAGGTCAGGCAAACTGATGTAATAATCTAGTGGAATATTCTTCATGTTATTGCTATCCTAGCAGTCTTTGAAGTGGGTGATGTCAGGCATGATACAAATGATATCTCTCTTCTCGTATCGGTAATGTAAATTGCAAGCTCTTGAGGTGTTGGATTGGCTGTCAGCTCCTGGGCTTTTCTGCTGTGCCCTGTTTGTGTTGTGTTCCAGGCACATCTGTTTATTAATCTGTTTACATGTTTCCTGTGGATTACTTCCCGAGGGATGCACAGTGCTTTGCAGGATAGAGATATAATTCCTGTAAATAAGGTTTGTTACAGGTTGAGATTATCGGCATCTGGAAGAATGGAAATAGTGGTACACCTGCCCAGGACTGAATGACTGTAGTACCAATCATTTGTAATTTAGTTATGGACAGAGAGGACAATGGAACAGATATAGAGATAAAGGGTCACTGCGGTCCTATATTTAACATATACGCTTTTGAAGAATTACACTTAAAAAAGGCTAAATATTTTTAGAATGCAAAAAAACAATACAGCCTTACATTTTGAACCTTTATATAAAAAAATAGGAAATTGCCCAAAAATGACAGGAATATACTGGTAATGCTGTTTGGCACACAATGCGAGGCTATGGGCTCTCTGCGCTCATTGCAAGCCTCAACTTTCCTGCATTGCACTGATCACCTTTGGTGCTCATCGCGAGACCTACGATGAGAGCCTTTGGTGCTCATTGCTAGTCTCTCCCCCTGTGTGTGTTGTAGGCCTCGCACTTAAGTGTTAGTCTTTGGTTGTGTTATTGCCTTGGGTTAAGTGTTAATGGGTTGTGTTAAGTGTTACCGGTTAGGGCTCGTTTTTACGTCCTTCGGGGTAATTTTAGGTCCGTCTAGCTACTTTTCTGTCCTTCAGCCTCGTTTTCGTTGTGCAGCGTTTTTTTCTTGCTTAGGCGAATTTCGATTGTGAAAAAACAACAAATATGGCTCAAATTAACTGACAACCTCACTCACAGGCTCCCTGGCTCTCCCCCTGTGCTGTATGTGAGTGTGTAAGTGAATTTGAGTCATGTTTGTTGTTGTTTTGAGGTCTTTCCAGTTCCGTGGTTTGGCCGTTAAAGTCAGATTTTTGCGAGGGGCACAGTGTATGTGCGGGTTTTGGTCCTATGCCCTACGGTGCGTTAGTCCTGCGTGCTTTAACTGCTCGCCCGCTTTGCAAGGCTTGCAGTGCAATGAGCGCCTTCGGCAGCCTAAGTCCCCGCAGTGCTCACAGTTGCGGCCCTATGGGGAGCCTAACTCCCGTGTGACGGCTCGCCTCGCAGTTGCGGCCCTACAGGATGCAAACAGCTCACCTCGCTGTGCGAGGCTCGCAAAGTGTGACCAACATCATAAGCGTTCCAGACAGCACCGCAGATCCACAACTATATAATGCATAGGAAGCTTCTTTTTGCACAATGGAAACATGGCAGATAAAAGTGTTGTGTTTTCATTAGTTTACAAGGGCATGTAGTGGAAACAATCAATGGAAAAAATAAAAGGGATCCCTGGAGTAAAAATAATTGAATATACATGTAAAGGTAGTGTATCTTTTTTTTGCTCTTTAAAAGCTTTTTTGCTATTATCAGGTGTAGTTATTTAAAATACCATTTGGAAAACACCTGACCATACTGGTGGTTTAATGTGAGAGAGGGAATGATAGAGCCACAGTGAGAGGGAGACAGTGTGTACGAGGGAGGCTCTGCGCTGCCGCCAGGCCCCATCTCATTAGCGCATTGAGTTTCTCGCACTTGGCTCTCAACTCTTGGCAGTTTTGCTGTTTCACAGAACAAGGCATATGCAGGAAATGAACAGCCTGGTATCCCAGACACTGAGAGGATCAAATCAAACAGAACAATCTGTCTGCGTATCAATGAAAGTGGGGAATGGGGACCGCTCTCCCTCCCTAACCCATTCCTTGCCAGAGGGGCCTCAATTGCATTTTACATGGCACTGTGTGCAACTCTTTTGCAGAAATACAATCTCACTGCCATGAGGCTTTTGCAATCTAATTATGGTGTAGAGAGAACTGCCCTTGCCTACTAAACAGTGCAGCTGCATTGAACATCTGCTGGTAGGAGAGAGAATTCAAATTACAGTTCACATTGAATTTTAGGAAGCCTTGTACTATGTACTGCCTCACAATGATTCATATTTACTATTTACTAAGCAATGGCTTCAATGTGCTCTATTTCCTCTGGGGAATAGCCATTGCAGCCCTTCTTATCACAGCATTTGCAATAGTTCAGTCAAGGTTTTAGATATACTGTGTATTAAGCAATATCTCTTTATATTATTCAAGATAAAAATAAGTATATTAACTGTCTGTGTTCTGCTGATTAAAGGGACCGTGTCACCCCAGCAAGAACTTGATTTCAAGTGTTACAAATTGCCAATACATTGTACTAGCAAGTTTTTCTCTACAGTAAATAATTTCTGACATATTTAGAATTTATTTTGTATGCTAATGTGCATATCAAAGTGCTTGATAAGGGTGGGAGAGGGGTCTAACTGCCAGATAACCTTGCAGGTATTTATTTTGGCCACTACAAAGTCAGACAAGCAGTTTGCAATCCTAATTAGCACATTCATGCAACTAATTAATATGCATGAGCTGCTCATTTGCATATAAATGCAGCAACACCAACATAGAATTTTAATTTTAGAAAAAATGGATAACACAACGTAGAGTTAGTTTTTCATGCTCTTTAAGAAGAACCTGAAAAACAACTTAATTTGGGGGTGACAGTGTAGTTAACAACTGACAGTGTAGTTATTTACTTCATATATTAAAATGGGCCTAAAGTGATGCTATGTGTATAATTCTGGTGCAGAATGCTATTAATACATCATTTGTTTCTTTCCATACTGAGAAGCTCCTAATGTAGCATATCCAAAGCACATATGAGTGTGACACTAGGAGGGAGTACTGTACTGTACTGTAAGGCATCACTTTAGGATATGGACAGTTTTTTTTAATATATTAAAATGTTCATTAATCCTTATTAAATGGACACTGTAGTCCCAGTCTATCATGCATAGATGTCAGCATGTATTGCAAAGGTTATTTTGTGCATGATAAACATTCAAAAATATCTTCAAATGCATGTGTCTGTGCTACCTCCGTTGATTGGTGAAGTGGCCATTATGCCATATTTACTACATAAAGATAGTAAGGATAAGAGGATGGCCAAGCAATGTCACCACCGAAAATAACGTTACATTAGATGTGTTTATATGTAATAGATAGTGTTTCACACATAGCAAGTCTCATAAACACATCAATACCACATTGAGTTTTATGTACAGATATTTGATTTGTCTTCTTCTCACTGACCCTGTGTATACTGACGCCCTACTGTATTTCTGTAATTAATTAGCAGGTTATTATGGGATTCTGATTAGCATCTGTAGCTTACTATATGTATATTTTACCAACATCCAATGAATATCAGTCATGGAGGCCCACAGATAGACTGCTAACTACCCTCGCTAGGTCCCTAATGAGTTGTAGCCAAAGAACACTTGCTAATTAATTGTGGATTGCTGCTAAGAAAAAAAAGCATATTTCCGTACACTGGGGAGCAGAGGAACCTAATTATAAATCTATTTCACAAATACAGAAGGAACGTGCAGCTCCCCAAAACAATTAGTTATGTGCCTTTGTTTATTACATCTCAAGCGGCCTCTGCTGACCCTCCTCATATTTAAGGTCAGTGATCTAGAGTAGTATATTTGTCCATCAGAATTAAACTAATTAATTTCCTTCCCCGCATAACACTGGCTTGCTACCTGGGAAATGTTAGGGTCAGTGTCTAATGTTACATGGCCTCCAACTTTTGCTCTTTCCATGTATTCCGGATCCTCTCCATTGTTTGCTTGTAAGGCATATATGAGTTTTTCTTTCAAGAATGTGAGATCATTTGGCACTGAAGACAACTCAGATGGATTGTAGTTTTGTAATAGATGCTGTTGTCTTTGCTTCTCTGCTCTTTGAGCAGGAAGAAGTTCACAATATTGAAAATTAATAGATAATGATAGTCTGAATATCAGAGCTCAGTAACTGAGAGAGGGCATAAACAATAGTAGCTTATACATGCAAAAGGAGATTTATGACTTCTTAGGACAAACCATGAATGATTGCAGTAAGTGGGCATGGGATCTTCAAATGTCACAGGAATGCAGTATCTAACTACAAAAACATGGTAGAGATAGGATACAGATTCTCTGGATTCAGAAAATACTTCTCTTTTCAGTATTGTGGGATGCAGAATATTTTACTTGAGTTATGTCTTTCTTTGACAATCCACAGAAGTCAAATCTTGTATGAAAAGACTTTAGATGCCGTCAAACTCTGTGTCTTATATACCTTTTTATATACCTTTCTAGAACATCACACCCAATGCACTTTTTACTATGCTGAGTTCAACCCATTCATCTAATATGCAAGACGAGTGACTCATGCAGTGGATTTTGGGAAGTCAGTCAGATATCCTGTATTATGATGGTTTTACAATTCCCTTTTCTTAGAGCGCTCTCAGAAAAGATCAGAGAATCTTCTCTCCTACCGGCAGAGCCAGACAGAAATCTCAGGTCTTTGAAGTATTCTCCGGAAGAAGCGTCACTCCGGGATTCAATCTGTTCTTCCACACCGTCTGCAAGAACCTTTGAGCGAAAGGTTAATACATCTAATTTCAGACTTTTACATGCATAGCCTTGAAATCTATATCTAAGAGGAGTAGGCAAACATAATAAAGTCCTGGTTTCTAAGATTGAATTGGGATGAAATAATAACTTTTCCATCAGAAATGACTAAAGGGTTTGGCACTTTCTTTGGGTTGACTTGAGAGCATGTCCCATGACTAATTATAACTAAAAGGCCCATTCAGTTAGACTTTTCTTACCTGATTCATAACGCAATGCCATAATGGATTATTAATATTTCAGATTCTTCCTATTAATTAATCAATTAAACCCTATTAAACTCTATTGCAGCCAGTATTGACTTCTTCAATTTACTTATCCAGGCCACCTATTTTTTTTTGGTTGGGGGGGCAATCCAATGACTACACCCACTTCTATAAAACATTTACTTCTTTGTTAGTAGTTTTGTTCTTATAATTGATTTCACTAATCCTTATTGTCTAAATCTTGGTGCAAGAATAAAAACACAATCCTGGCTCATGTTACCTTAAGACCTTCACTACTACCTTTTTTAATATTGAGCATTTACATACCTAGGGTCAGATAGCGCTCATCCTAAAAATGGCAATTTAACTAAAAACAGTGTCCAGAGACTTCAAAAATATGTTTTTATAGATTTAAAGAAACACTGTAGTTCAAGAAAAACAACATTTGTTTGTAAAGTATATAACAAACTAACAATATTAACAGATATGTGAATATTTTTAGAAATAAATCAGAATTTTTTTGAACACTGGTTGTGAATACAGGAGTCCAATTTGACTTTGTTGCATCACTTCTAGAGATCTTGCTCAATCATGATGGCTGTGTTTTTTATTTATCAGTGTAGGGATTGGTGGGCGAGGAAGAAGAAGGAATGGCCATTGGTATTTGTTTGATATTTGGATCTAACACCACCCCTTCCCTCTCACAGGCCCATAAACAGGCAGTTTGCATCAATAGATTGAAGCACCACTTTCCAGGAATGTATACAACCCTCTCACCCACAATTTGTCCATCAAAGTAGCTTGGATGCTTCCAAGATCCAGACATCAACATTTATTTTTTTCTAATTAAACTCAACATTTTCAAACATGTATCCTGTTTCATCGCACAGTGGTGCTTTAAGTTCTCAAGGGTAATAATACCAAAAATGATTCCACTAACACTAACCCTCCTCACTACATTTGTGCTCAAGATAACTTGAACATTTTCTCATCTGAGTAAACGTGGGGATTTACATAGACGGTCCCCACAAGAAGTCCTCATTATATGAATACTGCTACTGCTACTACTAGTGATGAGTATTACACGGTTGAGTCACATTATTATGACCACTAGCTAAAATCCCAACTAACCGCCCCGTGCAGCACGGACTGCAGCTAGACTGGTAGAGAGACATAGATGGTTAATATGTTTGCAGAATGCCTAGATATCACCATATATACTCAAGCCAGCTCAAGACACGTGCCATATTTCATTAGCTATGCGTTGCTGACGTCAAAAGTAGGTGGTCGTCATAATAATGTGACTCGACCCTGTATAGTAAGAATATTATTTTATGTACTGTGTATAGCAATCTTAATATAGAAATATATAAATACAAAAAAAAAAGGGTTAATTATGCTGCGGAGAAGTGAGAGTGGGAATGTATGGAGCAGTCCTTGCTTACACATTACACGGTAACAAATGGCATTCATAAACTTCAGAGCGCTCATTTTAAATGCAACAAATTCCACCATTTGTAATACTTCAGAAATGCTCTGCTAAATGCATGATAGACATTGTGACCATCCACAGCCCCTTTAATACAAGCCTTGCATACATTAGTGTAATTGCTTGTGATTTTAAAACAGCTAGAGTCTCAGTGACACTTCAAATGAAGTGTATCTAATGTATATTCCGCCATCATCATCGTGTATTAATTCAATTGAAATCTGCTAATAACATATTACCTGCTTTATTAAGTTGCTTGCTATAAAATTAACCTACTGATTTCCTATCAAGTGCTTTTTAAATGCTTTGGCTTTGATTTATAGTTTAGCTCTTAATGCAAGCATTTCCCTGACCAGTGATATTCCTGAAAATCAACATACTAACAACTGTACGCTAAACAATCATTTTGAGGAGTAATACATTTTTGTGATGTATCATAAGGTGAAATGTATAATAAACCATTCATTTCCTGACATAGTAACATATTTAGAAATGTAAATGTATACAGAGAAAATGTGTAAGTAAATGGTTTAGGTAACTTATGCATATCTCTCCGTGACTCTGTGCTGTGATTAAAGGGACATGGAAGGAATGTATTTCTTTGCTGCATCAGAAAGAGGGTATTTGATAATTTGTCACAGGGACAAGGTGTTTTCTTTTTCCAGATGATGGTCTAAGAGCACAAAAATATATTTAGACTTATAACTGGGCTTTGGGAATTGCCAATGAGATATACATACTAAAGTATGTTCTCTGCATTTCCTGTTAGTTTAAACAGATACATGATAAATAGTGACCAGGAAAAGGCAGATGAGCTAAATAGGTTATTTTCTTCTATATACGCAAGAGATGTACCAGTGGTTGGGACACTGCAACATAATGGGGCTACACTACCTTCACCAAATAATTGGTTAATCCAGGAAGAAATCCAAAAGGGGTTGGAATACAATAAATGTTAATAAAGCCCCGGGTCCTGATGGAATCCATCAACTGGTACTGAGGGAACTGGGTTCTGTAATAGCCAATCCATTATATTTAATTTTTCAAGACTCGCTCACCACAGGGTAGCTACCAGATGACTGGAGAAATGCAGATGTGATACCTATATTTAAGAAGGGAGCAAGAGCAATTCAGAGGAATTCTAGACCAGTGAGCCTCACTTTTGTAGTGGGAAAGCTTTTAGAAGGGTTAATAAGGTATAATATACAATAATATTTATATTTAAATAGGAGTATAAGTAGGGGTCAACACAGATTTATGAGGGATAAGTCATGCCAAACAAATCTAATTTGTTTCTATGAGGAGGTTAGTAGGAACTTGGGTCAAGGGAACTCAGTGGATATAGTCTTTTTGGATTTTGTACAGGCTTTTGATACAGTGCCACATGGAAGACTATTGTGCAAACTAAGGTATACAGTAATTGCAATAAATATCTGCTCATGGATTGAGAGCTGGCTAAAAGACAGGTAGCAAAGGGTTGTGGTAAATGTAACATACTCAGATTGGACTAATGTGGTAAGTGGGGTTCCTCAGGGTTCAGTATTAAGTCCTCTCTTTTTTAACATATTTATTAATGACTTGGAGGCAGGACTGGAAAGTATTGTCTCCATTTCATTTTTGCTGATGGCACAAAGTTGTGCCAGGTAACTTAATCAGATAATGATGTCCTTTTCCTCCAAAGAGATTTGCATAAATTTGAGGACTGGGCAACTAAATGACTGATGAGATTCAATACGAATAAATGTAAAGTTATGCATCTGAGAAGAAAAAATAGCCATGCAATTTATAATTTTAATGGAGCAAATCTAGGTGTATCAGATATAGAAATGGATTTGGGAGTGCTTGTGGACAACCACCTAGGTAACAGTGCTCAATGCCAAGCAGCAGCTGCAAAGGCAATTAAAATATTAGCATGTATTAAGAAGGGTATAGAAGCAAGGGAAGCAAATATAATTCTGCCACTATACAAATCTCATTTGGAATATGGAGTATAATTTTGAGTACCACTTAATAAAAAGGACATTTTAGAGCTGGAAAGATTTGATAGATAACTTTAAAAAGGTGTTGGATATATTTTTGAATAAAAAGGGCATTCAGGGTTATCCTGGATAATTAGAGAGGGAGTATTGATCCAGGGAGGAATCCAAACCCTAATATCTGGGGTCAGGAAGGAATTTATGTTTTTTTCCTTATGAGACAATTGGCAATGTTTCAATTGTTTGTTTGTTTTCTGTTTGCCTTCCTCTGGATTTACTAATAATTAGCAATTAACAATGATTACCGGGTAATACATGATCAACGTATTATAATGATTAAAAGAGATCTAAAGAGGTTGAACTTGATGGACTGAACATCTTTTTTCAACCTCAATTAATATGTAACTATGTAATTACTATGTAACTTTGTTTTACTTTATATTTTTATGCAAACAAAAAAACAACTTTTGTAATGTTTATAATGTGCAGACTGTATCTAAATCCCATGATGCAGACACATACAATTCCAGATCTCAAGTGCTTACCTAAATGGTGTAATATTTTATTGAGGCCCACTGTATAGCACTCTCCAATACATTTTCTACCATACAGGGCCAGAGACAGACCTGTCTTCAGTTCCTTCTTCTGTCACATAGTTCTCAGAAACATCTAAAAGGACCAGTGCACACTGAAAAAAATTATGTTTAAAAACTCTAAGAGCATTATTAAGTCAGAAAAAGTCATAGAGCTAGTCTTTAATAAAAAAAAAGTCATCTACTGGATACAAAATGAACTATTGATGGAAGTTGATGTAACAAACACAAAATGGATTTCTATATGCATAACATAGTCTTCAAAATATAAAAAATTCCCCCATACACAGCTGCTAATATCTTGCATTGGGTACAAACAAGTGTCCTTTTTCTTGAATTGCAGTGGTCCTTTAAAGATTTGTTTTGGTGAACCCTTATTAAGTTCCTAGATCAATATTTCTCAAACTAATTCAGCAAATTAATATTTTTGGGGGGTCTCTTAGTAGTGACCAAAACACAATAAAGGACTTCTAGATAAACCCCCAAAACCCTTCCTTAGATTCCAAAGAGAGCCCTAAGAACCCTAAGGTTCAGTGAAACACTGGCTTAGAGTATATAGAGAGTGTAACCAAACAATGCTATTTACTCATGTTCAGCATGTGTAAATGCTATATAATACACTGTATTCATAGTAAAGTATATTCAAAAGGTACACACAAATAAATATATATATATATATACACCATTCTTGCAAAAAATTCCAATTTATGTGTGTTTAGATTGACAGACAGATGCACGGAATTGAGGATAATTGCAAATTAAGTTATATATCCCTGCTACCGTGTCTAAGTAGGCAAACAGTCATTTCAGATCCCTTCCCCCTTCTACCAAATAAATAAATATAATTTTTATAGTGTCCCTACACTGGTCCTTTTCTGCCTCCTGCTGTGATCTGGGCCCTGAATCTCCTCCCATCCTCTGCTCTCAAACAGTCCTATTGTCCAAATATTTGCTGAGAGGTTAGATTGGAGCAGTGCAGATCTCAGAGCCAAGAACAATACTTAATAAATAGAAAGCAGATGTTCTTTTTATTCAGCGAGAGACACAGTACTGCTCGGATCTGTGGGACATTAGTGTCCCAAAGAGCTTACATTCTAAAAGGTGCATGTAATACTTGTATGTGTTTTTTCAGAGAGCCAGCGTGTACTGACGGCAGTGTAATATTCGATACACCTCTTTCAAATGCAAGGTGTACATAGACATGTTTAAGAGGCCTGTATTTGACAGGATCAGAGTGACTGCCTCTGGTCTAAGTAATTATTTTCCTTATATAACCAGAGGGGGGAGCTCTTGCACCAAAAGCTGAGCAGTATTAACCTTTTTTAACATAATGATATTGTCACAGGCCCTCATTCAATTGCAACTTGGCCAATTGAATAGGGGTCTAAATAAGCACATAACATATTTTTTTTAAAGAAGTTTTTAGTTAGTAAATATCTATCCAAAAGCAAGATTTTCACTAACTAAAAACATATTTTAAAAAATATTCTATGTGCTTATTTAGAGCCCTATTCAATTGGCAAAATCGCAATTGAATGAGGCCCACAGAAAGGGAAGCCTGGTCACAAATCCACTAGAAGAGATAACAATTAAGCAGAGAGATAAATAAGACAAACAGAGATAAAAAGACAGCACCCAAGAGCTCATGTCATAGGAACAAAGATTTTCAGGAATCTTTTTGACTCAAAACCTGATGGGTTCCTCTAAAGGGCTTGCAAATTTTTATTCATTATACTAGCCATTTATTTCATATGATACTTGAAATATACACCCTTTTATCTGCATACTATACTAAAGTGTGAAACCGTGTGCTAATTAATTTCTGTGTTGGCTAGAGATGATCTATCTCTGTGTTTCCATATTATTATTATTATAATTTATTGATAAAGTACACAGGATACAGAGAATATTCAAACATAATGAACATATACATTCTGGTAGAGAAGATGATGAGAGCCCTGAATAAACACTTAACAAAACACAAGGTTAGATAAATTACATTCATTTGTTCCCTAAGTATAATTCACCATGGTCATAATTACCAACTTGGTATCAAGAAAATAATGTGTCGGCCTCTTTGATGAGAAGGAAAATGTTAAAAAACTGAGGTCGTACTTTTTTTGAAAAATGACAATGAAAAAGGTGTCTAAAAAAATAACACAACCTCTAATATACCTTTTATATGTATTTATGCTGTTGTGGAATCTGCCATATGGCTTTTAGCAAATAAATGCCAGAGGTGGTAAGAGACTTTGAATGTACAGGAAGTTTGTGTCGGCACAATGGGAATGTGACAGTAAGAACTGCCAATAATCTCATTAGTTACAAGGGCACCCCCACCTCAGAAAGTAGCAGACAGCAGCAAGCAAGAACACAGAATGGATGCCTACGGCAAAGAAAAAAATGCATACAAAAACTGAACAAGTGAAAAACTGTGTTTAGTTTTTTTTATTTTTACTATCATTCCCCACTATCTTGTTTAGTTAAAAAAGGCCATACAGAACAAAATGACCACAGTGGTCCTTTAAGTCATCTTGTGCTGTTCTGTACTTCAGATTTAATTTCAGAACATGCCGGAAGGATCAGTATTCACCAAAATCTTGCAGTCTAATCCAATTAAAACTGGAGTATTCTGCTGTTCCACAGCTAACATGGCACCACCCTGTACTTATATAAATACAATGTAAGGTAGTGCTGGGTTATGTGTAACTGGCATGTGCTCGCCTTCTTCACTAGTAAATTTCCAGATTTCAGAATACATTGCTGTCATTAAACATTTTATGCTGTAGCAGATTAACTAAAATCTGACAATTTTAACACAGAATGTTTTAGGGTTCAGAGTACAATCGGTTGAGGTGTTTTTCTTTAAGTGCCAATTCTGGCTTCATTTTTTGGTAGTTGCGTACAAAGAGCCTCATTCAATTGGCCGAATTTGAGATACGGGGGCCCGTAAGTGAGATCGCAGTCAAAATCGATATTCAATTGGCCTCTTTTTGCGGGCTCGGATCTGGTTATGGGTTACAAGCTTGAAAAAATGTTGGCCGTCTAACTTGTAACTTACACCATCCAGAAGCCTTTGATCTGTCACTTTTGCAGGGCTAAAATCGCAAATCGCTATTCAATTGCTCCAATTGTATACACACACGTAAACTGCAAATGGAGGAGAAATTCCTACATGTGCTCAAGAGGACCCGCTAAGGGGTTAAACACTAATTCGTAGCACTGTAAATGCAAATAAGAAAGTAATCCTGCACTGTAAATTACGGAATTGCACCACAGTCCCAAGCCCGCACAACTGCAGGAAATAAGTTATATTTTTATGTGCCATTTTGTGGTTAGGTGTTCTTGGGTATCAATGAGTTAATACATATCAGGGTACCCATATGGACTAGAACAGTATTGGCATTCATTTTCATAATTCTTCATTTTTAAAGTTGTGCGAGTCCGATCGCTTATCGGACCCCAGAACCTGATTGATTGACACGTAACCTCCATGTTTTACTGCTGTAATTATGACAGTTTAGTTTTCTATTGGCTGATTTGTAATGGCCGGTTACGGGCTTGTTGAATTGATACAGTTCCCATCGACAACTGCTTAGAACCAGTGCATGGTTTTCGGAGCTGGTTTCAGGATCACAACTCATGACCTGGAGCAATTGATTAGCCTTGCAAACGGAGTCCAACAGGAGCACGCAACTCGATCACAGACATGCGGCCGTCTGCGAGTGAGTTGCAGGCTTTCAATTGAATGAGGCCCAAAGTTTTTACTACAGAATTAGTGAACTTACATCTGGTCATTATATGCATGTAGATAGTGGAACAGTGGTACTATAATGACGTGGTTCAGTTGGAATTAATACAAATATGTGGCTGTTACTGTTCCAGAACTTTTACTGCTGTTGGTAGAGAGATACTGAACACAGCGCTTGGGGACTCGGTCTTCTGTCCCAAATCCGTCCATACACACTACTGATCAGATTAAAAAGATGTTTATGACTGATAGCTTATTGGAGCTAATAATGATAATCTATCCATATGCTTCCCAATAAATAAAGCAGCTACTAGACTCAGATCAGTATGCAGTAAACTCATTGTCTGTGATAGCTACATCTCTCATCCCTTCTCAATGGTCCAGAAATTCCACAATTATGTTTGTGTCCATGAGTGACCACAAAATATGTGTATTACGGATAGGCAATTAATACTTGCTGATGGTTTATCTATCACATATATAGTTGTGAGCATACGAGTTGTTGCTAACGCTTGCGGGCTCTCTTTGCGAGGGCCTCAGTTGCTGGCATGGAGCGCCGAAGGAGCTCCTTGCCAGCAACTGTGACCCTCGCAAACTTTACATCGTAATGCAAACAACATACGACACAGCAACTGCGACCCTCGCAAACTTTACGTCGTAACGCAAACAACATACGAGACGTTACCATTCATTACGACCTCGCAAAAAACGGCCGCAACCCGCGGACATGAAAAAATAAAAAACATAATAAATACACACAGCACATGGACCTCAAAAAATGAAGTTACACCTTAATTTAACTCAAAATAAAAGAGTTTAGACACTCAAAAATTCTCTAAGCGAGAGAAAAAATGGCCGCCGAACAAAAGGAAAACGCCATTTTAGAACAATGCGGAAGTACACAACTACGCTAACGGTTTTGTCACGCGCACGCACACTATTACACTGCACACATTCACCACGCTTACACAGCAGCTCCACAGCACTAATGCTGCAGCAACATCAAAACAGATTGCCAGCTCTTCAACAGAATGCTTCCTCCATATATTACTTCAAAATAGGTAAAGTATATTACTTTATAAATCTATTAGTTATTTTATTATTATACACCAAATAGCATTAGCTCACTTACAATTTCATTGCCGTCATTTTTTGACGGGCAATTCGCTAGTTTATATATATAAACCAGCAAATAGTCCCATGCTCTTCATTACACATACCACCCCTCCTCTTTTGCTCTGTCTCTCTCTATTTTGCCCTATCTGTCTTTGTTACCCTTTTTGTAACTCACATCTTATCTTAGCCTCACTCCCTTACCCCCAGTCTTGTCAGCTTCTTGCCTTACCTGTTTCTCCCACATATTAAACACTGTTCATCTCATTGGCCTTTCTGCCTCTCCTGTACCTTACCTGTCTCTTACCTTATTTCCTTGGTCATCTCTCCTTCTCTTCCAAACTCTCATCTCAAATGCTTCTTTCTCTTGTCTCTTTATCCTAGGTGTGTGCCACTACCTCTATGCCTTCCAATATTCCCCCTGCCTTATAATTACCCTTTAGGCTTCTCATAACCCTCTTTCCACATAGCTTTAATTGTCACCCTTTCTGTCCCTCATCTTGCCTGTCTTTCTGTTATCCTTCCTTACCCTGGGTATCTGTATTCTTCCTTGTGTAACTCATTGCCCATCTCACTTATAAAAGCGTGTCTGTATTTGCCTCTCTCTTTCTTGAGACCTTACAATTATTTTTTAGTGTCCTGTTTGTGTATCTCTTTCCTCAGTATCAGCAAAGCTTTTACAGTGTACATAACTTACCCATCCAGGAGGCTTAAATTAGTATATGTAAAATTCAGTTGATTAAGTAAGAAACAGTAGGGAAAAGCCTACTTTTCAAAATACAGCACCTAAAACACTAAGAATATTTCAGCTAGCACTAACTGCAATGCTAAATAAAAACTAAAGTAAAATGAGAGTTAACAGGTACTGGAGTTTTTCTCCTTAAGGGGAGACCAACGGGGTTGAAAGCAATGTGCAAAAATGTACAAACCGCACAGTGCAAAAATATTCAGAGCTGTTTGATCCTCCACATAGACTACAGATGGAAAACCAGTTTTACTTGAAGAGGGACATATTCAGCTTATGGATACCCAAAGAGCCCATATACTGCATTTAATTTGTTGATGGGTCCACAACAAAAAACAACTGGATTCCATTTGTATTTAGCAAGAGGTGAAATGGGTGTAGTCTGATTTCTGAGCATGCTGGAAAGCTCCAACTTTGAGACACTATATCAGTTGTAGTGTACCCCATTTACAGCTAGCATATTATAGAATTATTTATACAAAATGGTTCATATGCTCTATAAAGCTTACATGCATAAATATGGTAGTGGGATAACACAAAATCCCTTTTTCTCACATATTATTAATTATCATTAGTAATGTGGGCCGCACGTGTAAACCAGGTATCTTTAGGGGCAGAGAGCATTTTAATGTGTTATGTACAAAATGGCATAACTGGCAACATACTAAATGTTCTCCTAGTGGTAACCTACAAGGGTCCCAGTGATTTATTTGAAAATTTAATCTACAAGTATCACACACATTTCGTACTTAATCTTTTCATTCTGTAGTTGAAGATGGCTATTTTCTCAGTGTTGATTATCATTGAATATCAATATATCATTTATACAATTTTATTTTATTCTATATTACATTCAATGGCTATTCTACTAAATTGTTTGTTCCAGCACAAAGGACAACAAACAACAGTCAAATAGTCTTCTTAAAATGTACCTGTAGCATTTGCTGCTCCCATATTCTACAAAGTCAAAATTGGATTGTTTCTCATAATATTTCTAATCCCTCTACTCTTCAGCATTTTGTTTCACCATTTCCTTGTAGTACTCCAAGTCCTTCACTAGCTTTACTGATTATGAATGTATATATGTAATGCTTTGCAGCATACGCTCATAAGAATTAAATAATGCATTATTCATTTTAACATACTGTACCACTAACGGCAGCATGACAGACTGACTTTTTGTCCAGATTATACATCAAACCGTCCAGTTATGTGCTGAATCCTGTATGGGATGACACAGGATGACTGGCCTCAATATCAGTGACATACTGAAACTATATGACCAGTTGTACAGAGCCTTGTATAATGTGCTCCTTACATGTGATCTGGAGGTGACATATATCTTCTGATAATTGGTCACTAGGTGAGGTCCTCCAACATCTCTTCAGGGCTGTCCTCCTCCACACAGGAGCATCTCAGCCTGACAGTCATACTCCCAGGAGTAAGCCTCTCATTCTGCACACCTTGTATTAGTTGTGAGGGGTGAGGGCCAAGCTGTCTTAAGAACAAAGAAGCATTTAAAGGAAAAGGGTATGGTAGGGAGAAACCTCTGGCATTAGGCTACTTGCTTAACACTACTAGGGTGTTCAACATGATAACACAAACATTGTGTGCATAGAGATCTGATCATTAAACGCCAAGTGCTTATAGTAATGACATGTGTAAACATCAGTTGATCATAGTATTAATATGCAATATGTTTCACACAGCCGTTAAATGCTTTTTTTTATTGCCAACTATCCTTTGTATCCCAGTGAGAGGCTTGCTGTTTAATGTGTCCTGAAGTTTTCATAGGGGGGTAGGTAATACACAAGAGGCAGATCTTCTAAAATTCCAGCAATGTTATATATCTGACTATTTAGCACCCTCTGCCTTGTATCACATTAGTGCAATGTGCATTGTCCAAGTGTGCAATTAAAGGGCCATTCTGTCACACGTTGCCTGGTTTTAGGCTTAGTATACTCATTGTAGTGATATGTTAATAAGTGGTGGACATATTTGATTCCATAATATATATGGTCCTGGCTAATATGTGTTCTGATACATTTACCCATTGATGTTACTTGGCATACACAAAACCAATTGATGTTACCAAAACACAACAGCCACATACTTGGTGCTTTGTCATTACATTTTGATGTAGGCACTTGATATATCTCAGCCAGTCAATGAGGACCCATCAGATGGCCTGTAAACCATGGGTTTTACACAATAATAGAAAATTGCCAATCTGTTTTCATTGCCACCAGCAGATTTTACATGGTGATAATTAATGGAGCTTAAAGAATTGCTTAATCATATCTCAAGTGCTTTCAGTATTTAGATTAACTTGTAAATCGATCATATTAGTTAGTACAGATAACTCCTGTATAGATGTAATTCCTCGAATTGCTCAGTGTCCATCAGTCATGTGCAAATCATATAGCTCACATGGAAGTCAGTGCTTGCAGCTACTGTCCTGTGCTCTCACCTGAGCTCAAACCAAAACTGCACAAGGACATACTTTTAGAGAGTACAGTATATACTAGTTTTACTTTTGTGCCAAACTTTATTTCTTACACTTGGGATTTGGGGAAAGTAAGAAACTAAATCGCACACTATCCCTCACATTAACAGGGTGTTATTGTATGTCAGAAATCTCTTTAATAACTATTATCTGTGCCAAAGCAATTATTTACGTTGCCAAACAGATGTCAATTTGCTTTTAACAAATACAATAAAATGTTAAATAAATGTGCCAGTATTAGTTTTATGGTATCTGAAAGAGTTGGACTTATTAACCCCTCTGCTGCCTGTAGTATATTTGCTCATAAAAAACACCCCAGAAGCCTTTTCATAGCAGCTGCTGGCTGTGTGTGCAGTGAGCTGAGAGGTAAAATGTTCAGGGAAACTTCACTTCCAGGAGCTGCTCTGAACAAAGCCATAAATACTTCATATACCCAGGCCTGCCACATGCCACACACTGCCTGGTATATATGAGCATTGCTCTGCTTTATAATAATAAGGAACATGTTACCGTGTATAATGATGCTGTGTATCTGTACAGTGGTAATGAGCATACTGTATTGTATAATTGTGTTGAGTACCTATCAGTGCCATTGGTGGTGTGTAGCCCTCAGGGCTTGTGCAGCATGTATCCTATTGTCTAAACCATCATGTCCATCTTCCACAGCACACACATCAACCTACAACCAGTATATCACATTATACCTTAATTAATAATTGTATTTTTTCATATATTTTACCATTTCTGCAGTTACCAACAAAAGGGTTAAACTTATGTGGCCCTTTAGAGGACCCAGAGATAGCCTTTAAACTGATAATGGACCTTCTGCACTTTATAACAATGCTGAGTACATTTATACAGATAAAGAACATGCTGCTTTGGATAATGATACTGAATATTTATACTCTGTTAATGGATATGCTGGATAGTATAGTGTTGCAAAGTTAATACAGATAAGATATACTATATATGGATGGATAAGGAATATCCATACATCAATAATGAGGCTATTGTTAGACTTGCTATACACTGATAATCAACATGCTGTACTACTGTATAATGATGCTGAGTATATTCATTGATAATGAACAAACTGATTTGCATGATACAGAATATTGTTGCACTCTTTATGAAGACACTGCATTGTATAATGATGCAGAGTATCTACATTTATTCAAACTTCACTTCAGAATGAAGAACTTGCATGGGGTTCACTTGGCAACTGTTGCATTCTTTTAAGTTTATCTTGGTTGGGTTGCTGGTTTTCCATTTCCCATCCATCAATGCTCTCAATAGCAGATTATATATTATTTAGGTATGTCTGTAGCTTGTATATTTTAATGCTGGCTAAAGCATTTGTTAAAATAGTTATACGTTACCATTTTTGATCTGCTAAACTCAATGTACCATAAATGTCATCAGTTATTTGACTGGTAAAAATACTCACACGCAATACCAAGAAGAGCCCCCCCCCCCCCACACACACACACTGTTCTATTAATTGCTGTTGATAAGACCATAACAACAAAGTGTACCTTTTTCATTAATATATACGTAAAGTAACTGTAACTTCTATATCTACTTTCAATTTCAAATTTCAACCAGTTGCAATTGTGTTTATTTATATGTGTGCTTTTTATTTTTCGAATAAATTGGACCTTTTCCATATCACTAAGTATTTATAAGTAGCAGTTAAATGTGATGCGAAGTGCTGAGACCTTTTGTCAATCCTGCTCTATTGTATTGCTTCTGCTTTCTTTGTTGTGGAAGAGGTTGAATGCTCTAAATACATGTTTTTTAAGTAATAAATAAAATCTGGCTTGGTATTAAATACAATCATATTTTTTATTTTTGTTACCTGTCCCTTTTAGATGCAGATTTCTTGAGGGTAGGGGATGTCCATTAAACGGTGCTGCTCCGATCCAAACTTCAATATACCAGCAGTTTTATAAGAGAAGCCAGTAACTAGATCAGAACTATAGGGAAAATCCCTTTTAAGACAAAAAAATAAGCAAATAGTAAATGAACACTTTATAGTTATTCCAGACTATTAACACTTTCTGTGTTTTATTGGTAGAGAAGGGATTAAAGGTGATCTGGTTTTACAAGCAGCTACAGAACTGGGATGGAGACCTTGCTAGGTCACACTGTCCTATCTGTACCAATCTGTTCTCTCCAGACAAGGAGATGTAATAAGGAGACACCTTGTTCTGAACAAAGAGGCCGCGGTTGGGATATAATTAGAATATTCCAGAGCGCTGCAGGAGGGAATGAGCCAGACATCCAGCGTGTTACAGGAGAGAAGGGATCAGCTCACCTGCTACTTCAAGAACAAAACAGCCGCTGATAACACTTTATGCACTATATGCAAACTTGTCCTTGTATATGGCGCAAAAACAAACTATGGTCATATATAGAATTATTCTGACTCTTCCAAATCATTACCCACTTCATGACGACACTTTACTTATCAATAAAGTTAAGAATACGTTTAGATTTTGGGCAGAATATGTAGCAATCAATGAGAGTATATAAAACATATCCTCATCAAATGACGACTGGTGCCTAGAATATGACATGTTTTGAGATTGAGGTCATCTATATTAGACACATTCAGCCTTATTAAATTGAGATTCGGCCAATTGAACAGGGCTCTATATAAGCACACAGCATATTTTTTTCACAGAAGTTTTTAGTTAGTGAAGACCTTGCTTTTGGATAGAAGTTCACTAACTAAAAACTTCTGTAAAAAAATATGCTGTGTGCTTTTATAGAGCCCTATTCAATAGGCCGAATCACAATTTAATAAGGGTGATTGTTATTACTTTGGAGGCATCTATTTTTAAACTATTTAAATGCAAACAATGTAGGAGAATGCTCCCCACTTACTAGTAGTCACTTCTTGGCTATTCATACTTTAAGAAGGTTATTATCTTCTTTTATTGACAAGGAGCTAGTCATTAAAGAGTATTCATTTTAGTGACTGGCAATGATACATGACTGCTCTGTGGGCACAGAGTGGGGTCATGTTTTACACATGTATTGTGTGAGGGGTTCTGACACTTTAGTTCCTAGCACAAAAATAACTCCTGAGCCATTGTGACTCTTAGCCCTCACTCACCTACTGTTATTGCCATTTATTTCTGCTCCACAATATAAGTCAAGGATAACTTTAGATGTGGCTCTGGGGAAGAACATGACTCTAGCTCCTCTCACATTACTCACATTTACAAGGTCTGTCATCCTAAGGTGTAAGAAGGTCCCTGTGCCCTACCAAGTTTGATAACTTAAATACAAATTTAAAATGGATGTATGCTTTAACTAAATGTAACCTAAAGGAACATTGCATCAGAAGGTATGTGTCTTCCTTGGCCATTGGTTATTAAAAGTTACCTATTTAATGCAATATTTTCCAATATTGCAAACACTATTCTAAATGAAATTCTATTTGAAAACATATATCCTAAACCTTTATTTCGGTTGCTTGACTCCACCCTGAATAATGAAATAAGGGCATGGGGGCAATTCTGTCTAGGGGTAATTCTAATTAGGCCAAAACAAATTTGTGCCTAGACATTGTTCTTCATTACCTGCCTTCCACCAGAGCTGATAAACAACCGTTTGCAATGAGAAACCACTTTAACAAGGCACGTCTCTAGCCAAAGATTATGGGCCCTATTAAATTCTCCCTCGTAGTTCTCTCGGTGCTCGCAAAAGGCAGTTTTCCTGCTGTTTGCGAGAACCGAATCTCTCGCAGCCTGCCTTACGATATGACTGCGAGAAAATGGCCGAGAATAGGCTCCGAGAGAGCTACGTAGCCTTAAATCTATGCACGAGTCTCGCATTTAGTAAGAATCCCTACGTGGACAAAAAGTCCACGCAAGGGATCCGAAAGCCTCAACGTGCTGCCTCGGAACAGCCCGAGACAGCAGTGTGAGGCTCCCCCCTGCACCCTATACACATCCCCATGCTGCAGGGGTCTCTATCAGGACCCCTGCAGCACCCCCACATTAACCCCTTGCAGCGGGGGTCCCCGATCTGCATAGATCAGGCCCCCCACTGCATTTAAAACTTTTAAATTCCCCGCCGCGGCTCCTTAAAGGGGCCGCGGCACACTATTACCCAATCCCGGCCGCGGCACTTAAAATTAACCCCCCTCTATGCTGGGGGTCCCCATCGGGACCCCCGAAGTGTCCCCACATAAACCCCCTGCAGCGGGGGGCCCCGATCGGCACCGATCGTGACCCTGCTGCAATTCAATTTTAAATTTCCCGCCTCGCGGGTCCTCAAAGGACCGTAAAGGTCCTGAAAGGACTCGCACTAAAAATATTAACCCCAGGCAACTATAATTACCCCATTAACTCATGATGGTCAATCCAGACCACCATAAGGCCTAAATTAACCCATTAACTCATGGTGGTCAATCCAGACCACCATAAGGCCTAAATTAACCCATTAACTCATGATGGTCAATCCAGACCACCATAAGGCCTAAATTAACCCATTAACTCATGATGGTCAATCCAGACCACCATAAGGCCTAAATTAACCCATTAACTCATGATGGTCAATCCAGACCACCATAAGGCCTAAATTAACCCATTAACTCATGATGGTCAATCCAGACCACCATAAGGCCTAAATTAACCCATTAACTCATGATGGTCAATCCAGACCACCATAAGGCCTAAATTAACCCATTAACTCATGATGGTCAATCCAGACCACCATAAGGCCTAAATTAACCCATTAACTCATGGTGGTCAATCCAGACCACCATAAGGCCTAAATTAACCCATTAACTCATGATGGTCAATACAGACCACCATAAGGCCTAAATTAATCCATTAACTCATGATGGTCAATCCAGACCACCATAAGGCCTAAATTAACCCATTAACTCATGATGGTCAATACAGACCACCATAAGGCTCTATTTAACCCCATCAGTCCCATAAGGGTATATTATTACCATTATGGGCCTGTTACAACCCAACATTAACCACATAAGTGCCATGATGGTCCTCAAGGACCATCATGACACTAACTACAAACACTACCCTATAACCCCCAATAAACCATTTAATCTAAACTAACCCCCCTCTACACTAATCTATTAACACTTACACTACCTACCTACACTACCTACCCCCTAATAAACCTCCCCAACACTCTAATTACAAAAAACAAAAAACCTACAGCACAGAAAAAAAAAAAAAATTACAACCCCACCCCCCACTACAGAAAACAAAAAAATACATTACAACCCCACCCCCCACTACAGAAAATAAAAAAATTACACACCTGAAAAGGAAAGACAGATAAACACAATACAATACATACATATAATACATTACATATAATATATTACATATAATATATTACATATAATATATTACATATAGTCCTAATCAAATACCCCCTATCTATCTAACATACAATCTATTTAATTTAAAATAAATCCTAACTATATCAAATACATCCCCCTATCTATCTAATATACAAAAAATCCTAACTACATACACAGACCCTTATTCTAAAATAAAATAAAATAATTACAGTCCTAACTACACAGACCCTAATTCTAAGCTAAAATCAATAAATTAAGACCACTTACCTTTAAGATGTTGCTTCAGATCACTAACCTATGGGTCAAACAAAAAATAAAAATTAGTACAAAACATTAACATCAAATAAATAAACATTCTATACATTCTAAATATTCAACTCACCTTTACAGCATGTCCAGTCACTGTTTAGCTCTTCCGGCGCGGCCCTGTTAAAAAAAAAACACAATACATGAATTCATGAATACAATATATAAACAATAAATAAAATACACAAATAAACATCTAAATATACATTTAACTTACCTCCCCGCGATGTCCCCGGCCTTCTCTCCTTCAGCCCCGGCTGGGCCGCGGAACCATCCGCGCTCTAAAAAAAAAAAAAGAAAAAAAACTAACGGAGGTCTGCACTGGCAGACCTCCCCGGCGCTAATGAACCTCCCGGAGTCGTTTCCGGGAGGAAATTGGCATTGGCGGCTTGTGATTGGCTGAAAAAGCTGTCTATCAATTTCAGCCAATCAAAAGTCGTCAATGTGTGAGCCAATCAGGATGGGATACACCCCAATATCCCACCCTGATTGGCTAAAACACTTGTCTATCTTTCTGGGAACCAATCACAACGCTCAGATGCCTTCAGCCAATCACTATGGGATACATCCCCACGGAGTGATTGGTAGAAGACATCTGCGCATCCTGATTGGCTCCTACATTGACGACTTTTGATTGGCTGACAGCTTTTTCAGCCAATCACAAGCCGCCAATGCCAATTTCCTCCCGGAAACGACTCCGGGAGGTTCATTAGCGTCGGGGAGGTCTGCCAGTGCAGACCTCCGTTAGTTTTTTTTCTTTTTTTTTTTTAGAGCGCGGATGGTTCCGCGGCCCAGCCGGGGCTGAAGGAGAGAAGGCCGGGGACATCGCGGGGAGGTAAGTTAAATGTATATTTAGATGTTTATTTGTGTATTTTATTTATTGTTTATATATTGTATTCATGAATTCATGTAAGTGGTCTTAATTTATTGATTTTAGCTTAGAATTAGGGTCTGTGTATGTAGTTAGGACTGTAATTATTTTATTTTATTTTAGAATAAGGGTCTGTGTATGTAGTTAGGATTTTTTGTATATTAGATAGATAGGGGGATGTATTTGATATAGTTAGGATTTATTTTAAATTAAATAGATTGTATGTTAGATAGATAGGGGGTATTTGATTTGGACTATATGTAATATATTATATGTAATATATTATATTTAATATATTATATGTAATATATTATATGTAATATATTATATGTAATGTATGTAATGTCATGTATTGTATGTAATGTATGTAATGTATTATATTTAATATATTATATGTAATATATTATATGTAATATATTATATTTAATATATTATATGTAATGTCATGTATTGTATGTAATGTATTATATGTAATATATTATATGTAATATATTATATGTAATATATTATATGTAATGTCATGTATTGTATGTAATGTATGTAATGTATTATATGTATGTATTGTATTGTGTTTATCTGTCTTTCCTTTTCAGGTGTGTAATTTTTTTATTTTCTGTAGTGGGGGGTGGGGTTGTAATGTATTTTTTTGTTTTCTGTAGTGGGGGGTGGGGTTGTAATTTTTTTTTTTTCTGTACTGTAGGTTTTTTGTTTTTTTGTACTGTAGGTTTTTTTGTTTTTTGTGCTGTAGGTTTTTTGTTTTTTGTAATTAGAGTGTTGGGGAGGTTTATTAGGGGGTAGGTAGTGTAGGTAGGTAGTGTAAGTGTTAATAGATTAGTGTAGAGGGGGGTTAGTTTAGATTAAATGGTTTATTGGGGGTTATAGTGTAGTGTTTGTAGTTAGTGTCATGATGGTCCTTGAGGACCATCATGGCACTTATGTGGTTAATGTTGGGTTGTAACAGGCCCATAATGGTAATAATATACCCTTATGGGACTGATGGGGTTAAATAGAGCCTTATGGTGGTCTGTATTGACCATCATGAGTTAATGGGTTAATTTAGGCCTTATGGTGGTCTGGATTGACCATCATGAGTTAATGGGTTAATTTAGGCCTTATGGTGGTCTGGATTGACCATCATGAGTTAATGGGTTAATTTAGGCCTTATGGTGGTCTGGATTGACCATCATGAGTTAATGGGTTAATTTAGGCCTTATGGTGGTCTGGATTGACCATCATGAGTTAATGGGTTAATTTAGGCCTTATGGTGGTCTGGATTGACCATCATGAGTTAATGGGTTAATTTAGGCCTTATGGTGGTCTGGATTGACCATCATGAGTTAATGGGTTAATTTAGGCCTTATGGTGGTCTGGATTGACCATCATGAGTTAATGGGTTAATTTAGGCCTTATGGTGGTCTGGATTGACCACCATGAGTTAATGGGTTAATTTAGGCCTTATGGTGGTCTGGATTGACCATCATGAGTTAATGGGGTAATTATAGTTGCCTGGGGTTAATATTTTTAGTGCGAGTCCTTTCAGGACCTTTACGGTCCTTTGAGGACCCGCGAGGCGGGAAATTTAAAATTGAATTGCAGCAGGGTCACGATCGGTGCCGATCGTGGCCCCCCGCTGCAGGGGGTTTATGTGGGGACACTTCGGGGGTCCCGATGGGGACCCCCAGCATAGAGGGGGGTTAATTTTAAGTGCCGCGGCCGGGATTGGGTAATAGTGTGCCGCGGCCCCTTTAAGGAGCCGCGGCGGGGAATTTAAAAGTTTGAAATGCAGCGGGGGGCCTGATCGGTGCCGATCGAGGACCCCCGCTGCAAGGGGTTAATGTGTGGGGGCTGCGGGGGTTCCTATGGACCCCTGCAGCAAGGTGTTCATGTGAGGACACTTCGGGGGTCCCGACGGGGACCCCCGCATTGAGGAGGGGTTAATTTTAGGTGCCGGGGGGGTGTATTCGGAGTACCCCCACGGCAGGGCTTAGGTGGGGGACTGCCGCGGAGGTCCCTTTTAGGACCCCCGCAGCAATTGATGAGGAGTGGGAGCCTGCGATATCATCTCGCAGGCTGTCACTCCTCATGTACATTTACGCAGTGTAGATACGTACGGCACTGCTGCGTAGCTCATACGTTGCTCGCAGCAGGGCTAATTTAATAACATTGTAAGTTAGAGAAACTTTGCAGTACGTAGGGCTTAAGTAGAAGCCTCTTATTTACGAGGCTGGAATTTAATAGGGCCCTATATTTTGATTATATTACTATAAGACCTTTTTTGGTCTGATGGTTGTCATTCTATGGCTCTTTCTTGTATCAGGGACATATATGTTATTAAAAAAAAATCTGAATTTGCAATTTTGTGTGTAAAACAGTGATCCAAAAAAATGGATGCATCTGTAATTCCATTTTTCTGACATTGCAAATACATTCTAACACTCAGGCCAACACAGTACTGCTTTTCAGTTTTTTTAAATCCTGGTTTTGCCACAATTGCATCAAATTCCAAATCTATATGAGACATGATTGAGTTGTATACTGTGCACCATACACTAAAATCCATTCATTGCCACACTGGGCCTTATCAACCGGACCCAATGAGTGTATCTGAAACAGAGGTTCCATGTTGACATTTATTTCTCCTTGTTCATTTAGTGACTATTATGCCATATTCAGCTGCATAGAGAAAGCCCGTGGGAATGTGGATGTGTGATGTTTTTTCTATGGCCGGCTTGCAAGTCTCCCTCCCTACGGCAATCTCAGTACCACTCCAATCCTCTCTTCGCACAGGCCCCCTTAGGATATGAATTCCCACAGCTTTAGTTCTTACAAATCTATTATTTTTACATGTTCTCAGAAAGATCAAGATTTAACTCCTTTCTCACCAGAGCAAACTGTATATTACAATATAATTATTCCATATTAATACTTTATATAGGACTCTATCACTGTAACTCTTTCATTGGCACCGGATACTCCCTCCTTTAGGCTCCTCATATTGTTTCACAAAACCTTTCCACGCAGTTCCTTCCATTGCTTCATACAGCCTCTCCCTATAATGTCTTATGTTGCTCCATATAGCCTCACACTATAACACCTTCCTATAAGTCCTCTTATTGCTTTATATAATTCCTCCATGCCAATGTCCTATTATAAATATGAATAGCTCTTGAGTGTGCAGTCTAGTTGATAATTATGCAGTGTGTCACTCAGTGTCCCTGCTTGGGGACTACATACCTCTCCTTGTCCACCCACCTTCCTTTAGGGATGACCAATTAGTTAATTTAGTGAATCCTGGATGAAGGTAACGCTACTCCGAGAATCCCACCTGTGTATTATATCTGTCATATGTATGCAATACAAGAAAAGTGTGTCTGTACTGGATACTAACATTTCATCCACGTACAGTAGGCAAATCATACCCGAAAGGTATTGAGTACTGCATTCCACAGTGTACACCTAAAAGGGCCACAGTTTTAATTAGTACAACTTAACTCCAGTCTGATCTATTTAAATAATAAGCATGATATAATGTAATAAATATAAATGATGCTTTATTTGGCTAATAAAACAGAAAATTGCTATACATCAAAATTTTACAAATTAGTATCTTCCTTTTTTCTTTCTTCCGACCTTCCACTTCCTCCATATTTCTCTCTAACCCACTTCAAGCACTTTGTGCCCACCACAACACAAAATTTAGAGTTTTTAATTTGTAACTACTTATTTTTTTACTTTACAAATGGCTTGAGTATCCATCTGTGGACTGACAGACATCATTGTGTATATTCATAACTCCAGCTTTCTCTCTTCCTTGTATCTGACCTGTATTGGCATCATTGATAAAACTCCACTACAGTATCTATAATATTATCCGCACACACACAGACACCTTTGCCCATCCTTACTCTTATGTGTCACCTGGTCCTGGGCTTGGACTCCTGTGCAGTGGTTCTTTCAAAGTGCCAGGCTTATTTGTACATGTACTCTTCATGCCTTTATATAATACAGCTTCATGAACTTTTATCTTTGCTTTGAAATGACGAACATGGAGCCATTTTGGACACATTTCTCTCTGTGATCTGATTTGGTATTTTAAATATTTCTATAAAAGTCTTATTTGTCAAGAAAATACTTTTCTGTTCCCCTTTTAATTAAACACATGAATGTCAAGAAAATGTTATGTCATATTTCTAGCACTTGTATCCCAATGATCATTGTGTAAGCTTGGTGATGAGGTTACGGGATGTGATAATATCTTCAGAAGCCAGTCAAGTCAACAAAGCAGAGGAGTGTTATAGTATAAATATGTAACAGGAGGAACTGAAATGTACAACCTCTATCTCATCCTCTGCCATCATTTTTATTTTATTTTTTCCTTTAAAGCGAAGTGATTACTGTTACCTTCACCATCAGGAATTGTTTTTTCCAGACCTCATCCCTTGCAAAGATCAGAAAAGTATGAATCACCCCATATACATGAATATATCTTATGGTACAAAACAACAGTTTCAAATATAGTGTAATTTAAAACAATAGTTAGTAACAAGTACTTGGACTTTAATAAGGGTTATACTATGTATTATGATTTATTTTTAAAGTGCTACAATATCCTATATACATACTGAAAGAGATTGTGTTAAGGGCACTACTCGTTAGAATTATAGTCGAAAGAGAGTTTTTGAAATGGCGAAGAGTGAGGGCAAGTCTGAGGAAAGAAGAAAAGAGAAAAGTCTTAGTAAATTTCTGAAGGTGATGATGGTTATAGTACATTGTAAGTAGAGTGAAGGGGTGGAAATGTGGATTATTTGAATATCTAATGTAATATGTTGAAAGGTGGACTATTTTGGAAAACTTTACAGGAGATGATTCAGCAAGCTGGTGAATGTATTGCCAGTGTGGAGCAGTAGATGAAAAGGGACTGGTGATATACATGAGCTTCGCAGAAACCTGAAAGCGACAGTTAATTCAGCACTGTAAAGTTCTCCTAAAAACATGTTTAAATGTTTTTTTAGTTTTTAAAATAGGTACCTTTTTCACAGAAAAAAATCATAAATGAAATGCCTGTTTACATGGGCCACTGGCCGTGCCCCCAGACAGACTCACAGCAACAGCTCCGTGCAGAGAGCATAAGCAGAAATAGAATTAACTCAATTCATTAAATTCATCTGTGCAGGAAAAGTACTGCTGAAACCTACATTCCTGATGTTCAGTGAAAAACTAAAAAATATTGTGCTCATGGAGTCTTCACCAATCAGTGTCGACAGATGATGTTAATCATGGAACAGTCAGTAGTGTGTTTGTAAACAGACCTAAGAACACCCTTATTAAATTGCAATTCAGCAAATTCTAAAGGGCTCTATATAAGCACATAGCATATATTTTTTACAGAAGTTTTTAGTTAGTGAACTTCTATGCAAAAGCAAGGTCTTCACAAACTAAAAACTTCTGTAAAAAAATATGCTCTCTGCTTATATAGAGCCCTTTAGAATTTGCCGAATTGCAATTTAATAAGGGTGTAAGTTTTTCAGCTGTTATTAGTGTAATTAAAAAAAACTATAGATCATTTTATTGTAGAATCTTGTACTCTTTCATACCATTAGTGAGGTAAATGGCCCTTTAAAGGTGGCTTGGAGTGGAGACAATCTAGTAATGGGAAGACCGGTTAGGATTGAGTTTCACTATATCATATCAGAAATAATAAGTGAGGGTTTGGTTGTTTCTTGTGTGAGAAAATGATGGAGTCTGGAGAAGTTTTACAGATGCAAAGGTCAGATTCTGGTAAGTGACTTGATCTGGGGATTGAGGAGAGTGCTAAATACAATCTCAAAGTGGCATTTTAGGGATGTAGGCTTTATCAACAGTATGGCTGATGTCAGCTGCTTGTGATGTGAAATGTTTGTTTTTCATTTGTAGAAGGCCATACAGGAGCATGTGCTGGATAGACCATGTGGGACACAAGTTAGTAGGAAGGAAAATAAGTCAGGAGAGAAGATTTCTTGGAGTAAACTTATATTAAAGTTTATATTTTTGTTTGTCAGGCAGCCATTCCACTTCTAACCCTTGATTTCATCTTTATGGTAACTGACTAACAACAATGACAAACTTTAATGTAAGTTTACTGAAGAAATTGTATTTTTAATAATTTTCAATTGGTAGTGTATTCATTATTACTTAGAGTTTTGAATTATAACATGTTTTGAATTTCAACTGTGTCTTAAGTGAGATTCCATGACAATTACAATCCTGAAATAATAATATATTTTGGTTATAGTGGGAATAAATAAGTGCCCTTTAGCAAAAAAAAAAGAAGCTGTTTCAAAGGGAAATGCTGTAGAATTAGGTGACCATTCTCTTAGTACCTGAAGTGACATGTTTTCCATTGGGCAATGATATTATGTGTCTCCAAATAACTCAAAACCAGCATATTGTTTATTTTTTTTCAAATCTAGAGGGATTACATATGTAAATCTATACAAATAGAGCACCATTTTTCTTGGAAAGCCTCAGGCTAAGCAGGTAAGCATGACAGCCCATGATCATTATATTTTAGGTTTACTTGAGTAAGGTTGCTGCAAAAGCCGAAACATTGGATGTGACTATAAAATAACTCTATTTTAAGCATTATAATGTTGTACAGATTCTAACTATGTTATACTCTCATATACAGAAGTTGAAAAAACATCTTTAGATCCTGGAATTGTGCTAATAGTTTTTAAGTTTCCGTGTTTAGCAATCTCTGTAGGCTGTATACACTAAGGTAAGGCTTTATTCCTGTGTTTGTATTTCTATATATATATTTTCTTCCTCTGGCATTCTTCTAGCTCAGCAACTTGGTTGTTCTGCAGTTTACTTCTTTCTTCACATAAAACATTCCTAGAAGCAGGACAGATTGGGAAAGAGAGGAAACTCTCCACCTACGTTCCCTACTATATTAGATATAAAATAATGACTGTGTAAGGATAAACAGTATCATTCTGTTCTACCTAACTCGCCATATGATGTATACTGTAATGTAAGAATATCCTATTGTGACTTTCTGTGAAATCTATATTTTAAAAAAAGTTTCACAATACAGTCCACTGTACCATGTGCAAGAACACCACTTGTATTTTTGGGAAGTAAGAACTATAAAAGATAAAGGTAAGACAATGGAGAAAAATGTGTATATAAACAATGTAAGAAAGGTAAGCAAACTGTTAGTATGTCCTCAATCAACATTAATCCCTCCGTTCATTGGACAACTGTGAACAGAAATGCTGTTGGAAAAGCAGAAGTAAAATATAGCATCTGAAATCAAAAGGAACATGATACTTACTGAAAGAAAATATGAAGTATGAAATAGAGAGGTGGATTAGTCCTTTTCTAAAGGACAAAGTAGATGTATAAAATATGGCTAATTGCCTTTGTTATTTCACAGGTTTACTTAAAATATAATCAGACCATAATTTCCTGGTAAAAAGCTGTGGCTACTGGATATAGCATAAATTAACCTCTCTAGAAAAACACATTTCAAGTATGTTTTAGAAGTCATTTTATGGCCCTTGATTTTGTAGTACTGTGTTCCTTTTATGAGATAGCTTTTTTGCCTGGCTGAAACATTAGACTTACAAATGCTGTTCCATCTGACTAGCCAGCACTGTGCTTTCTCCTTAGTAAATAAGGAGACATATACATTATATTATTTCCTAAAACATACAATGTACTATGCCTCCAAAGAAATACTTCCAAGCTTGTTATAATGTTATTGACTATATAGTGTCTATGTGTGTGTTTATATATATTATTTGTGTATCAAAAAAGCCTAAATTTCACAAACAAACAGAAGGTGGCATTCTTGTGTTGCCATGAAGGCACTATTAGCTGGAAATGATAAATGTAATACAGTAATTTCCATTCTTAAGACTCAAGTAACGGTGTGATTAGTCAAACTGCTTTAAATATTGAGCACATTTGCACTCTATATAGCAATTTGTCACAATGGCAATAATGGTTGGGTAATTTATCAGGAAGGACCAAATATTGTAAGATCACAGTGGTATAAATGCATTTTAAGTTTCATTGGGCAATGTAACACAATGTTTCTTTCATTTAACACAGATAACACATAAACTTAATATTAAAATATATATATACATTAAATCCTATAAAGGCACTACAAAATGTGTCTCTGGTTCAGTAACTGATATAATGGCAGGATTTTGATATTGTATATTTTAGATTTACTGTTACTGTTTCATCAAGGGGGAAAATATTATATATATATATATATATATATATATATATATATATATATATATATATATATATACACATAATTTGACTGAGTTACTTAAATAGACTCTACCATATATATTACTCCTGTGCTACTGCTATTAGGACATTTTATGTTTTAGATATTTGTCTATAGAAAGTCAGTTTCTTGTCTTTCACTGAAAATTCTCCCAATAGGAAGATGTATGGTCATAATGGAAACACTTGGTTATATATCATATATAAATTCCCAGATCTTTAGTGATCTTTAGTTATCTCAAGCAATCTACATATATATACAGTAAACTCCCAATTATCCAGCACCTATTGAACCGGTACTCTCAAGCATCCGGCACCAGCATCAAATCAAGCTAACTTTTTTTCTAATTATTTTTTCTGGGTCTAAGTTGCTCAGTTTAGGTGCTAATACATTTTTAAAGGCATTTTGAGGGGTTTGGGGGATGTTTATTGGTTGTTTAGACCCTTAAATTCGGGGACTCCAGATTAACCCGAAACTACACGTATCTGGCAATAGGGAGTCCCCGTAGGTACCAGATGACGGGGAGTTTACTGTATATATATTTACAGAAGCCATGTCAACTTGCCATACCTTAAATCAAATAGTTTGGAAAATGGAGATGCCACTGAGAATATGCATGACAACATACTTTCAAAAACATATATCTAACAAACCAAATCACTCTGAAATAGCATAAGTATTAATATTAAAGGTAGCTTCCACATTGTTCATATTTGTTTATTACAAATAAGGACAATGCTGCCATATAAAATATGTTTCCACAATTGAAACATGTCTAATCTTAACTTTTACCTTTGCAATACTAAGGTTTAATTATTTTAATATATAATAATTTTTAGCTGCTACAGCCAATGAACAGTAAATCTTTAACATGCAAGATTATTTAGGCGATTAATGGGGCGTGCATGTTAATTCACATATTCTAGCAGTAATATTTGCATGTCAGTACTTCATCACTTCAGTCCGTGATTGTTCATGCAACTTGAAATACCATTGAGTAGGACTGTGGTGGAGTGAAATTGCAGGTTAAAAATAGAAATAGGGGGACTTGTAAAGGGGTTAGAGAGATTAGAATTTTAGGGGTGAGAATAAAAGTAAAGCACCCCTGGCACTAATAGGGAGGAAAGTGAAATAGTAAAATATGTGAAAGGGCAAGAAAGAAAAGACAACAGAAAGGAATAATGATGCAAAGAAAATAGGGAGAGCGAAAAAAGAGCAGCAGAAGACAATAGAAGTAATTTAAATACAGGGGAAGGTCAGGTTAGTTTTTAAAATGAAATATATATCTGTCATTTATCGTGCATATGAGCTCTAGTTGTGAGCATTAGAGTAGCATACAGTATATAGTAAAGTACAGAAAAGGTCAGTAGAGTGTAATGGAGAACTAATGATTGGATGGCTGCCATATATACTCAAATATATTACAAATGGGTTCATTAGAAAACAATATTATGAGATGTGTTTATTCACAGTGTACCATGTTATTATATTAATATACATGTCCAGGCTAAGTAGGCCAAATCCTACCTTATTTCTTTCTGTACTGTGACTGGCCTCATGTTGGCTTTTGCATCAATATACTTTTGTTAATAGTATTTAGGGTTAATCCTCACAACACCTCACCAAAACACAACAATAAAAACATGTTGTATATTTGTAATACAGAACACTGCAGAATCCCTACTGATGATAAATAAACTACAGATACAAAGAAGGAGTTATTTCATTAAAAATTAATAATGCAAATTCATTTGTGGCGTGTTATTAAGCGCCAGCAGATATATCCGTTACTTGGTTGCACTGCAGCCCATTTATTGAAGAGATAAATTAGAGGTTGGTGTCAGGGTTTGAAAAATGTTGTTTTATTGGCTGTAATTTGTCATGTTACCTGCTGGGTTCAGCTGACAGGTAACCCACTACTTTAGGAAAAAGGCTTTTTTTAGTGTCATTGTCATGGGAATATCCTAAACATGATTTATATATCCCCTCGCTGTGACAGCACCAGGCCGCAGGGACAGAAGGAAAGGACTGATGTTGACACTGGCGCTTAAAATGGAGAGTTTTATGTGCGCATTGTGTAAAACAGTGAATTTAACAGAGGATCAGAACGGTTTGGCCCACCCAGTCTGTGCTACTCTATCTGCTTTAAGACCTCATCTCCTGTATGATTCCTACACTTTTTATATTCAGAATAGCTTTAATATATATATTTAATCTCCTTGCTTTATTGTTCTCCATCTCTGCTTGATGCACACATAATCCATCCTTTCTGTATAGAATTTCCTATTTTTCCTAATGACCAAATTATATCTTCTTGCTCTCTTCTTTCTCCTAAATATGCTTTTTTTCTTCCTTCCTTTCTATTTGTCAGAACAATAAGAGTACTGTTAGCCTTCAAAGGAAATGAACCTTTAAGGATAACATATAAGCAAATACAGATATATCAGTGACGCTGTTGTAGGTATCAGGAATCACATATTATAATTGTCAAACTACGAGACGTCATCATGCTTTGCGTGGTGCGTACAACTTAGGTGATGAGCGCCTTCGCCACTCATCGCCTGCCAGCCTCGCATAGCGAGGCGAGCCGTTAAGGCACTAAAACTCACAGCACTTGGGAGATGAGCGCCAAAGGCGCTCATTGCCTGCGAGGCGAGCAGTGGAGGCAATGAAAAAGTGGAACTTAGCCAGAAAGGAGCGCCAAATGCGCTCCTGCGAGCCTCGTGGGGCGAGCCGATCACACATTGACACACGCGGGACTTAGCCTCAAAACACTTTGGAAACACAGGATCTGCTCAGGCTGCAAGCAACTGACGAACTCAAGACGTAGGAAAAAAAATACGAGATGCGGGCCTTAAAAAAGCAAAAAATCCAAGAAGCGGGAAATACGAGATAGGAAAAATACGAAGTTAACGGCCCAACCCGCGCAAAGCAAAAAACACGAAAAACACACAAAATACAAAAAAAATAAACAAAAACAAAAGACAGCACAGGGGAAATGGCCAGGACGTCTGGGAGTGAGGTGGAACGCAAATTGACATTGATTTTGCCGAGTTTTGGCACTCGAAAATCGGCTAAGCGAGAAAAAAATGGTGGCCAAGCAAAATGAAAACGAGGCTACACGAACCTGGACCGCGCAAAACACCGCCAAACGCATACCATTTTCACCCAGGAACATAAAAGGTACAATATACACTATTACAAAGGAAGGCAAATGCTCGCGAACCGTGTAGCACATAGACAAACAACGCAATTTTACAACCCTAACTTGCAACTAACAACATTACTCATCTAAAGTAGCGCTTTACACAAAAAACAACGGTTTGCCCTTGCGCACGCAGCCTATTTCTAATGCACAGTTGGGACATTCATAACACTATCTCCTCAGGCCAGCAACAGTCCAACTGGACATTATATGCTGCAGGACAATAAAAAGAGATTGTTACCTCTTCAGGCTATTGATTGTTACAAAACTATATTAATTTATTATTCAATTAATTCATTAATAAGTATTTACAAAAATTTGAAGAGGAGCCAAAGGACACTCGAGGACAGGCTTAACATTGTGTGCCAAACAGCATTGCTATGGCTTAAAATGTTATTGACCGTCATTTTTTGACGGGCAAGTCGCTTGTAATCATATATTTTTTATTTAACACTTTTTTTTCTTAGATTCAAAATTGGTACTTTTGTTTAGGTTACTGTAATTTCTGAAATGTGCTCAAAAGTTTAAAGGAAAAATTTGGACACCCCTGGTTTAATACAATATCTGCATATATTGTGTAAAGCAGATTATATTAAAGAAGTATGATTTGTGCTAGATTATTTAGTTCCATTTCATATGTACAATATGCATTTTTGAGTTATATTTTGTATGTTATATTATACATTGTAATAATTGATCAAAAATATTTATGGGAATAATAGGTGTGTAATGCTTAACTGAATGGATAGTAAACATATTTTTTAAATATTTTTTATAAAAGTATATGTATTTTACCTGCTTTATAAGGACCTGTAAAATATGATCTGTGTCCCTTTTATCTGAACTAGTTATTGCTTATCTTACCTGATAAAGTGGATGGATCTCTAGAAAACAAATGTATGTTGACATTGTATTGGAAGTCATGAACAACAGTTATAGCTAATAGGTCACCAAGGTAATAAGAGATGTATGTAATTATGGGGAAATACCTTTATGGATGCCCCATCAGTTACAGTCACATAACTAGTTACCCAACAATTATTGTACTCATGATGGATGGATGATGCCAAATACAATATGGCTGCACAAAATGGCACAAGAAAGAGTAATTACTAGGCAGCATGTTTTGAAGAAATATAAATAAATCTTGGCCGAAGAAGCAATTAGTTGTAAAACAGCATGGGTTTACTAAAGGGAGATCATATCAAACAAATCTAATTTATTTTTTAATTAGGTCATTTCTTAATAGATCAGAGTAGATCACAAAATGTAGGGTATCTAGACCCAGGCATTTTATTCTATCATGCACAAAAGACTAAATCGCAAATTCAAGTTTGGGGCCAAATTATTAATGAAACTGATTGGCATTAAAGTGCTGGTAACAGAGGGTTCTTAATCCGTGTATACTTCATGTAATAAAGCATGTATCTGTGAAGAAATGCGGTGATGTGTATAAGGGCCCAAATAAAATGTTGTGTCATTTTTCCGATTAGTCTTACAAATGCGACATTCCTGACAGTCCAAGTGGGATATCATAGTGAAGTGATTTATGTCATTTAAAGCAGTGCTTCTCAACAGCCGGTTTGGGAACTGGTGTGAGTCTTTAAGAACTTATCTGCCTGTCCTAAGGGAGAAAGAAGGATGAAGAGTGGGGTGAAAATGAGTTCTGATCAGAAATAACTTGCGCTGTTAAAAGTCATAAATGTAGACTACTGGAGGACCAAAGCTGTCCTGCAAATCACGTTTAAATCTGTGCAAAATTAAATGAAAACTTAGTGTACTACTCATACAATAACAAGCCATATCTAAATGGCCTGGAGCTCAGAAGTCTTCCACGTGAGTTAAAGAGACTGGACCTTGTCTACAAACATATGGAGATCATAATTGACAAATATCAATATGTCTTGTTAATATTACAATATTAAGCTCTACATCAAAAATTATTATATAGGAATAATGGCATTGTCCCGTGCTTCCCAGGGGCTGTTATTGCTGTTGCTTATTTTTTGGGGGAAACTGTTTGGTATGGAATTACAGAATATCCTACCTAATATGTACTGCAGGCTTTTTATGATTGATGTTTCACTTGAATGTGGTATTCTATTACATTTTTAAAAATGTGTTCATTTTGACCCCAGTCAGTATTTAAAAGCAAGTGAGAGGTGCACACTTGAGAATGTGCAATCTTAAGTATTGTGTCTTTTAGGATTGTAGCAATTCAGAGTGCAGTTTCTCAAGTTGCATCATTAAAAAAGAAAAGGGTAAAAGTCTGACTATGCCCCTAAGCACAGGGCAGTCTTGTTGTAGTCTGTTTTGTTTCACTCTGTTCCTCCTCACTCACTCCAGCTTTCTCTTCCTTGGTTCTATCTCACACACTCTGACTGTCCTTCATCTGTTCCATCGTACTCCCTCCTGCCTCTGTCCCTCCACAGTGTGCTCTCACACTCCTTCCTGCCTCTGGGTCCTTCTATACTTTGTCTCTCTGTTCTGCTCTCAATCTACCTGTTCCACACGTGACTCCCTAGAGCACAGAACTGGTTCCTTACAAAGATTTATCTGTGGACTGTCCGAGGAGCTGTACTTTCTTCTCTAGAGATGGTACGCCTCAGGATATAGATAGTTTGGATCCTGCTTCTCGCTACTTGATGAGAGGTCCATCAATATCAGCAGAAGCGGGGTGTGAGAGGCCCTTACACCTCACCTAAATCTTCACCCACATTACAGCTGCCAAAGATTATTCTTCCAAAGGGCAGCTTTCTATGGTGCTGTATAAATCAGGAGAGGCAAGGGGGGAGCCTTTTTTACACGCTCCCCTGGGAGACTCCGAGTATGGATGAACTCCATATAGGCTTTGTAATGATGTACACTGCAGGTTTACGACACGTGCTCTAATCCATCTCTTCTGGGCTAGTAATGTTTAATAGAGGGAGAGAACTGCCTCACATACCAAGATGCAGATATTCATGTACTCCTTTTTTTAACTAATTAGCTTTATGTTATTCTTTCATCATGCACCTTGCAGTGGAACCCTCCGGCGTGTTCTGCTTTGGAAGGTAATTGATGTAAGGAAACAATTCTTGGGTTCGTTAAAAAAAATGGCCATTGTCATTAGTTGTTTTATCAGTACTGCATCATGTATTAACCCATACTCAGTAAAAATCTTACAATCCTCTACAGTTTTATTTTCAGCATGAGTCTAAAATATAATTTTGCCTACATAACTTGCATGAAAAATAATTCATCTTGACATGTATTTCAGTTGCATGTTTCCAAAAATCTTAAAAGCTGTCACTAAATAAACTGTGCTTGACAATGAAGCCACTGTGTTTTGGAACAATTAACAAAAGTCACCCTTCTTTTATAAATGAAACTGACTTCACATTGAAACCACAGTGTGTCTGTGTATTGTCACCTAGCATTGCATTAAAATCCGCTAGAACAAAACATCATAATATGAAATAGAAGGTTGGCTAATTTATTGTTATTTTTTAAAGTAATAATTTACAGATGAAATAGTGGGTAAATGGAACAGCCTTGTCGTTGAAGTGGTAGCACAAACATAGTAAAGGAGTGCTCCCTGAGAACAAAGAATAAGGCCATTCTGAGGATCTATAAAAGCAAGCTTTTTAAGTAGATAGAATGAGCAGACTCGTTGGATATAATGATTCTTACTTACTATGAAATCAATAGTTCTGGGACCAAACCAATAGGTGATTATTTATAGTACTAGGAATTAAAAAAAAAAAGGGAGTTTGGAGAAAATACAGAAAATCAGAAATCACACGTTTTTATTAAACAGAACTGGAGCTACCAGAGCCGTAAAACACCACTGATATGTTCCTTGACACAATAAAAGATAGAACATTTTTAGAAAGTTAAATAAATAAATACAAAGAGGCTCATTTATTTTTGTTTTAACTTAATTTCCTGGTGGGGACCTTGGATGCAGATAAGATCTATATGGAGTTCTGTTGAAAGGCTGACAAATCTAAGACACTAAGATTAAATGGAAGTGAAGTTCACAGTAGGATAACCCTCCCCCTCATGTTCCAGGGTAACGCACAGTCTTTAAATAACCAATGATGGAAGCCCAACACAACAATAGTCTTATCATTTGGTTGGAGAAACATGGCCAAGAAGGCAGCTCTTTTGGTTTTGGAAGACACAATGTACGTGGATAATGTTTTCACTTCGATATGACTTCGTACCTCTCCGCACACAATTCTGATTCAAATTGTGAACTTGATGAACTCATGTTTTCAACCCTATCGATGTAAGTATTTCTGCACACTGGCTTCAGCTGCTTAGATTAAAGAAATTGATAGATGGAAGAATTTTGGCTAATGGAAAAATTTATGGTCTTTCTGAAACATTATACAAAACAATTTACAAGAACATGACAGTAGTGGTTTGAAACGCTCTATTTCACCCCCACACTCCTAAACCCAATTGTGTTATTATTCACTGTACTATATTATATAAAGCTAATTATTATATCGGGGCATATTTTGCAATCTTATGCCATCAACTCAAAGAAAAGTTGTTTAATATGCTATACCTTAAAAAATTGAATAAAAAAGAGCAACTTTTAAGATTTTCTTTACATTTAATCATATCATAAACACAATTAGTGTTCTATTTAAAATGTAATTAAAATAGTTGCGTATTTGCAGCAATTACAGTGCACGTGCTTGGTTTGTAGTGCATCTAAAGATGCAACCACAAGTAGCACCTCCTCTCATTCCTGCCTTCAGGACTTTTCTCGTGGTGCCCCTATTCTCTGGAACCTACTGGTCTCGTCCCACCAAACTATCTCCCAGCCTCAAAACCTCACTAAAGACACATCTGGTTAAAGAAGCCTATAATCTGCCTCCTTAATATGCACAACACTTCTCTCACCCTCCTGTACCACACACAAAACCTTTAGAGCCTCATTCAATTGCAAGCCCGCAAGTTACTGTATACAGGCTGTATGTCTGTGGGTATAAGATTTGCTACAATTACATTGCTATTCAATTGCACAAGCCCGCAACTTACGGGCCGAAATCGTAAACCCTGGTTCCATATGTAAGCAGTTTAGGGCTTGAGCATGCAAGCCCGTAGCTACTGCTTAGACAGAGCCAATAGTAAATTAGACGATTTGACAGCAATCAAACCCGCTGGAATCCCGGCAGGCTCCCTAAATGAAACCTTGCTATGGGGGTCCCTATCGGGACCCCTGCGGCATTGAAAGATTCCCATTCTAATTGGCTGAAATCTGATTGACAGTTATTTCAGCCAATCAGAATGTGCAAAAGCTTTCAGCCAATCAGAATGGAATACTGGGGTGTATCCCATTCTGATTGGCTGAAATCTGACAGCTATTTCAGCCAATCAGAATGCACAAATGCTTTTTTTTATATTGGAGCATGCGCGGGAACCACCATTAGCGGCAAGGAACTCCTCAAGGGAGGAGCTCTGTTAGTAGTAGTCATTTTTGTTTTAGAACGTCAGGATTGTTTTGGAGGGGCCTTTCCTGGCCCAGAAGAGTGAAGACCATGGCATCGGTGATCACCGCTGGAGGGGTATTTTGGCCAGGTCAGTAGATTAATTAACCCTTTCTTTTTTTACAGGTTGTAAGTCTTTTTTTTATTTTAATAGTGTTTCCTATTTTATGTATTCTTTTTTAATTTTATGTGTAAGTCTTTTTATTTTTTTGCTTTTTTTTATTTTTATGTAATTAGTAGTTTATTATGTTTTGTACTTAGTGATTTTTTTTATTAGGATAGGATAAGGGTTAATAGGATAGGGGTTAATAGGATAGTATAGGGGTTAATATGGATAGGGGTTAATAGGATAGGGGTAATTGGGTACAGTTAGGGGTAACTGGGTATAGTTAGGGTTAAATAGGACTAGATAGAGATAACTGGGTCTAGATAGGGTTAAGTGGTTAGTGATATGGTTAATTAGGTATAGTGAGGGTTAAATAGGGGTTAATTACTTAGAGGGGGGTAATTACTTAGTGGGGGGTTGATGAGTTAGCGGGGGTTAGTTTAGATTTATTAGTTTATTGGGGGGATAATATTGTAATGTAGTATAGTGCTTATACGAGTACCGTCATGGCACTTATAGTGTTAATGTCAGGGTTAATTATTGTCCCATAAGGGTCTATATAGGGGTTAATTAGAGGCTCACAGGGGTCTGTATAGAGCTCCATGAGTGATGGGGTTAATTTTAGGTTCAAAATTATATATTTAGGTTCAAAATTATAGCTTCAAGTTTGCCGCCTCGTGGGTTTCTTTTAAGGACCTTAAACGGTCCTTAACGTACTTATGGTACCCCTGTGGCAGTGGTTAACTATGATTGTAGCGCAGGTCCTTTAAGGACCTGCGAGGCGGCAAATCTCATTTTTAAATGCTGTGGGGTCCCGACTGGGACCCTCGCAGCACAGGGTTAATGTAGGGACCCTGAGGGGATCCAGATTGGGACTTTGCAGCATGGGGGGGTTTATATTAGGAGCGGAGGCGGATTAGAAGCAGAGGGGAAGTTTAGGGGCAGCATACGTAAGGGCTTTTAATGCCCTTGCGAGTCCTCTCTAGTACTTGTAGGATGTTGGGCTACGTTTGCCATTCATGGGTTTTGGGGAATTGTAGCAATTGAATAGATATTTGCAATTTTAGCGATTGTAACTGCTGCGGACTTGTAAGATCAAAGGCTTAGATGGGGTTTCAGTTACGGTTGTAACAATCACAGGGATTTTCGTATAGATCATTTGCGAGTCGCAAAAAAAACTGCCAATTGAATAGCAAATTAGTTTACGGGCTAAAATACGGGCCCCCGTAAACAAAAAACGCTCAGTTGAATTGAGGCCTTAGATTGTATGTATTCAAGTTTTTAATCTTGCATGGTGCTTTGGGGAAAGCTCAATAGACACTGGATTGTAAGCTCAAAGGCAGGGCTCTCCATCCTTTGCAGTGTGTTAACATTTTATTTGTCTTTGCCTGGAACTTAACCCAAGTATAGCACTACGGGATATGTTGGCACGTTAAAAATAAACAATAATAATAATAATAGCACAGTGTGTTACCTGCCCTTTTTGCAAGAGGACAAATTGAGAAGCCAAACTATGCATTTTAAACATTAAGAAAATGGAGAACACTATTAAGAGCACTACAGTGGCCCTTTAACAGGAGGGTTATCTATACAAAAAAGAACATTTAATGGTGAATATTTGAAAATAGATGGATTAAAATAAATACTCTCACTCAATTTCACATATATTTAAAAACTAATTATCATAATATATTTATTTTAACATTGCAGTGGGAAAGGCTCTGGAGTAGCACAGTTTAGTATATCCATGTCCTAATGTTTTAAGCAGAACTTAAGTGGCTGAGATGTCTCTCTGGAGTCCCTCTCTCTACATACTGCCAGGACTAATTTCACAGTCTTAAAACAACTCAGTCAACAAAAGGAATTGGTAATGAACTGCCATGACATAGCATTGTTCCGTCTACTGAGGGAAAGATGTTAACGTTCCAGGCTTATTAAAAATCATTTCTCAATTAGGCTAGTTACTGGTTTTAACCATTCATGAACTGGATGTAACTGCAACTCAGAAAGGGATATAATCTATTTCTACTAATATTGGACATATCAGAAGGGGCATATGGGGACATTCATACTGAGAGAAGAAGTGGGACACCAAAAGGAAAGGAGAGGGGGCATAAATTATATATTTTATTGTGCCCTCCTCCCTATGCCTGGCAGTGCTCTTCCCTGGTTGCCCCAGTGCTCCCCTGTGTCCCCAGCTCTTTCTGTGGAAGGTACCCATTGAAGCTTGGATTTGTGTTACTTAATATTCAACTGATAAAAATTAATGTTCTGTGTAATGAGCGTCCTGTCACATTGTATATACAGCCATAGAGTTAATGAGGGGGCATCATTATTAGTGCTGAGGGAATCCCACAACAGACTGTAACACTCAAACAACCATCACCCAGTGGAGTAATTAGGCAGAAATCAAGTGTGTATGTATGATTGTATCTACTGATTATATGTAAATAAAGAGCAGTGTGTGTGTACGGTATGTGTGGATTTATAGAGCAGAGCATGTATGTGTTTTCTATTCAAAGTAGTCTATGTGTATATATGGCAATGCCTGTATTCAGAGCAGTATAATGTATGCCAATGCATTTCGACAGTAGTATACGTACCGATATATGCTTGAGAATGATGTTGTTTATTACATACAGTATGGTATACAGAGTGCCTACTGTATGTGTAAGTAAAGGCAACATAGAAGCAGTATGTACTGTATGTTTATATAGAAATCATTGACTGATTATGACATATACAAATCAGTGCTTTATTACATGAAGAAAAATGTTTTATACATATATCAGCTAAGTGAAGCAGGACTGTGGACACCCTACTCCTGGGTCTCTGACCTTGGACTCTGTTGACCTCGGTGAGCTTTCAGCTGAATTATGAGGTGAGACCTCTATGGTTCCTATTCAATAAAAGACTGTTTTTCAACTTGAAGATATCTCTCTACATATTAGTGAACAAGCTATGTAGAAGAACATAGGAATTCAAGGCTTTCATGTTAGCAAAGATAGACTGGGCTTATAAATGTCTGTCCTGAGTTTGTCACATTGCCCTTTTTCTATCAAGTCTTTCATCCTGTCACGTTCTCTTTTTGGGTTTTTTGTATTACTATGTGTCTGTCATTCTATTTTTGGATTTGTTGCTCTTTTTCAGCGGTGTCTTATTTTTTAAACTTTATTTCTGGATCTGTTCATCTATTTCTTTGCTCTGTTTATGTATTCCTTGTGCCTGTTGACTTATTATTTGGGTCTATTACTTGTTTTATTCCTTTGATCTTTTTCTCTTTTCCTTGAGTCTGTTATTATTTTTCTTGGACTGGTTGCTTTATTCTTTCTTTTTTTTTGGATTTGTTACTTTATTCCTTCTGTTCCTTTGGTCTGTTCCTTTACTCCTTGCATCTTGTATTCTTTTCCTTGAATTTTCTTGTCCTGTTCTTTGGCTTGTTCATCACTTCCTACAGTCTTATCATTTTCCTTCAGTCTGTTACTCTTTTTTCGATCCCTTTCCCTGTTCCTTCATGGATCTTCTACTCTATGGATTTATTGCTTTATTCCATGTTATTACTCAGTTCTTTGGGTCTTTTCTTTTGTTCTGTTGTTCTATTCCTTGTGTGTGCTACTCTGTTTCTTCAGTTTGTATGCTATTCCTTTGATCTATTACTCTGTTCTTTGATCTGTGCATCCGTTTATTTGGTCTGTTGCCTATTACTTGAATGTCCTTCTCTGTTTCTAGGGTATATAATTCTGCCCTTGGACTGTTCACCTCTGAACATTTCTGTACAGTTATATAAAATGATTTGGTACCCAGTCACCTTTTCTTGACCATCCTTTCATGCATTTTCTATATTTAATATGCATTCAACAGGAGAGCATAGTGCATAGTTTTCATATATCAGCATCTCTTTATTACCTTGGTCTGGATTAAAAGGGTCTTGAATGCATCAAAATAACAGCATTTCCAGCCACTCTTGGAGCCATATCATTATACAACAGTAAGCAAAACAGGTTTTATACTTATTGTAGTATAGATTTTTCCCTTTCTCTGTGTAACTATATATTTATTGTATATTTTTAACTTTTGTTAAACCAAGGGGTTAGGGGAGAAAAGGATACCAATAAAAAGGTGACTAACACAGGTCAGTAGCTTGAACATTAGTGCAACATGCGGAAATGTATCATAATGTCAAAAGTCATGTTGTTCTAGGTGGGTCTGAGAGTATTCCATTCTATTCCAAATATTGTCTTAGTAAGAATGAATCACCAAATGGGATTGGTTGATGTGTTCCACACTTATGCTACAGTACTTCTAGTAGCTGAGGTGATTTACCTGATTAAGCAATAATAAGCTTTTATATAGTTACATAGTAATAAAGGTTGAAAAAAGACTTTCAGTCCATCAAGTTCAACCTTTTAAGATCTCCTTTGATCTGCAGAATGCGGATTAGTTACACATTAATTGTTAATTAATTGTTAATTAATTATCAATCAACTATTTATTTATTTATTTTTTAATTATGAATTAATCCAGAGGAAGGCAAACATAAAAAAATAACCAAGTTTACCCAAGAAACGTAGCCAATCGTCTCAAAGGGGAAAAAAATGAATTCCTTCCTGCCCCCAGATACTGGCGATCAGATTTCTCCCTGGATCAATACTCTCTCTCTAATTATCCAGGATAACCCTGAATTCCCTTTTTAATTAGAAATAAATCCAGTCCTCTTTTAAAGTTATCTATCGAATCTGCTGTCACTACCACCTCTGGAAGTGAATTCCACAGATTAACCACCCTTACTGTGAAGGACCATTTTCTTTCTTTAAGGTGCAATCTTTTTACTTCTAACCTCAAGAGATGTCCTCTTGTCAGTTGAAAACCTCTTGGCACAAAAATGTCCCTTTGACAAATCTTTACACTGACCCTGGATATATTTATATAAGATAATCATATCTCCTCTTAGACATATTTTTTTCTAGAGAAAATAGGCTTAATTTGGTTAGTCTTTCTTCATAACATAGCCCCTCCATCCCCCTTATTAGTTTTGTTGCCCTCCTCTGTACCTTTTCCAGCTAAAATGTCCTTTTTATGCAGTGGTGCCCAAAATTGTACTCCATATTCCAAATGAGGGCATACTAGAGATTTCTCCCTGGATCAATACTCTCTCTATTTGCTTCCCTTGCTTCTATACCCTTCTTAAAACATGCTAATATTTTATTTGCCTTTGCAGCTGCTGCTTGGCTTTGAGCCCTGTTACCTAGGTGATTGTCCACAAGCACTCCCAAATCCCTTTCAATATCTGATACCCCTATATTTGCTCCATTAAGATTATAAATTGCATGGCTATTTTTCTTTTCCAGATGCATAACTTTACATTTATTCGTATTAAATCTCATCTGCCCATTCCTCAATTTTATGTAAATCCCTTTGGAGGGAAAGCACATCATTATCTGATTTAATTACCTTGCACAACTTTGTGTCATCAGCGAAAATGGAGACACTACTTTCCAGTCCCACCTCTAAGTCATTAATAAATATGTTAAAAAGGAGAGGACCTAATACTGAACCCTGAGGAACCCCACTTACCACATTAGTCCAATCGGAGTATGTTCCATTTACAACAACCCTTTGCTTCCTGTCTTTTAGCCAGCTCTCGATCCATGAGCAGATATTTACTGCAATTCCTGTATCCCTTAGTTTGCACAATAGTCTCCCATGTGGCACTGTATCAAAAGCCTTTGCAAAATCCAAAAAGACTACATCCACTGAGTTGCCTTGATCCAGGTTCCTACTAACCTCCTCATAGAAATGAATTAGATTTGTTGACATAACATATACCTCCAGGTTGAGTCCTACTTATAATCCTGTTCAAAAAGACATTCTTGTATATTATCCCTTATTAACCCTTCTAAAAGCTTCCCGACTTCAGAAGTGATGCTCACTGGTCTATAATTTCCCAGATTTGCTCTTTCTCCCATTTTAAATATAGGTATCACATCTGCTTTTCTCTAGTCATCTGGTAGAGACCCTGTGTTGAGTGAATATTGAAAAATTAAATATAATGGTTTGGCTATTACAGAACCCAGTTCCCTCAGTCCCTTGGATGTATTCTATCAGGACTCCAGGCTTTATTAACATTTTTTCCAACCTCTTTTGTATTACTTCCTGCGTTAACCAATTATTTGGCAAAGGTAGTGTAGCCCCATTATGTTGCAGTGTCACAACCACTGGTACCTTTCTTGTGTATACCGAAGAAAATAACCTATTTAGCTCATCTGCCTTTTCCTGGTCACTAATTTTTTGACACTCTGTGTCACATTGTAATGTTCCTATAGCTTCCATCCTCACCTTCTTCCCACATATCACATTCACTTGGTTTATTAAAAAGGAAGGTCCATGGTTCTGTTACTGTGTTGGTGGTCATTGCTCTCAGAGGGCGTTTTGGGTCTGTCTACCAGCTTTGGAAGAAGGACCATTACTGTCTGAAAAGCCACAACATAAAGGAGAGCTGGAATAGTGTATCTAACCAGAGGTGAGATCCCACCTGTAGAGAGCACTGTATAGCCATTTTAGTGGTGGTGGTGGTTATACTATTGGAAGTTTTGGCTACTGTTGCTCAATGTCTGATTTCCACTTTCTAACATGATTTAGCCCGGAGGGAGCTATAGAGTAAATTATATAATACAGGTGGGAAGTCATGCATTGAAGTCAACACATAGCTGCTCAGAATAGTTTTTTGGGGGTGGCTTTCTTGACTAATTTGATATTAACAAAATTGAGTATTAGGGTTGCACAGAAATTACCCACGTAAAAGAACCCATAGACAGAAATGTTATTTTTTACGATTTGATTGTCTGAGTAAATCATGATAGGTTTGTGAGTTCTTGATGTATAAACAACTGTGGTGTGAGGCCCAGAGGAAAAACTGTGTTTATTTATATGAACATTAACTGAGGGTAATAATTGACAAAATTGTGTTTCTCATGCATTTGATCCCATTTTTTTTACAGTATTAATATTTGATGGTCATCGATTCACTAATGGTGCTGGACTTGTTTTGTAGGTTGGGTGAGGTTATATTAGAGATCTACAAATGTTTGAAGAAGAGAATCACAATTTTTATCTTGCACTCATAATTATTAAAACTTGACTTTTATTAAATTTCCTTTTAAAACTGACTATAATATATCTAAATATAAGAGCATTAAGAATTTCTGATAACATCATAAGAAAATTATTTAAAGAGAAAAAAAATTAAATATATTTACTATGGGAAGCTTTAGATTGGTATATTTCTAAGTTTTTTTTTTACCAGAAATAGTTACTCAACCAAGATATATAAATCGGTGGGTAATTCTGTACATTATTTTTAAAATAAATAACGGGTACAAATACAAGTAGTTTTGTAAAAAGAAATATTGCTACCTCTCTGGACAAACAAGTCCATTTTTTAACAAATTATTTTTGTGTATGTCCTTGCTCTAATGTCATCAGAGTTTTAAAAGGACATTTAATAAAAGTCAAGTTTTAATAATTATGAGGGCAAGATCAAAATTGTGATTCTCTTCAAAAATGTGTGAATCAATAAATAAATCACAAAATCTTAACACCTTAATTAGAAAGAAGTATTAAAGGGCTCTTTATAAGAAAAGAAACTATTACTAATTTCTGTGCAACAGTAAAAATTGTAAATATGTTAGAGCTCTGCCTGTATTTTCATGTTTGTTTTTTGTGCCATTCATGTATGGGAATAATCTGTGCTGTAAAGTAATATTGGTTCAAATTTGACTAGCCCTGTATTGTGTTGATTAAGTAAAGGTTGTTTCTCTTATTATCCCATGTTCACATCAATAGTTCATTTATGTAAAAATGTCTGTGAGAGTGAAGATATGAGTGTGTTTAGGTGGGTGTATCTAAGTGTTTTTACATTGGTATAACTGAGGTAGATTGTGAGTTCATGATAAGTCTCCTGTGAGAATTCTCCCAACATTAGCCAGTCAGTGTTTTGAAATATACATAATATAGGGTCCCTTTTAGGCTACACCCTAGATGTCAGATACATGTAACACTGCTATAGTAAAGCACAGAATGAGCACCTGCTCATTGCCCACCTCTATAAAAAAAGAGTCCTACCTTGGTCTCTTGGGCCTCTCCACTTGGTGATGAGTGATGTGGAGTCCATGGCTCCTGTTATGTGATACTGGTGATACTGTGCTACTCGGCAACTGCACCTGACAGTCAGTGACAGGGACTGATGGACCTACTCCAGACCCATCTACATCTTAACATAATTGGTGTCAGTAGTGACTGATTACTTGACACTCATAGCAGTCTAGTGTGGGGAGAAGCTTTTATTAAGTACCATGACATGTGAATTATCACCTAAGGAAAAGTTTGTTTTGTATGAAAAATAAATGATATGAAGTCCAATAACCTAACTTTGTAACAAGTAAGTCTTTGCAGCAGAACATATCCCACCCTCCTCCATGGTTCTTGGCATCTTCCCTACTGTTTTCAAGTAGTGCCACTGCCATGACCTAAATGACTGCACACAATTAAATAATAAAAACATTGGAATTGAAGACGAATCTAAACTTACAGTAGTGTAATATTGTACATGTAATTAATATAGATTTCCTTTTTTTAATCCTGTTTAATTTTGTACCCTAATGTGGTTTTGTTCAAGTTGGTACAAATGTATTAAAGTTTAGATAATTCTTCAAGAACCTCTCGTTCCTATTGTCTATATTACTGTATATAACAGAGACTACAGCATTATCATAAATACTTACATGAACACTATATTGTGATTAAAATTAGTCAATACATTCTTAAAAATCGTCTAAAATTAAGATTAGTCTTGTTTTTACCATCTCCAGAGTGTAAGCAACATTTCAGATGACTGCAGCCACAAAAGTGTACATGATTAACCTACACCAGGGGTTATCAGTGGGCAAACCTGGTTCTGAATCAGGACCCCTGGCCCCTTTCTTCTGGACCTCTAAATACTTAAATAAGCTACCAGTTACATGTTCTTTTCCTAAGTCGTTTTCAATATCTAAACTTCTGTCATGTACCCTTCTGAAAGGCATTGTATTACGTATTTATGTATATATATTCATATAAAATATGTGAACTCCGGACCCTGACTTAATTTTCATGCAGACATTTGGACCGTGGTGAATTTTATAAAATTGAATCTGCTACCCCATACCTGCTCCTTGTATTAATGCAAACCAAACATCTTAGCTTACTCTCCACTACATGCAACAATCAATTACGGTACATATTTTCATAAAACATACAAATGTGTTAGTATGATACTGTTACCTAAAATATTATTGATAAAATTGTATAGTTTTTTTCACAATGCTTTTTCTTGCATAAAATCCCTCTTATGATGTAGTATAAAGTGATCAGTTGAATTGCTTAGATTGTTCACGTAAAAACAGTATATATGTTATAAGCTTGAATTTCATGAGATTTTTCACTTTATTGTACAAAAATATTTCAACTGTTCCTCAGTTAATGACTGCAAAAGTAATATTTGTCATGTTGAAATCCTGCATTGAATCATATAAGTTTCATTTTCATTTGTAATAAATTTTAGAGACGTAGTTGTACATTATTTTCATCAGCAGTTTCTCACAAGGTGCTACATGAATCATCTATTAATAGGTCTAAATATTTTGGCTGTCAATAGAAATCAAGTTCTCTAGCCCCTATGTGTTTTGGTGTATGTTAGTGCATTTCTGACAGTTTTGTATTTGTTTTCCATTTATGTTCTATTTGTTTAATGTATTTTATTTCTGTATGCATATGTATAATGTTTAATTGCGTATATGTATGCATCTTGAATGTTTGGGTGTCAATATTGAATATGTATTTTTGGTGTTTATTTACATATGTATATAATAAAATAGTGTTTGCATTTAAAAATAACCAAATGTGGTATAGCTCAGCATGTGTGTCTAATATCCTGTAATATTCTATGTAGGTTAATCAGGACCTACCTTAAGCCAAAGAATTAAAAATTCACATAGGTATAATGTAAGTAAAAACAAAACGGACACAGCTTCAATTAGCTGAGGGACACAATATTGATGGGGAACTTCAGGACACAGAGATAAAGGATAATCTGGGAAGGTAAATTCATACAGAAATCAGAATCTTAAGATATGAATTAAATTGTGATGGGGGCTTTATGTTACATTATTCAATGTCAAGTGGATTCTCTCCTTTGTGAGATGTCACAATAACATTGTTGGACTATGTGCTTCCTATGGAAGATATTTGTACCACTTATCAAACTTTTGACACCCAATGAATCAAAGACTGATGTGATAATATAAACCTTATCTACTGCCTGATAAATATCTGACTAACCATCCGTCTACCGCAAGCTTTCCAGAACTTGCTTTGAGGAAGTGGCTGTAACCCAGAAAGATTGTAATTTAATCCTAATTTACTCATTTACTGAAATCCTACTAAATCCTAATTGTGCCTACTCAATCTTACTCATCTTCTCTGAAATTGTTTTCTGTTGCATTTTAAGACACATGAGACACAATAGTTTTTTTTTCATTTATTGCAAAAGTTGTGTTTTGCATGAAAAACAAAAAGGGTAAGTAAAACTTGTGATTAACACAGTTCAAAATATAGCTTGAGCATTGTTAGGTGATAAAGAAATAATAGCAGATAAGTAACATTAGTGCAATGTATGGAAATGCACCGGAATGACAAAAGTCATGTTGGTCTAGGTTTGTCTCATCTATTGAATGTGAGTTGTTGGCTGAGATCTTGAACGTCTAGTGAGATCTAACGTTGATGTAATAAATGAATGAGTCCCAGGTTGTATAGCAGCGGGAGAGTGTGCCAAGAGTGTAATTAAGAGGTACTACATTTCTATTTCAAATATCATCTTGGAGAGAATGGATTGCTAAGTGGCAATGGACACTGAGTTCCACGTTTATGCTACAGTACTTCTAGTGCCTATAAGGAGGTACCTGATTAAACAGTTATAAGCTTTCATATCAAATTCACTTGGTTTATTAGGAAGGACAGCATATGGTTCTTGTAATGTGTTGATGTGGATTGCTTCTCAGAGGGCCTTTTGGACATGTGCACCCGCATCGGAAGAACTACTTATACTGTCTTCATTCCTCCCAAAATAAAGGAGAGGTGGAACAGTGCATCTAATGGAATATACCAGGGCATGGTTCCACCTGTAGAATATTGTATAGCTCTGTTTGGTGGTGGTAATGCAAATGGAGGTTATGGTTATTGTTACCCAATGTCGGATTTCCACTATCAAACATTATTGAGCCTGGTTGGGGTGGTCATAGGGGAAAGCATATTATACAAGTAGAAGATCATGCCTTTAGCATGAGTCCTAAATACATAGAGGCCTAAAATTTTTTTTTTTTTTTTTTACAATGGCTTTCTTGGCTGATTGGCTGAGTATTTAGGTTACACAGAAATTATCCATGGGGTGAAAAAGGCCATAGACAGAATTTGTTCATTTTATGATTTGGTTGTTAGGGCAAAGCTTGATATGTTTATGACTTCAAGATATTTAAAGCAATGTGGTGTGAGGCCCGGAGTGATAGATTTTTTGAATCACTTAGGTTTCATTTTAGAGACTGGATTATATTTTATTTTCACCAGCAGTTTCTCACAATGTGCTCTGCGTATTATCTATTAAGAGGCCTGGATATTTTGACTGTCAATAGAAATCATGTTCTATAGGTCCCTGTATTTTGTTGTCACATGTCATTGCATTTATGTCAGAATTGTTTTTGTTTTTGTTTACTAAAAGAAAGTACATAGAGTATACATTTGTGAGTAGATTTTATTGGTAGAATAGTATGACTCATACAACCTTTAGATTGTAAGTTTGTGAGTTTTCAATTTTGCATGATGATTTGGGGAAAGCTCTATGGACACTGGATTCTAAGCTCAAAGACAGGGCCCTCCATCCTTTGCAACGTGTTAATATTGCTATTGTTTTGCCACATTCTTATCCCCTGCATAGCGTTACGGAATATGTTGGTGTGTTACAAATAAACAATAATAGTAATACAACTATTACTGCTCATTGGCTGACACGGCAAGCTCCAGATCAGCTAAATATTTTAACCTGATTTTTTTTTTTTTGACGGCTTCATTTGAAAAAATGAACACACACTCTGGTACATTATCAAATAACCTCTTTCAGATGCAACAAAGGAAACAATTTGTAATGTCCCTTTAGTGTTCTCTTGTATTTTATGCAGGATTATGTTTTCAATTTTGGCATTTTGGTTAGAATATATGTTATTGTGTATTTCATATCTATGTGAAAGTTAAAATATTTGTATTTATATATGTATTTGTGTAAGTACTTTATATGGGTTTTACACATTCGGTAGAGCATATCTTTGTGTTAATGTTTGTGTAATGTCCATATGTATTCAGTGTTAGTGTTTTACATCTGTTTAATATCTGTCTATTTAGTGAATCTAGGAGTATGTATGTGTATGTTTAATGTATTATTTTCAATGTAAATGTTTCCCAGATTCACAAAGCATTGGTTACAAGGCAGACATCTGAAGGCTGTCTTTCCTATGAGGAAAACTGCCATCAGTGAAAAATGTTATAGCCCCTTCAAATATTAGTGTTTCTACCCCAAGGTCATTGTATGTTTTATATTGGTAAGTGTTTCATGTCTCTGCATGTATAACTCCAGTGTGTGTTTACATTTGTGTTAAATCATGTGTGTGGTTGAGATGTTTCCTGTCTGATAGCTAAGGGGTTAACCAGGGTGGTTGTGTGAGAGTTGCAGGGACTTCTCTCTGTTAACCCCTTGCCTCCTCTGGGCAGGTTAGATATGACAGATCCTCTGACTCATCCCTGATCTCGGGAAAGTTTGCGACTTCCAGATGACGTAATTACAGAATCACTCAGGTCGCCTACTTATTTCACAGAATTGGGTTTGATTATAAGGTTTTATTACTTCCTAAAGGGGCTAGCCCACAGCAAAAGCAATAAACACTCTTATGTAAAGAAAAACAGAGCTGTCAAATGAATCCAAAATCTTTACTGCTCCAATCATCAAATCCAATAATTGATATTTAGCTCCTTCAATTTAATTTTACAAGTTGACCTTCTTTATATTCACAAGTAATTAACTATTGGTCTTATTGTTGCAGTCCTGCAATTGCTTTGCTGCATTTTATCTACAATATAGGGAAGTGCATCAATATATTTTTCTAAAATAAATATCAGTTGGCACTCAGAAAATGTTTGAGTTGAGATAGGCCGTGAGCACGGATCTATAAATAGACAATATTTTATTGATAAATCATATACTCCATTAGAAGCAGTACTTATAAGGGGAGACAGATTAGGAGATCTTACTGTGGACCAGACCCTGATTCACTTGATTCAGTTCCCATTTCAGACCCCTGTGCAGTTAATTAACTAAACATATCAAAAGTGTTCATTTGGCCAAGTGTATATTTTGTATTCATATTTGCATCACACTGTTTAAAGAACCACTGGCAGCTTGCAATAGCAAAACTTAAAAGTGGTAGAATGTTTTTGTTGTTGTTGTTTAGTTGTTCAGTCGAGTCTGACTCTCCGTGACCCTGTGGACCACAGCACACCAGGCACATCCAGTTGTACCAATCCATACTGCTTTTATTGCCAGTTTCTTCTACAGTGCACTGCAATTTGTCTGACCTCTCTGCTATGACCTGCCCATCCTGGGTGACCCTACATAGCATAGCTCAAAGCTTCATTGAGGTACACAAGCCCCTTCACCACGACAAGGTAGCAATCCAGAAAGAGAAAATGTTTTTAGAAAGTATAAAAAATGTTTTTAAGCATTTACATTTACACTTTTATTTGCAATTACTCTTTACTGCAGATTTTCGTTTTCCTTACTGATTCGTATTATTGTTATTATACTCGTATTATTATTGTTTTTTTCTCAAACTGAGCGCGTCTGACTGTTTTTGTCTATTTTCCTTGCTGAGCCTGCATTTTTCACCTTCTGTCTCAACCAAGCGTGTACATTAATGAGCTTTCCATTAGACTTAAACATCTAAGAAGATTTTATATCACAATTTTTAGTTAGATCATTTGAAACTTTCTCATTTTAATATGAAAAACCATAGTTTTATTAGTCAGTGCAACTTTGGTATAATATGTAGATATGAGCAATTTTAAGCTGTATGTAATTGCAGTTAGATAGCAAAGATAAGCTGTATTTGCTAACTTTTTTGCATACAAATGTAAGGTATAGATAAACAGACCTATTGTTTTTTTGTTACATATAATTTAAATAAGGGTAAATAATATTCACTTCTTAGTAGGTGATGGATGACAGATAATTATGAAATAAGTAAAATAGAAAACAGTGAAATATTTGTCTTAATAAAGAAGATAATCTTGATATTGTATTTTCCTTTGTACTTAACTGCTCTGTAGTATTACGGAATATGTTGACACTTAAAGGGTAATAAGAATATTAGACCATAGCTGTAATGCCCTAAAAACAGGAGCTAGATGCTTTATTTAGGCGTTGATCAATAATAAAATTCATGTTCAATGATTATAGAAAATGAAAATGTAATATTACACAATATTACACTTACTTTACTTTCAAAGATCAGACGTCAACTGCTGATGTTCTAAGCCCATTTAGGTGAATTGGGGTGGCTTTGTCTAGCAGGCAGGTTTATTTTTTTCAGGCTTAAAGTTATTTCAACAAAATGCTGTCCATTGGCTGCAGACATGCTGTGTTAAAGTGGTTTCCTTTGGGAACAAGCAACAACAAAAATAGAGGTGCTCAGTCAGAGAATGAACTAATAGGTTAGTTCTATGGCCATGATAACCCACTCTGAGAGCAGCCTCTTTAAGCATGATGAATTTATCGGGGTTGTGAAAATAAGCTCAACCAGAGGCTGAGAATTTTTTAAAGAGAATTTAATATTCACAAAATCATTAAGTATGAGTTTTTTAACCCTCGGACTGTTCAGTACATTATAATTGTGCTAGCAACTTAAAAATGATGATCTCCAAGCAGCAAATGAGTGGAGGTTATCAGTTTGTGTTGGGGTATTGTGGGGAGAGCCATTGGATTATGTTTTGGCTTCTTACAGCCCTCTAGACCATTCTTTCAAGGAACCTCCCCTCTTCCTCCGTAAGGATCTTATCAGCTTGCACGCAGTCACCTTAATCAGAGGGAGATCATATTCATGCCCAAGACGTACAAATATCCCTTGACTACGTGCACATGTTTTCGTTCGGTACTCATCTGATAATTTTTATCTGCTACCCAGTTTAACAACTCAAATAATTATTATTACTCCACTTTGAACTATTTGCTAATAAGCTGATTGCGGCATGTCTTATTTCACACACAATTGGTTAAATGTCATCATGGCTACGCCCCAGCTAAAAACACACAAGGCTAACATTCAGTAAGTAGTAAATCTACAGTTCATGTAAATATATGCGTCTGATTTCTAAAAGCAGAAATATTCCATTTGTTTGACTTTTTCTTGATTTTTATACACCGAATTTGGAGCCCATCACGAGTGCCAAAAAAAGAGGATACAATGATTCATATATTAAATTTGGATTCACATCCATTATTATCAAAGGAGAAGAAATGCCTCAATGTGTTATTTGAAACAAAGCTTTGTCAAATGATTCTATGAAACCAATGAAATTGAAGAAACATTTGCAGAATGTTCATCCTCAAGGACAAGGACAAAAGCAGTTTTGAACATCATGAAAATACTCTCAAAAGGATGAAGCTGGGTTCAACAGGGGCATTTCAAGAAATGAACCACAAAGTTACTTCTTATGTCATAGCACTGGAGACAGCAAAGCAGAAAAAAAACATATAAAATTGGGGAAACTTTGATAAAACCTTGTACACCCAAAATGGTGAAAATTATGTTGAGAAATGGATTGGAGAAAAAAAAACTTTCAACAGTACTGTACAAAGAACAATAAGTGAAATGGCCATTGAAATCAAAGAGTTGTGCAGCAGATCATGTTTGCAGCATTTGGCATTTTTTCAATTCAACTTGATGAATCAACTGATGTGGCATCATGTTCCCAGTTACTTGTGTTTGTAGATATATTCACTTATGTTTATTTAAAGAGGAATTTCTCTTTTGTTCTCCTCTTGAAACAACTACCAAAGCCTCACATATTTTTGAAAAAGTTTAATCTTTCATGGAAAAAGAAAAACGTTTGTGGGGTAAAGTCTGTGGGTGATGTACAGATGGAGCACCAGCTATGTTGGGGACAAAATGCATTATTTCCCCTAACTACCCAAGACAATGCTTTTGGGGAATTGGGATCATATATTCACACATGGTGTTGTCCAGTGACCCAGAGAATCTGGAAGATCAATGAAACACTAATTTCTGAATGTATGACCGACAGGAACACTTGACCCCCCCCCCCAATACTTATTGGGCATATTTCCCAAAAAATATGATCTGCTGGGAAGAAGCCTCTACCCACACTATTGGCATCAGTACATTTCATATAGCTTGAAAATGGGTATTACCAGGGCTGTCATGGCACCACATACTTAATAAAATTGAAGAAACTGCCTTGCTATAAAAGCTGACATACAGGCTAGAGAATCACTCAGACCATTTCCTTAAAAAATGGGCACCTTGGATATAATGAAAATTTATGTAATATTCTCCTGTTGCAATACGCAACTGGACCAGAGATACCCCTCACTAGTACACTTTAATCCGTCTTTTCCTCCGCCGTGGGCCTTTTTTTTTTTGGGACTTTAGACTTTCTTTCAAAACAAAAACAATATATGGAAGTATTGTATATTATCATTTAAATGTAAAATCAATATAACAATGTATAATTGTCTGTGCAGCCAATTCACTCTTCCATAATAATAAATAGAAATTAAAAGAAGAAAAATGTTATCTCTATCCATTGTTCTTCCGCTTACTTACCATCTAACTAATATTGTTAATATATCCAATGGTCCTATACATGATCTAAATACAGGTTACCTTTTAATATCCAACAGTATTTATGTTCCTTGAAGAGTACCATTTTCTGTCATGGTTGGTTTGTTTCTCATACACTCAAAGTAATCCTTCGGCAATCAATAGTCTGGTACTCTAGCTTGGAAATAACTTTGATGCCAGTTTTTTCCTTTTTCCTGAGAGCTTCATTACACAGTTATTTTTTCACAAAGTCCAAACATCTTTTTCTAATGTCTTAAAAGTTGACATGGGGCATAAACAAAAAAAAAATGTGTATTACCTATACAAAAGAAAGTTGCTAATAATTTACCATTAGTAAAAATAAAACATGACTCGGCACAGATTATTTAGATTTTTCTGTCCACCCACAGCTATCACAGATAGATAGCAAGCAAATAATAAAAAATAAAAAAAATATTGTATATAGCAGGCAAATAATAAGAAATAAAAAAATATTGTATATAGCAAGCAAATATATTTATGTATACATCTGCAGGCCTAATATAAGTCACTGCTTTTAGTACAGAGTTCTGGATGGTGACATATGGATGAGCACACGTAGTATTTCACTTTTAATTATAAACCCATTTTTATATGACCCCTGTGGAATATTAGGATGTCTCTTTACTGAGTTTGGCTGGATCAAGAGACTTTAGAATGGGTGTGATTAAAGTTTAATATTAGTAAAAGTGATGTTGAAGGCATACAGTTGTGGTCAAAAGTTTGCATATCTTTGGTAAATTGGTAATATATGTACCATTTTTAAAGAAAACATGAATGAGCAGGCAAAACACTTTAATTTCTTATGGGATTCATATTCATCTGTAGGTTATAACAGAATGGCACAATCATAAAACAAAACATGACAACAAAGAAAAAAATGAAATTTCCCTGTCCAAAAGTTTGCATACCCTTCATAATACTGTGTATATCCCCCTTTAGCATCAATGACAGCGTGCAGGTTTTTTTAATAGTTGTCTATGAGGCCCCTAATTCTTGTTGGTGGTAGAGCTGCCCATTCATCTTGGCAAAATGCATCCAGGTCATGCAAAGTCTTTGGTTGTCTTGCATGAACTACACGTTTGAGATTTACCCAGAGTGTCTCGATGATATTAAGGTCAGGAGACTGTGATGGCCACTCCACAACCTTCACCTTTTCGTGCTGTAACCACTGGAAGGTCAACCTGTCCTTGTGCTTAGGGTCATTGTCATGCTGGAAAATCCAAGAGCGTCCCATGCTCAGCCTTCATGCAGAAGAATGCAAATTGTCTGCCAGTATTTTCTGATAACGTGCTGCATTCATCTTGCCATCAATTTTCACAAGATTACCAGTGCCTTTAGATCTCAAACTCCCCAAAACATCAATGAGCCACCACCATGCTTCACAGTGGGGGTGGTATTCTTTTCACTATAGGCCTTGTTGTCCCCTCTCCAAAAACAGCGCTTATGGTTGTGACCATAAAACTATATTTTGGTCTCGTCACTCCAAATTACAGTGTGCCAGAAGCTGTGAGGCGTGTCACGGTGTTGTCGGGCCTATTGTAACCGGGCTTTTTTGGGGGCATTGGCACAGTAAAGGCTTCTTTCTGGCAACTTGACCATGCAGCTCATTTTTGTTCAAGCATAGTCATATTGTGCTCCTTAAAACAACCATAACGTCTTTTTCCAGAGCAGCCTTAATTTCTTCTGAGGTTACCTGTGGGTTTTCTTTATATTCCAAACAATTCTTCTGGCAGTTGTGGCTGAAATCTTTCTCGGCCTACCTGACCTTGGCTTGTTATCAAGAAATCCCCAAAATGTCTACTTCTTAATAACTGATTGAACAGTACTTACTGGCATTTTCAAGGCTTTGGATATCTTTTTATATCCTTTTCCATCTTTAGGAAGTTCCATTACCTTGTTACGCAGATCTTTTGACAGTTCTTTTCTGCTCCCCATGGCTCAGTATCTAGCCTGCTCAGTGCATCCACGTTAGAGCTAACAATCTCAAATACACAGGCACTAATTGCAATTTAAAAAGCCATAGGTTTTTGAAATTAACCTTTAAGTGCCATTTTAACTTGTGTGTGTTACCTTGTGTGTCTGTAACTAGGCCAAACATACAAGGGTATGTAAACTTTTGATCAGGGCCATTTGGGTGATTTCTGTTATCATTATGATTTAAAAAGGAGATAAAAAACTATGTGATCATAATTGGCTTCATAGGATCACTATCCTTTAATAAAATACATTGTTTTTGCATGATCAGTCATATTTTTAAAATAAATGACAAACTTTCACAATTTCTGACAGGGTATGAAGACTTTTGAGCACAACTGTATACAGGTGGTAGCTGGGTTACAGATGACCCGACTTGCAGGCGACCCACTTAAGAACGGGCTCCCCAGGCATTTTTTCTGAGTTTGTTTTTATGTTCTGTTTGTTTGTATTAAAATAAAGAGCACAATAGTTTCTGTTACTTATTATTACAGTACAGGAGTATTATTATTATTATTACAATATTACACAGTATTATTGTTTCCACATATGAGCCATTATAGTATTGTTTTTATTATTATTATTATTATTATTCAATGATCAGAGTTACATACAAATCCGATTTAAACATGTTCTCAGGAATGTATCTCATCCTTAACCCGAGGACCGCCTGTAATAGCTTGTGGCTTAGTGTAGATCAAGGAAAACATGATGTTGGGAGAAATGAAGTAAATAATGTAAGCAGTTATATAGTGAGTGGATGAAAGCAGTTTGAAGGGTTATGTACAGTGTATGCATATGTACAAAATTAAGTCTACATATATATATATATATATTATTATTATTATGGTCGTTTATTTGTAACGCGCCAACATATTCCGTAGCGCTATACATAAGTTAAGTTACAGGCAATGACAAGTTAAAGATTCACACATTGCAATGAGTGGATGGCCCTGTCTTTGAGCTTGGAATCCGGTGTCCATAGCGCTTTCCCTAAAGTACCTTGCAGGATTGAAACTCGCAGACTTACAATCTAAAGGTTAAAGTTTCTATGTGGTACAGTAGGGAGAGAGTAGTGCTGAGCATGTTAGGGAGGAAGGTTATAGGCTTCTTTAAAGTGGTGCGTTTTTATTGATGTTTTGAAGGATTTAAGGCAGGAGGATAGTCTGGTGAAGCAAGGCAGGGAGTTCCAGAGAATAGGGGCAGCGCGAGAAAAGTCCTGGAGGCGGGAGTGAGAGGAGGTGACAAGAGTGGTAGAAAGAAGAAGGTCGTTAGCAGAACGAAGAGGGCGTGTGGGGGAGTATTTGGAGATGAGAGCAGAGATGTATGGGGGTGTGCTGTTGTTGAGGGCTTTATAAGTTAGGGTCAAGATTTTAAACTTTATTCTGGAGGCTAAGGGAAGCCAGTGAAGTGATTGACAAAGAGGAGCTGCCGACACTGAACGATGTGTAATGAAGATGTGTCTGGCGGAGGCATTTATTATGGATTGAAGTGGGGAGAGGCGTGTGATAGCAGGCCAACAAGGAGCGAGTTGCAGTAGTCAAGATGAGAAATGATGAGAGAGTGTATTAGAATCTTAGTAGTGTCTTGTGTAAGGTAATGGCATATTTTGGATATGTTTTTTAGATGGAAAAGACAGGATTTGGTTAGAGACTGTATGTGTGGGATGAAAGAGAGGGCAGGGTCCAGTAGAACCCCGAGACAACGGGCTTGGGAGGTGGGAGTGATGATGGCGTTGTTGACAGAGAGAGAGATGTGAGGAATTGAAGCTGTAGTAGAGGGCGGGAAGATTAAGAGTTCAGTCTTAGACATGTTGAGTTTCAGATGGTGGGTGGACATCCAAGAGGATATACTAGAGAGGCAGTCGGAGAAGAGAGGGGGATAGATCTAGTGCTGAGAGATAGATTTGGGTGTCATCTGCATAGAGATGGTACTGGAACCCAAAAGAGTTTATAAGGGTGCCGAGTGAGGATGTGTAGATGGAAAAGAGGAGGGGGCCTAGGACTGATCCTTGGGGTACGCCAATAGACAGGGGGTGAGGAGAAGAAGATGTGCCGGAGAAGGAGACGCTAAATGATCGTTCTTGGAGGTATGATGAGAACCACAAGAGAGCAGTGTCTCGAATTCCCGAGGGAGGAGAGAATGTGGAGTAGAATTTAATGGTCAACCGTGTCAAAGGCGGCAGAGAGATCCAGGAGAAGCAAAATAGAAAAGTGTCCTTTAGACTTGGCGGTGAGCAGGTCATTGGTGACTTTTATAAGGGCTGTCTCAGTGGAGTGTTGGGGCCGAAAGCCGGATTGGAAAGTGTCCAGAAGAGAGTTAGAGGAGATGAAACTGGTAAGGGGGTTATAGACGAGCCGCTCCAGCAGTTTGGAAGCCAGGGGAAGTAGAGAGATAGGGCGATAGTTAGATGCAACGTCAGAATCGGATAAGGGTTTCTTGAGAGTGGGTGTAATTATGGCATGTTTTAGAGATGATGGAAATGTGCCAGTGTTAAGGGAAAGGTTGAAGATATGTGTGAGAGCTGGTATTAGTGTAGTAGAGAGGGGAGGGATGAGCTGAGATGGAATAGGATCTGAAGGACAGGTGGTGAGGTGAGAGGATGATATTAGGATGGAGACTTCATCTTCTGTTGCAGGTGTAAAGAAGTCCAGAGTGGCTGTGGGAATGGAGGGGGGGGGGGGGGTAGATTGGGTGTTGTTGGTTAGATGAGTTAGTTGAGAGAGTGAAGTGTGTGAGCCACGGTGAGAGGAGAGTTCATTGTGGATAGATTGAGTTTTATGAGTAAAATGGTTGGCAAAGTCTTCAGCCGTGAGACAGGAAGGGATGGGGGGAGGTGGTGGGCGGAGGAGAGTATATACTATATTATGTACTAAAGAGTGAAGTGTATGTATATATAATAAAGAGTTATGTATAGTGCATGTATGTTTACTAAAGGGTAAAGTAAAGTGTATATATATGTACTAAAGAGTGAAATAAAGTGTATTTATATATACTAAAGGGTGAAGTGAAGTTTGTATATATGTACTAAAGTGTTCGAGAACTGTTGGAGGTATCAGGTCAGTGGTGGGCAACTGCAGCCCTCGGACATATCCTATGCTGCACCCAGCCTGTTCTCTAGAGTGGAAGAGTATATACCGCCATCATCAATTCCTCTATCCCTGTCTCTACCCCACAGTGATATATATACAAGAAAAAAACTATATATATATATATATATATATATATATATATATACTGTTCTTCAAATTAAATAGGTCACTGTATCTCATAAGATTAAATGAAAATTGTGGAATTCTTCAATAGTTCTGCAACACAGGTGATCCACTATGTCCTCTGTTACCAGAATAATATGGAGGACTGTGTCTGGGGGAGTGAATACACCTGTTTCCTACACGTATAAGTTTAATGTATATTGAAAGTTTGCAAGTTTGCAATCTTCCAAGGTGCTTTGTGAAAAAGCAATATGTACATTTGATTTTGAACTCATAGCCAAGCCCCTCCATGTGTTATATTGTATTTTGCCTCGTATAGTGCTTTTTGGTCTGTTACAAACAAATGATAATAGTAATAATGAAATCACCCTCTTGTATCACACCTAAACCCTTAGATTGTAAGTTTGCGAGTTTTCAACTGTGTGTCCGTGTCTTGGAAACAAGCACTATGTACATTTGATTATATGCTCAAAAACAGGGCCCTCCATTCTTTAAGGTGTTAAGTTTGTTTTTTGCCATGTACTAAACCCCTGTACAGCGCTACGGAATATGTCGGCGCAATATAAATAAAGATAATAATAATAATAATAATGAAATAGTGAGCTCATGTTGACAGCATCCATACATAGAATCCTACTGTACAGATAGAGGTGTGAAATAGACTATTCTCCCTTCACAAGTGGTAAAAAGCAAGAAAGTAAGTGAGAGTCAAACATGCTCTAAATAGGCATCTACTCTGAGAATAAAACAGTCCTAGAAAAAACTTGATTTTTAAATTTTTACACAAACCATTACAATGGGCACATTATGAGTGCCAGAGATCTCTTATCTGCTATCAGATTATTTGTTTTGCATCTATACCCACAGTATATTTGCTCTTGTCCCCTGCTGCTTTTCTCTGATCACTCTGGTTGTTTCCTGGGTCTCAGGTTATGAAATGATAACAGAGAGATTAAAGAGATGAGGTCTGAGAGCTTTGCTAAGAGAGCAGGAGGGAAACGTGTGGTTGGAGCAGAGCAGTTATGTGTGTCATTATAGGGTGTCATGCAGGTCACTGTCCCACCAGGCTGATTGACTCCTACAGCCTATGCTGAGAATGCTCGCAATCCAAATGCTTCAAAACCCACAATACACATAGGACGGCCTCATATCAATACAGTTCCTGCTCTTAAAGGGACATTAGTCACAGATTTTCCAATGCAATTACACAAATGTGTTTCATACAATACAAATGTTTTTTGTACAAACAAAAGGATTTTAAGTTAGTAAAAATAAGATTAAAATATCATTAAAAAATCTACATATCAATATTTGTGCTCCAACCTTGATCTAACCTTTAAAAGTATATAAAGGCAGACTGGTCAAGTGCTTGTTGGGCCAGTTATCAATGCTTGATTTGCAAGTTGTTGATTCAAACAGATGGCAATAAAACAAAACCTTGTGAATCTACATGTACTCCTTGCCAGCCTGTCTCGTGTAAAGTATCAGGCAAGAGGAGAAAGCAGCAATCCTCCATTGTCTCTTTTTGGTGTACATTTTCTACTCTAGATGCCACTAATGTTTTATACAAAGAACATTTGTAAAGTTTTTCTATATAAAATCTCTTTCATTGCTTGTTACCAGTAGTGTGTGAGCTATTATCATGTATATCGTTTAGGACGTTAAGGGTATCGTAAGGGATTGAGCCCAGTATACTGAGTTGTTATTGTCTCTTGATTTAATGTTTATTGGATATCCTGGTTGAAATTAAAGAGCAACTGTAGTGTTCATATAATAGAACATATTTAGTAAATAAATTGCAATAAAATCAGTATTTAAAGACAAATAATAACTGCAAATTTTAAAAACCTACATTTGATCTTCAGTTTTTCAGGTTCTAGCAGAGCTGTTTCCCTCTGCTTCCTATTAGATATCTAGAGGATAGATGAGAATATGCACTGCAGGCTATCCTAAATTGTTTTCTGGTCTAGGCTTGCTTCCTGACACAGGTAAAGAGACAGACACTTGTAACAGGAGAACCACCTGAGCAGATAATCTCCCAATATGCCGCCCAGAGACAGAGACAGAAAAGAGAGACACAGCACAGAGAGAAATCAAAGAGAGAGAGATACAGAAAGAGGTACTGAGAGAGAGTTGGGGGTACAGAGAGAGACAGAACAGAGAGAGAGATAGAGTGGGATCGGGAGAGGTAGAGAGAGAGAGAGAGGACACAAAGAGAAAGAGGTACGGAGAGAGAGTTGGGGGTACAGAGAGAGACAGGACAGAGAGAGAGATAGAGAGGGATAGGGAGAGGTAGATAGAGAGAGAGGACACAAAGAGAAAGAGGTACAGAGTGAAAGAGAGAGACAGGACAGAGAGGGAGAGAGGTATAGAGGGAGAGGTACAGAGAAAGAGGACAGAGCGAGAGAGACAGGGGAGAGCCAGAACGCACATTGACTGAGTGTGCACATACAGAGCAAGAGGGCACACAGACAACGCAAGAGTGCACAAAGACAGAGCGAGATCACACACAGACAGAGTGCACAGAAAGAGAGAGCACACAGGACAAAGAGAGACACAGGAAAGAGAGACAGGAGAGCGAGAGAGACACAGGACAAAGAGAAGGAGAGAAAGAGAGACACAGGACAGAGAGGGAGAGAGACAAGAGAAAGGGAGACAAAAGACAGAAAGAGCGAGAGAGAAAGGACAGAAAGCAAGAGAAACAGGACAGAGCGAGAGAGACAGGACAGAGTGAACGCACAGAGAGAGAGACAGGACAGAGATAGAGAGAGACAGGACAGAGAGAGAGAGCACACACAGAGTGCACAGGGAGAAGGTGCAGAGAGAGAGAGAGAGCACAGACAATTCAAGATATATTCTATGATACCGTCATTTATGATGGACAAGTTACTAATTTTATATATATATATATATATATATATATATATATAATCATAGTATTATGCAATAGCCCTGTTTACTGGCACAGATAGGACACAGAGGTGTGTTAACCAAAGGAAGTAGGCATTACGGGGATGATATGTTGCGTGTGTCTAATATGAAGTGTTTGTGGTCTCAGTGAATGAGGGGGCTACCAAATATCAGAAGTCATCAGAAAAATCAAAGAGTCTCTCACAATGATTTCAAGTTGCCTGTGAAAGCATTGCATACAAAATGAACAAAAGGATGTGTTTTCCTGATCTTTAACTATACCCACAAAGGGGTGAAATCTTTTGGGTGTGACTTGGTGCTTGATTCATTTTGAATCCTTGCTCTTTGAACTATAAACCAGTTCAATATATATTTATATACATATTGTAGATATTTACTTTCATTATAAGATTTGCTGTGAATTTCAAGTGGATTTTACTTATGGATCAATTATGTATCAGTGACATGTGATATTTCCCCAACTGCTCAGCTATATTTTGCATTTACCTGCCATCATCTTAGATCACCTTTTATTTCCCATACACATTTAACTTTCAAAAAGCAACAAGTTTGTATTGTACAGAGAACGAGGTTGTTCTGGAAAATGTGCAGATTCTGCAAAAACAGAGATGCAGTGGGATTTTGCGCACGGCTGCAGAAAATGTCGGACAAAAGTGACACTCTTTGCGTTCAGAGACTGTCAGTGTAAGAATATTCCCACCGCAGGATATAGCTGACGGTGCACATAAACTTCTAATTGTGACGGCTTCTTCAAACATGAGGAGTGAGGTGGCTAATTAGGAGCAAAACAGAGACTCTGGACTATCTGTGGTAAAGACAGCGGTACATAATCCATTTCAAGCCAGGCTTTTGCAGGCCCACCCCAGAATCAAAAGGGTTACTAATGATATTGTAATTTGCTGTACTAGTCTGCATCTCCAGGGTGCCGCATAAGGGAATACCAAACAGTATATGAGCCTCATTCAATTGAGAGGCGCAAGTTATGGAGGTATAGGATGGAAGTCTGCAGGCCCGCAGCCGCAGCAACTTACCGGTATGTGCTATTCAATTGGCCAGGCGCGAAAGTCCCGGCCCGATAGCGCACATTGCAAACCATGCTATTGAAAGTAGCATTTGCAAGCTTGAACATGATCGATGACGTAAGGCCGTAACTCCAGGTTAGAAACAGCCAATGGAATGTGGATCTGCTCGTGACTCGTGGTTCAAGTCCGTATGAGTTTGAAATTCAACCTCCATTTTTCATTGAAGTCCTACGGGCTTGAACCACGAGTTACGATCAGACCCACATTCCAGATATAATGCAGTATTGATAAAGCTGTAAATATGATATTCTATTACATACGAGTTCCATTATATGTTGTGGCAGAAGCAGCCACAAGAGACTTTTGCATTGATTATTGCCTGTATTTGAACTGTATGTTATTTGAGCATAGTGGATTTTATTAGACTGGTTCTGGCCCTTTAAATGCTCGGACAAAGGATCTGTAGTTTTGCTATGCACTTCGGATGCAGAGTGTGAAGAAAAACCCTGTTTTATGGTTATTTTATTCTTATGGTTAAAATATGATCACATTGCTATACTGTAGATATGTTGGTCTGCTAGCCTAAAAGATAATCCTATCCCAGGGGCTCCTGTGATAGGAAAGTCTAATGTGTAAAGTGTTTGTGAGAGATAGCACAAAGAGAAGGATAATCTAATCAATGTCTGTATTGTATAAAAGTAGCCAGGTAGCCTCCGGGAGGTGTGACCACACCTATTGTCTCTCTATGTGTATTGTGTGGCCAAATAGGGGGATGTGTATTACCTGTGAGAAGAGATGTATATATACTTCTGGATAACAAAATAAAGACAGTATTTTTTGACTCCCAATTGAGTGTCGTCCAATATGGGAGGTTGGGGCTTGTGAGACTGCAGTGCTTTTTGGATATTTTACCGTATACCAGCGGAGATACTGGACTTCGTGTTCCAACTGTGATTTGGCCAATTGAATAGGGCTCTAAATAAGCACATAGCATATTTTTTTAAAGAAGTTTTTAGTTAGTGAAGACCTTGCTTTTGTATAGATGTTTACTAACTAAAAACTTCTTTAAAATAAGATGTTATGCGCTTATTTAGAGCCCTATTCAATTGGCCAAATTGCAATTGAATGAGGGCCTATGTCTGTGTCACCCTGTGTCAGGAGTGACAGACTCTGTGTTTGGTAGCCTATGTCTGTGTCACCTTGTGGTAGGAGTGACAGACTCTGTGTGTGGTAGCCTATGTCTGTGTCACCCTGTGTTAGGAGTGACAGACTGTGTGTTTGGTAGCCTATGTCTGTGTCCCCCTGTGGTAGGAGTGACAGACTCTGTGTTTTATAGCCTATGTCTGTGTCACCCTGTGGTAGGAGTGACAGACTCTGTGTGTGGTAGCCTATGTCTGTGTCACCCTGTGTTAGGAGTGACAGACTCTGTGTCTGGTAGCCTATGTCTGTGTCACCCTGTGGTAGGAGTGACAGACTCTGTGTGTGGTAGCCTATGTCTGTGTCACCCTGTGTTAGGAGTGACAGACTGTGTGTTTGGTAGCCTATGTCTGTGTCCCCCTGTGGTAGGAGTGACAGACTCTGTGTTTTATAGCCTATGTCTGTGTCACCCTGTGGTAGGAGTGACAGACTCTGTGTGTGGTAGCCTATGTCTGTGTCACCCTGTGTTAGGAGTGACAGACTCTGTGTTTGGTAGCCTATGTCTGTGTCACCTTGTGGTAGGAGTGACAGACTCTGTGTGTGGTAGCCTATGTCTGTGTCACCCTGTGGTAGGAGTGACAGACTCTGTGTGTGGTAGCCTATGTCTGTGTCACCCTGTGTTAGGAGTGACAGACTGTGTGTTTGGTAGCCTATGTCTGTGTCACCCTGTGGTAGGAGTGACAGACTCTGTGTTTTATAGCCTATGTCTGTGTCCCCCTGTGGTAGGAGTGACAGACTCTGTGTTTTATAGCCTATGTCTGTGTCACCCTGTGGTAGGAGTGACAGACTCTGTGTCTGGTAGCCTACGTCTGTGTCACCCTGTGGTAGGAGTGACAGACTCTGTGTCTGGTAGCCTATGTCTCTGTTACCCTGTGGTAGGAGTGACAGACTATGTGTCTGGTAGGCTATGTCACCCTGTAATAGGAGTGACAGACTCTGTGTGTGGTAGCCTATATCTGTGTCACCCTGTGTTAGGAGTGACAGACTGTGTGTCTGGTAGCCTATGTCTGTGTCACCCTGTGGTAGGAGTGATAGACTCTGTGTTTGGTAGCCTATGTCTGTGTCACCCTGTGGTAGGAGTGACAGACTCTGGGGTGTATATTAAATAGTGGTTGTTCTTGAATGAAGTACCATCTGAATTTGGGTTATCAATATTGTTGAATTATGTGTCAGAATATTAAATCGTTACACCATACATATTATGATGCCAAAATGAGAGAAAGCGGTTATATAATAAATGTTAAAGGGACGTGGTGTGTTTCTGGATTTTACTATGTATTTATTTAATTTTCTGTACTTTATTTTATTAACAAGCGTTTATAAGCTATGATTTATTGCCTAAAATCATACGTATAGTACCTGCTTGGGTCTGTCCTCTGCAGCTCATGAACAAAAAGGCTCTGTAGCTCTGGCTGTTCAGTGTCTCATGCAGGGTCAAAGTCTCAGTAACATGCTGAGACATGGTTACCGATTGGCTAGTATGAGACACTGCACAGCTTGTACTAGAGTCTTGTGTCTTCATGAGCTGCAGAAATCAGACCCATGCAGGTACTCTTTGTTTAATTGTAGTCAGTAAAATCTTTTTAAAACCTTTTTATCCTCTTGGGATAGTAGTGAGGATTTTCCAATTTTAATCCTTATAGCAGCTGTTCTCCTACATAATGTTGAGCTCAGCTGCTACTCACATATCATCTTGGAAATTCAGTACTCACATTTGAGTGCCACATGGAGAACTTCAGTGATTCTCCCTAGAAGATTGAGGGACCGACCTCACAGCAGTTCATTGGATTCAAATGGGATTCAGGAAGTTGTTATTCTTTTGCCTGTGGCTTATATTATTTATTTCAAAACAAGACTACAGAGCAAGTGTGCAAAGGAGTAGGCTATATTTATAAAGAGAGAAGTTTTGTTATTCTCAGCCCCAAGTCACTCAGTACTAACAATAGGAGTATATTGAGACATATAGTATTGATGTCACAATGGCCCCCCTAACAGTGTGGTCATGTTAGGCATCTCCTCTGTGCATGGGAGAGATTATGTGGCCTGTGGTATGCTTCTTGTATCCTCCTATTGTGAAAAAAACTAATTGTATTCCTTCAAGCTCTGTCTGTGTTACCTGTGTAGAGAGACAGACTCTACTCCAGGAAAAAAACAATGTGTTTCAGGAAAAAAACATTAAAAAAAACTAATTTATTATCTATTAAACTAATATTTACTGGGTGGTTTTTTTTTGTTTTTGATACCATTTTCTCAACTAGTTGGGGGCTTGGATGAAGATAGTTTTGTTTAAAGTCTAGTTGTTCAAAAGAACATGCTGCCTCTGTGGGTCTTCAGCGATATTTCTGGTTGTGTCATTCTGTGGTGGGGTGGATAGACTTTGTAGCCCTTTCCGTCTGTGTAACCTTTAGGTGGGAGGGACATACTGTATGCTTTGTTTATGTGTGGCTCACATCTATACTGGCACTGAATAGGAAATTCATGTTATACGTAGTGTGTTTTGGACTATATAGTCTGTAGCTAGGCTGGCTAGACTCCTCCTGTTATCACCACGAGCTGGAACAGAAAAACTTTAAACCAGTGCAGATATTTTTAGCCTTTTTGATAGCTAAACACAGTGTCTTATTCTTGTATGCCAGTATAAATAAACATAATTGTAATACATTCTCATGTGGTAGACACAAGTTAATAACACAATTGTTCCCTTTCCTCGCAAGGTCTCATTATGTCCCCCCTCGCATTGCTCCAGTGACCCAGATTTGCTGTACATTCAGAGAAGACACGGGGGGAGTGGGGAAGGTTGGTGTGTGAGAGACTTCTATGATCTCAGCTGATCCCTCTGCGTTCTATCTATGCAGACGCTCTTATGTAATCTCTGTGTTATAATCCTTGGAATAATGTGCACTGGATGTTGTGAGAGCAGAGGCTTCTGGGTATGGATATGTTTATTTGGTCCCTTACAGATACATGCATTGTAACAGTATAACATAGGAGCAGTAAAAGCCTTCACTGGGAAACATTATAAAATCATACATAGAACAATATTTCTTAACAGACAGTGATAGGATTGGTGCCAGTCTATGAAATCTTATCTGCAGGATCTCAGCGATGAGAAGACCCATATCACTTCAAACTTATCACTATTATAAGTCACAGGTATAGATAGGTTATTGAGGAATGTATGTGTTTTTAAAATATATACTGAGGTAGAGGATTAGTTATAGTATATCTTCTACATATATTATATATCTCATCTTTCCTCCTCTCTCAACCTCCCTCCATCTCTCACCTTTTTCTCTCGTCTTTCCTCCTCTCTGTCTCTCACCTTTCCTCCCCGCTGCCTCTCACCTCTCCTCCTTCTCTCCCATGGTCGTGCGGCTCCCCCACCTCAGGGACTCTAGAAAGCTTAATCGGAAGAGGTGGGGGGAATGAGGCAGAGGGGGCCCAATGGAAGTTGGCGGGCCCGGGTGGACAGGGATGCTGGGTGGTATGGGCCCAGGAGAAGCCAACAGTGCCCAGGGGAAATGGGGAAATAAAAAGAAAGTGTTTTTAAAAATAAAATGTTTACTGCACTGGGGCCCCTGCAGAACCCGATGCCCTGTACCACCTGCACTGGCGGTACCTCTACCAGTGTTTCCAGCATATTATCTTAAATGCATGAGACAAAATGTATTCTTTAAGTATACATGTTAACTATGTTAAATTGGTAAAACTAAGATAATGACCACAATTTGCTAAGCTTTGTTTTGATGTGGCCCTCTGTGACAATTTATCTTGATGTTGCTTCTGGCAATGGACCTCAGTGGCTTTCAAATGGATTGCATTTTTTGTAACTCTTTTTTGTAACTCTTTATTTGTTTGAATTGTACAGTTTCATCTTATTCATGGTACAAAAGAAAAAAAACTCATCAGGATCCAGCACTAATAACAAGATTTGCACTTTGAACAGCAGGGTATTCAGGTTTTATGTTGCCCTTAACCCATTCAGATTTGGGCACCCCCAATGGCCCAGTTACTATACCTCCTTCCCTCTTGATATACCATGCACCTAAATACATTATAAAGTATTAAGTATATAGTGCCTTGCAAAAGTATGCACCCCCCCCTTGGCATTTGTCATGTTTTGTTGCCTCACAACCTGGAATTAACATGGATTGTTTGAGGATCATTTAATTTACAGAACATGCCCACAACTTTGAAGATTTTTTTTATTTTTTATTGTGAAGCAAATAACAAATAGGACAAAATAACAGAAAAAGTCAATGTGCATAACTATTCACCCCCCTAAAGTCAATACTTTGTAGAGCCACCTTTTGCGGCAATCACAGCTCCAAGTCGCTTTGGATAAGTCTCTATGATCTTGTCACATCTTACCACTGGGATTTGTACCCATTCCTCCTTGCAAAACTGCTCCAGCTCCTTCAAGTTGGATGGTTTGCCCTTGTGAACAGCAATCTTTAAGTCTGACCACAGATTTTCTATTGGATTGAGGTCTGGGCTGTGACTAGGCCATTCCAACACATTTACATGTTTCCCCTTAATCCCCTCAAGTGTTGCTTTAGCAGTGTGTTTGGGGTCATTGTCCTGCTGGAAGGTGAAACTCCGTCCTAGCCTCAAATCACGCACAGAGTGGTACAGGTTTTGCTCAAGAATATCCCTGTATTTAGCACCATCCATCTTTCCCTCAACTCTGACCCATTTCCCAGTCCGGGCTGCTGAAAAACATCCCCACAGCATGATACTGCCACCACCATGTTTCATGGTGTACTTTGGGTGATGTTATGTGTTGGGTTTGCGCCAGACATATTGTTTTCTTTGATAGCTGAAAAGTTTTATTTTAGTCTCATCAGACCAGAGCACCTTCCTCCATACATTTTGGGAGTCTCCCAAATACCTTTTTGCTGAAAGTAATGTCTTTCTTCTGGCCACTCTGCCATAAAGTCCAACTCTATGGAGCGTACGGCTTATTGTCGTCCTATGTACAGATACTCCAGTCTCTGCTGTGGAACTCTGCAGCTCCTCCAGGGTTAGCTTAGGTCTCTGTGCTACCTCCCTGATTTATGCCCTCCTTGCCCGGTCCGTGAGTTTTGGTGGGCTGCCATCTCTTGGCAGGTTTGCTGTTGTGAAATGTTCTTTCCATTTGGTTATGATAGATTTGATGGTGCTCCTGGGGATCATTAAACATTTGGATATTTTTTTATAACCTAACCCTGACGTGAACTTGTCAACAACATTGTCCCTTACTTGTTTGGAGAGTTCCTTGGTCTTCATGGCAGTGTTTGGTTAGTGGTGCCTCTTGCTTACGTGTTGCAGCCTCTGGGGCCTTTAAAAAAAGGTGTGTCTATGTAATGACAGATCATGTGACACTTCGATTGCACGCAGGTGGATATCATTTCACTAATTATGTGACTTCTGAAGGTAATTGGTTGCACCAGAGAATTTTATGGGCTTCATAACAAAGGGGGTGAATACATACGAACATGACAATTTTCCTAAAAAAATTGTTTTATGCATATATTTTTCTCATTTCACGTCAACTTAGACTATTGTGTTCTGATCCATCACATACAATTCCGATTAACAAAATATTGAACTTAAGGCTGTAATGTAACAAAATAGGTAAAAAGTCAAGGGGGGTGAATACTTTTGTAAGGCACTGTATGTGTGTTTGAAATGTATATTGATGGTAGAGATTGTCATAAATATTGTAGTGCCACATGAATCAAGTGTTGGGGCAAACAGGAAGATAGATTTGCCAGTAGATAAGAATTAAAAGGCCCCTCAGGATGACCCTTATGTGATGTGATGTTGATGTGATGATTGATGCATGTTGTAAGACTGATGTGAGTGGTATGGGGATTCAAGGTATTGAAGTGATTATTGAGGCCAGTGACAGTTAACAATATGGAAGTGTGAATTAATGGCCATGTGAATATCTATCACAGGGGCCTGTAATGTTATCTCCTGAAAAAAACATTCTTGACTATTTTTTTTTATGTTTTTTATTTATATTTAATAAAAACACATATAGAGGAAGAGTATTAAAAATAAAAATATATAAATATATATATTATCATTTCCAAAAGTTCTTCATGTAGCCACGCTGTCTTGTCAAATAATTGTGAACATTCATAATTCATAAATTGTTATCACATATGTCATATAATAAAGAATGAAATACTTTATGACCCTTATATATATTACTAGCGACTTGCCCGTCAAAAAATGACGGCAATAAGATTGTAAGGCAGGTAATGTTGTTTCCATACAAAATGAATTTTGTTGGTGTTTTAAGATCTTTCAGCGCTCATTGCGAACCTCACGCTGAGCTCCTTTGGCGCTCATTGTGAGCCTCTTGGTTGTTTGTGTGCTATGAGCAGCGTTGGTGTTTTTTTTGGGTATGGCAATGAATAATTATTAAAATAAGAAATTAATATACTTTACCTATTGTGAAGAAATATATGCAGGAAGCATTGTGTTGAAGAGCTGGCAATCTGTTTTCATGTTGCTGCAGCATCAGTGCTGTGGAGCTGCTGTGTAAGCGTCATGAATGTGTGCAGTGTAATAGTGCGCGTGCGTGAGGCAAATCCGTTAAGGTAGCTGTGTATTTCTGGATTGTATAAGTTAGTGTTCTAAAATGGCACCTAATGTGTGGTATGCTGCGGTGGCTGATTTGGTGTCCTTGTTTTCGGATGTCGTCCGAATTTTTTGGAAAATCCGTGGTGTTTTGCGTGTTTAGGGCCTCGTTTTCGTTTTGTTCGGCGGCCATTTTTTCTCTTGTTCAGGTGATTTTCGGGTGTCTAAACTCCGAAATTTGCACTTAAATCGAGGTGTAACTTCACTTGCAGAGGTCCTGGGTGCCCCCCTTGCTGTGGGTAAGCTTTTTATGTGTTTGTTGTGTTTATTGTGTTTCTAATGTTTTTGGGGTCGCGCGGGTTGTGACCTTGTTTTCGGGTCTCGTACGTCTTTTTCGGAAAATCCGTAGGTGTTTCGTGGTGTTTTGCGTCTTTAGAGTTCTGTAGCCTCATTTTCGTTTTTTCCGGCGGCCATTTTTTCCTCTCGCTTAGGGAATTTTCGGATGTCTAAACTCTTTTATTTGGAATTAAATTGAAGTGTAATTTCAGTTTTCGAGGTCCTGGGTGCCCCCCCCCCCTCCCTTGCTGTAGGTAAGCTTTTTATGTATTTGTTTTGTATATTTTTTGTGTTTTTCATGTTTTCATGGTCAGGTTTAATTAAGCTATTTTTTCCCAGAAGATTGGAATGGACAAACAAGATGAATCTTTTAATTATCTGCCATCAAATTTATGTTTTTTTTTAAATTGCAGTCTTTTTCATAAGTTAATATTCCTTGTCTCCTAACCAACTGTGGGCTTTATTCAATTGTAAGCCCTTCATACCGACCTTACGTCTGCAAGCTTGAAATTTGCAACAGTTACACAGCGATTCAATTGAAGAAGCCCACAGCTACCTGGCCGAAAGTCTAAACTGTAAATCCTGCACCCGTAAGTAGCATTTCAGAGCATGATCATGATCAATTAAGCAAGTCCGTAACTTCCAATTTTTTAAACATCCAATAGTAAATGAGACCATCATCATGACATCATTAAAACATGGAGGTTAAACGTCAATCAATTAGCGTTTAGAAGTCTGATATGTGATCGGACTTGCAACATGGCAATGTACAAAATAATAAAAAATAATGAATGAAGGAAATGTTCTAGTCCATGTGGGTGGCCTGACATGTATTAATTCCTTGGTTCATGGGGATTAATATAACATGCAAGTAAAAAGTAAAATATATATATATATATATATATATATATATATATATATATATATATATATATATATATATTGCAGATTTGCGAGCTTGAGACTCTTTTGCAATTAATTTGAATGTCTTTCATCGCTTTTCCTGTCTTTTAAAGTGCACTATTATTTTTTATTTGCATTTACAGTGCTATGAACAGGGGTTTAACCCCCTTGCAAGTCTTATCTGGTACTCGTAGGATTTTCTTCGGCATTTGCCATTTACAGTTGTGAAAACATTTGCGTGTTTGAGGAATTGTATTAATTGAATAGAGATTTACAGGCTTGAAAGATCAAACTCTTACAGCCCTATTAAATTCCCTCCACGTGTAAAATCGTAGCCCGTAACAAATCCCGCAAGATTTGTGGCTATTAAATTGGCCCCGTAAAGCAACCCGCCGACAGGGTAGGGGCGAGAAAAGGCTACGGGACATGGAATTTTGAACTGCGCCCCCAGCAAATCCTTTGATCTGTCTAGCCCATAACTGTTACGTTGCAACAAATTAACTGGCGGTCAAGCCCGTAACCCGCAAATGGAGCCAAAAAGCCTACGAGTACTAGAGAGGATCCGCAAGGGGTTAAAAGTCCTATCCATAGCACTGTAAATGCAAATATACAAACACTACTGTACTTATAATTAAAGGGAAAGTGATGTTAGGTATTCAATTTAATAGTACAACAATCTCAAGCTCAAAATCTGGAATATAAAATACTTTTTTTCTGTTTAATTTCCGTGTTATATCGATCCCGACAATCAATGTGATAATACACATAATGGAACTCGCATGGACTAGAATATCATTTTTACTGATTTATTAATATTGCATTATTTCTGGAATGCGGGTCCGATCGTAACTCGTAATTGAAATCTAACCTCCATTTTTCACTGACATAATGATGACAATATCTTTTACCATTGGCTCTGTCGAAACCCGTAACTACGGGTTTGACTAATTGATCATGTTCACAGCCCCACATCCAACGTGTGAAAAATGGTTTATGGGTTTGCGTAACACAGCTGAATTTCAAGCCTGCAGCCGTTGCGGGTCTCACGTTGCACTTACATGCTTGGAATTTAATGTGGCTATTTGATAGGCTGGAATTACGATTTTAACAACCGCAGGAAACCTTCAGCCTGTAACCTGCAAATTATTTGCAGGTAGCTAAAAGTGTTAGGTAAAAAAACCTGTGTGAGACAAAAACATGAATCATAAGAGGTTATACATGATATCAAAAACATAACTCTGATATTAAGGAGACATTTACAGTTTCATTGACCCTTGACATTTCTACACGTCTAAGCAGGAGAATTAACCGTTTGCCAATATTTTTTCTATCAAAACAAAACCAATTGAATAGCAAATTAGTTTACGGGCTACATTACGGGCTCCAGTAACCAACAATTGCTCAATTGAATAAGGGCCTAGGTGTCTGATTTTATAATGTTGAAGTTCCTGGCCTCTCCCACATAGTCTTTTCTTCAGCAAACCATTCTGTGACTTAAAATAGTTCAAACATATTTAGTTTCTCTGGGTTTTATTGTGTATATATTGTTCCATATCTGACAATCTTTCTTATCTATGGAATCTCTTTCTGTCATCATTCGTTTCTATAGCTGCAAGTGTTGCTTTTCTTCAAACTGTGTATGATAACTCTTTATAATAATTATAATGTGAGATATTTTGGGTGATTCCTAGAATATATTTTGAATTTTTCGGTGGTGATTATTTTCTGAAATCACGTTTTACATCTGCACTCTAATTGTTTTACATGTAGGCCACTTGTCTGAGGGATCCAGTTTGCTTATTCTTCTCTATAGTATGCTATATTATTTTATGAACTTAAAAGCCTGTCTTGGTGAAAGCTGGACCTCCTAAATTCAGTTTGTCACATTAGATAAGGATATACAACTTTATAAATATAAAGCTATATGTGTCTGCATGTAATACATAGCAGGAAACCAGGGGCAGGTAGACACACACTGCTCTTGAGGTTTTTATCTGCAACAGGAAACCTTCAAGTCTCGTACACACAGAAAAAGTATAGGATTTTTTTTTGTTCCTTTGCAAGAAGTGGATGATTTCGCAAGAGACATCTCTGCCCTTATTGATTTTATAACAGATTGAATAGAAATGTTTTAAATAATTCTCTTCTGAGTAATACCTTATCATTCACTGTAGAAGAAAGCTAGGTAACTTTCCTACCTTGTGTGTTTTGTGATAATCTGAAATGTGTTGTTCTGTGTTTTAAAAGAAGGTTTGCTGGCAGATATGTGCTGCATGTAATTTTGTCCATACGTTGTGTAGAGATGTATTTTGGGATAAATCGGCTTTATTATGAAACCAGGGAATTGCCCGTCAAAAAATTATGGCAATAAAATTTGAAGTCTGGCAATGCTGTTTGCCACACAACATTGTGCTTTGTAATGGTTACTGGCTTTGGTTAAGTTTTACTGGCTTGGATTAAGTGTTACTGGCTTGGATTAAGTGTTACTGGCTTGGATTAAGCGTTTTTTTTTCGGCCGCCATTTTTTACTCGCTTAGCAGTTTTTCGAGTGATGAAAAAGGCCAAATATGGGTCAAATAATCTTGCAACCTCAATCACAGGCTTCCTGGCTTTCCTCCTGAGTTGTGTGTGAGTTTTTAACATTTATTTTGTCCTTTTTTTTATTATTTGGCGTTTTTTCGCGTTACATCTTACTGGCTTAGGTTGTATTACTGACTTGAGTTATGGCCTTCGTCTAAGTGTTACTGGCTTTGATTAAGTGTTAGTGGCTTCAATGTCTAAGTCCTGCGCTCATTGCACCCTAAGTCTCGCAAGCCTCGCGATGATCACCGCATGCGCTCATCACAAGGCCTTCAATGAGTGCCTTTGGCGCTCATTGCGGTCTCAAAGTCCCATGGGCCTTGCGATGAGCGCCTTTGCAGCTTATCGCGAAGGCCTTAAATTTTAACATTGCGTGACGACAACTCGCAGTACGACAACTATATATGTGATGTGAGACCTGGCACAAGCATGATAATTATCACAGAATGTACCCGTATTTGTCAAAAAGAAGTCTTAGTAATATAGATATATGGATAATATAGATAAGTGGATGGACAGTGTTCTAGGTTCTTAAACATGCTGATTAATAAATTATTTCCTACCTACATGCATAATGGGCAATTTCATCATGAATGTAAAAGAAAATAAATTCTGTAATGTTGCATTTTGAAGATGCCACTAATCTACTGGACCGCAAATATACAGTTTTATTCCATAATCAAAGCAGTTTATTACAGAAAACAGACATCACAATTTCAGCTCACTTTGCAACCCCTGATAAGCTTAGTGAGTTTTGGTAAAAAAAAAATTGAATTATACAATATAAAGTGCAAATAATGGTTAAATAAAACTTTTGCACAAAAATACAACAACAGAAACTAGGACTTTTAATTAATGAGACTCAGTTACCACAACTACCGTATATACTCGAGTATAAGCCGAGTTTTTCAGCCCTTTTTTTAAGGCTAAAAAGGGCCTCCTCGAGTCACTCCCCCCCGTGTCTCTCTAACCCCCCCGTGTCTCTCTAACCCCTGTGTCTCTTTCCCTCCCCCCTCCTCATCCTCAACCCCCCCTCCTTATTCTAAACCCCCCCTCCTCACGTTTTCCCCTCTAAATACCTCCCCCTCCCGTACCTGCTTCTTCTCCCGCCTCTGCTCCTTCTATCTTGACCCGGCGCGCATGTGACGTCACATGCACGCCGGGTCAAGACGAAGGAGTAGAGGCTGGAGAACAAGCAGGTAAGTGAGGGTAAAGGTAGATGGGGATGTATTTAGGGGGGTTTAGAATGAGGAGGGGGGTTGAGGATGGGGGTGAGGATGGGGGGGTTGAGGATGGGGGATTTGAGGAGGGAGGTTGAGGATGAGGAGGGAGGTTGAGGTTGAATAGGGTTGAGGAGGGGGGTTGAGGTTGAGGGGGGGTGAGGAGGGGGTTGAGGATGGGGGTTGAGGATGGGGGGCTTGAGGATGAGGATGGGGGGGTTGAGGAGTGAGGTTGATGGGGGGTTGAGGAGGGAGGATGATGAGGGAGGTTGAGGAGGGGGTTGAGGATGACGAGGGAGGTTGAGGAGAGGGCTGAGGATGAGGAGGGAGGGTGAGGGTGAGGAGGGAGGTTGAGGAGGGAGGTTGAGGAGGGAGGTTGAGGTTGAGGAGGGGGTTGAGGATGAGGGGGATGAGGAGGGAGGTTAAGGATGAGGATGAGGAGGGAGGTTAAGGATGAGGATGAGGAGGGAGGTTGAGAATGAGGAGGGGGGTTGAGGAGGGTGATAAGGGAGGGGGGAAGAGACACGGGAGAGAGGGGGGGGGACAGAGGGCACAAGAGGGACACAGGGGGCAGCACATTTCCCACCATCGGCTTATACTCGAGTCACTAATTTTACCCAGTATTTTGTGGTAAAATAGGTGCCTCGGCTTATACTCGGGTCGGCTTATACTCGAGTATATACGGTAACTACTAAAAATTGTTTACAGTAATTTTTACTTATTTGATAGTGGAAGGGAAAGTAAAATCTCATATTTTCTTTCATGAATTTAAGAGACCAAATTGTAGGTGTTACTAATGATTTTTGCATGGCAAATTAGTGATCTGAAGTCCACCAGTGTTGCATTTTATCTTTTAACAGAGATATGTCTTCTCTGGTATGCTCAGAAAAGAAGAATGGCTTAGTCAACGAATTTTCCACTATAACCAAAATGGCTGACTGACTTTACAAAGATCTGACAGTTTGATTGGGTATTCAAAACGTACGAGTTAGGCGAATTGTTAACGCTTAGCACTTAGGCGATGAGCGCTGCGTAGCTGTTAAGGCACTAAAACTCGCAGCACAAGGGCAATGAGCGCCAAAGGCACTAAAACTCGCAGTACAAAGGCAATGAGCATTGAAGGCATGGGGGAACAGCCAGGACGTCTGGGAGTGAGGTGGAACATGAATTTAAGGCGATTTGGACGTCTTTCGCCACTCAAAAATGTCAGCCAAAAACAATTAAAACGAGGCTACACGACCCAGGACTGCTCGAAACACTGCCAAACGCGTTGCATATTCACCCAGGAACGTACGAACTACAAAATACACTATTACAAATGACGAAAAATGCTTTCTAGCCGCGTAACTTATTAATTACAATACAAATCTACAATGCCGCTTTACACAACTAAACCAACGTTTTTTCATCGCGCACACAGCCTATTTCTAATGCACAGTTGGGACATTCATTACACTTTATCATCAGGGCACCAACACTCAGACTGTACATTGTATGCAGCTGTAAAATACAAACAGATTGTTAGCTCTTCAGGCTATTGATTGCATATTAATTTATTCAAGAACTAATGAATTCATTATTAGTTAACTAAATATACATAAATATATATCTCTCTTTTTGATAAGTGACGAAGGTGCTCAGAAGAGTAAAGTACACGAGAGGAGAGGTTCGCCATGACCGCCGAAGGTCGTCAGAGTACAAAAAGGTTTACATTGTGTGTCAAACAGCATTCCCATGGCTTCAAATTTTGTTGCCCCGTCATTTTTGACGGTCAAGTCGCTAGTATATATATATATATATATATATATATATATATATATCTTTTGATCTGACAAAAAAAGCAATAAAAGTTGAGTTATCTAGTGTTGTGCAGGAGCAGTTATATTACCGTGTACAGCAGTGTTTATCCGTGTGCAGAGCAGTGTGTATTACTGTGCAGAGCATATCGTTGCAGCCCCTGGTTCATCTCTGTTTTGCGCTCACAGGAGACTCAACATGAAAGGGAATAATAAAGGATTCTCAGAGCTGGAGCATTAGATTGAGCTGTAAAGTGCTTATGAAAAATGAATGGATCAGACATGTTTGTGTTAACCCCTTCCTGCTAGTACAATATAATAATACTGTATATATAGAGAGAGAGACAGGAGAGATGGAGATAAAAGTCAGAAAGAGCGAGAGAGACAGGACAGAGAGCGAGAGAAACAGGACAGAGCAAGAGATACAGGACAGAGTGAGAGAGCACAGAGAGAAATAGAGTGCACAGAGAGAGGCAGATTATCTCTAGAAGAATAAAGGGAAGCCCTTTATAAATATAAATTATACTATGGATAAATATTTTTAAGCCAGAAGCGCAAAGCGATATATTTTCATATATATATATATATATATATATATATATATATATATATATATATATATATATATAGTAAATAAATAGTACATCTGTGTTCACACTTGAATGTCTAAAACAAATTAAAAAACCTGCTTCCAGTTTAGAATTATGAGAAAAACTGTTATTACACTGCATTCTGGGAAGCTGAGCTGGAACATGCAAATGTGCCCACAAATGCCTCGCTCTTCAATCCTTAGCCATTATCAAACCTGGCTTCCTTTAAGCTTATGCATGCTGTATTACACAGCTTTAATGCAAACACAAGGTTGGATTAAACACAGGCTGAGCATCCTATCCAAGCACAGCTGTTTCAAGCTTACTGGCTATCATCAGCATGGAGCGGGATCTCAGCTTGTGTTGTGGACTTCATGAGTAGGTAGTTCACCACAACAATAATTTATAATATGGTGGGCAAAAGAGCGATAGAAGCACTCCACCGTACAGTAGTTTATATATATATATATATATATATATATATATATATATATATATATATATAAATAAGTTAATTGTGTATCTAACTGCGCTTCTGGATTAAAAAGCAGTAAAAAAAATTGGTAAAAAAAATTTGTAACACACTTTTATACAATTAAATAAAAATAATTATAAAAAGCAATTGTGTTGTGTACCAAATTCAGTATTCTTAAGACAAGCAGCCTGATCCAATTTTTCAGATCCCTTTAAAATCTTATTCTATGTCTTTATATTGTGTCTTTAGATCCTTGGCGCTTATCTTCAGTTTCTTTTTCCTTAGTGCTGAAAAATAGACAAGGAAAAAAGAGGCTCCTCTAAGGTAGTAGGTTTTGCAAATGAGGAAAGTTCTTTAAAAAATAGGTAATCTCCTTACATTTATGTCAGATTATTCAGGCCCTCAGATCCTGTCACTGCTCTCCTTGTGCAGGGTTATATGTGCCGTCAGCTTTATGCATGCAGTCATCAGGGAGAGAGAGGTATGGTCAATAACGTTTTAATACAGAGTAAAAAATAATATAAAAAGCTTACATTAGGTTTAGTAATGTCCACAAATGGAAGATAACTTCCTTCAGTCCTCTGTGTCTGTATCTCCACAGGTCAGCAGCAGCAGCTCTCCACGTGCTGTGATTCTGTTTCCTGCTTTGGTAGTCACAGGTGGAACTGTTTAATCACTCAACCGGTTTCACACTTGTGCTTCATCTGGCTATCATCAGCATGGAGCGGGATCTCAGCTTGTGTTGTGGACTTCATGAGTAGGTAGTTCACCACAACAATAATTTATAATATGGTGGGCAAAAGAGCGATAGAAGCACTCAGTTTATATATATATATATATATATATATATATATATATATATATATATAAAATTACATACTATATTTAGTACTTTCCTTTCCTTCTAGCTGCATATAGTCTGTCTCTGTATATTTCTTTGTTTATTCTATATAACCCTTTCCTAAAACTTCTCTTGGTGCTTCATATAGTATCTTCCTAAAATTCTCCTCATTGCCCTATATAACTTGTCTATATTACTTTTGTCCATTCCAAAGAAAACCTTCCCATAAAATGTTTTGCTCTACTTAGTGTATATAATATATAAAATATCCTGCTCCATATCACCCCTTCTTTCTCTTTCTCCATTTATTTCCTCCTGAACCCCATGTAACCACTTTCTATAGCTCCATGTAAATTCTCCCGATACCTCCTCCTGCTAATACATATATCCACTATCCTTCCTGTTTTATCTCTTTCTCAGCTATCCCATACATAGCACAGATTTTGGGGTCCCCTGTGGCAGACACAATAAAGTTTATGTAAAAGTTTGCCAGTAAAGTTACCTGTATAATTAGTACGTTCCTTCAGAGGATCGCTCCCTTTTTATAAATGCCCTTTCTCTTGCTCCTCTCCTGTTTAATTTCCTCCCATTCCCTCCTTGATAATTTCTCTTCTCCCCTCTGGGGGATGAACTAAAACACAATTAAAATATCACATTTTCCATTTAGAATGTGTTCTTTAGTTATTAACACTTTATAGAAGTGTTTCATTTATTAATATAAATCTGAACGTTGAGTATAATGCAGTATAATGCATAGACTTGGCAATTTTGGTTTATATCAGTAAGTCAAAATGTGAATAACCCATATCACATATTAGTGTGTGGAGTAGGGTCAGACAGTTGTGCCATACAGGGTTTATATCTTAAATGTCAGAAAGTTTTTGTCTGATATATAGAAACATACTGTAGAAACTTAGATTTGAGAGCAGATAAGTACTAAAAAGGCCCACCTGGTCCACCCATTCTATTTAAAAGTTTCTCTTGATAAAGCCTTATGCTTATCCCATGCATGCTTTCTGTAAAGTACTATTTTCTCATATCATCTCTATATCTTTAAGTCTCAAATCACAATGTCTTGTTGTTGCATTTTTTTCTTTTCTTGACACTTCCCCTTGAACTTTATCAATATTTTTTTAGATTTGAAGATTTCTATCTGTGGCGGAGATACCACCGGTGCAGGCAGTTTAAAGCACCCGGGCCCTGCCTCTGAGGGGCCCCCAATGCCTCACTCCACCCAAGCCCATGCCCTCAACTTCCCAGCCCTACCCCGCCCCCCCTCCACACCCGATCTCCCCTGTGGGCTCCTACTTACCCTAATCGTATGTAGTCCAGTTCTGTGCTTACTCTGCTCCTCCCCTGCCGGGTGCATCTTTTTTTTGGGAGGCAGGGAACTCAGAATGACATCACTGCAGGGGAGGAGGAAGCACAGAACTGCACTATAGCTGATTCAGGTAAGTAGAAGCACACAACTAAAGGGAGGCTGAAGGGGCATGGGGTGAAGGGGGGCTGAAGGGGCATGGGGAGGAGGGGGACTGAAGGGGTATGGGGTGGAGGGAGGCTGAAGGGGTATGGGGAGGAAGGGACTGAGGGGTCTGAAGGGGCATGGCGTGGGGTGGAGTGGGACTGAAGAGGCATGGGGTGGGGTGGAGGGGGACTGAAAGTGCATGGGGTGGAGTAGTCTGAAGGGGCATGGGGTGGAGGGGGGGCTGAAGGGTCATGGGGTAGAGTGGAGGGGAACTGAAGGGGCATGGGGTGGAGGGGGCTAAAGGGGCATGGGGTGAGATGGAGGGGGACTGAAGAGGCATGGGGTGGAGGGTGGCTGAAGGAGCATGGGGTGGGGTAGACAGGAACTGAAGGGGCATGGGGTGGAGGGGGCTAAAGGTGCATTGGGTGAGATGGAGAGGGACTGAAGAGGCATGGGGTGGAGGGGGGCTGAAGTGGCATGGGGTGGGTTAGAGGGGAACTGAAGGAGCATGGGGTGGAGGGGGCTGAAGGTGCATGGGGAGGGGATAAAGGGGGACTGAAGGGGCATGGGGTGGAGAGGGGCAAGGCGCTGGGGTGGAGGGATCAGGTATTTATTTATATATATATATATATATATATATATATATAATTTAACAGAAATATATGTGTGTGTGTGTGTATATATGTATATATATATATATATATATATATATAATTATAATCTATATTGCATAATATCTGTGTGTGTGTGTATATATATATATATATATATATATATATATAATATATATATATAGTAGTACAAATAAGGAATAGTACGTTAGTGATTCTATTTGAATTTCAGAATATAGTATATGCACTGCACTCTGGGAAAACTGGGTGGGACATGCAAATGAGACAACATAATGCACTGTCACTCTGTCAATCCAAACCATTTTAAACATGGCTCCTTTTAAGCATATGCTTACTTTATTTCACAGTTTTAGGCATAGCAACGGATGGATTTTTCACAAACCAGGTCACTTAACCACATACAGCACTGTTTCACGGTTACTTCCAATCCGCAGTGTGGTGTGAGTGCCTGGTTTGTATGGACATTGTTGTATAGAGTAGTTATTTACAGAAATTGTTTCACATATGGTAAGTCCTGCCGGCACTGGTGAGCTACAGTTCATTGAGGGAACCATGAATACCAACATGTACTATGACATACTGAAGCAGAGCATGATCCCTGCCCTTTGGAGACTGGGCCCCAGGGCAGTATTCTAACATGATAACGACCCCAAACACACCTCCAAGACGACCACTGCCTTGCTAAGGAAGCTGAAGGTAAAGGTGATGGACTGGCCAACATGTCACCAGACCTAAACCCTATTGAGCATCTTTGGGGCATCTTCAAAGAGAAGGTAGGGGAGTGCAAGGTCTCTAACACCTACCAGCTCTGTGATGTCATCAAGGAAGAGTGGAAGAGGACTCCAGTGGCAACCTGTGAAGCTCTGGTGAACTCCATGCCCATGAGGGTTAAGGCAGTGCTGGAAAATAATGGTCGCCACACAATATATTTCCACTTAGGGGTGTACTCACTTTTGTTGCCAACAGTTTAGACATTAATGGCTGTGTGTTGAGTTATTTTTAGGGGACAGCAAATTTACACCATTATACAGGCTGTACACTTATTACTTTTTATTGTAGCAGAGTGTCATTTCTTCAGTGTTGTCCCATGAAACGATATACTAACATATTTACAAAAATGTGAGGGGTGTACTCACTTTTGTGAGATACTGTATATATATATATTTTGTTAATATATATTTACTAGGAACTTGCCCGTCAAAAATTATGGGATTAAAATTGTAATGCTGGCAATGCTGTTTGCCACACAATGTGAGGCTTTTGCTCCTCTGTGCACCTTTGGTGCTCATCGCGAGCTCCGCGCTGAGCGCCTTTGCCGCTCATTGCAAGGCTCTCCCTCATGTGCTTCAACTTTCCTGGTTTGCACTTATTACCTTCGGAGCTCATCGCAGCGCTCATTGCAGCCTAAGAGGCTGCTTCGCCTCTCTTTGCGAGGCTCACATGTGTGACGGCGCCGCTGGCTGCAATGAGCACTTAGGCTCATGGAAAAAATACACAAAAGCAATTCAAATTTCAAAATGTTTGTCTTTATATAAACTTTTAAGAAACAGCAAACATTAACTGAACAGCTCACTTTAATTGGCAGATTGTTCAGAGTGTTAAAAGGGGTCTTGCTAGGGAAAAACAGGTTATATCGGGGCACAGTGTTAAACTGGGATTGATGGCCAAAAAACAGTGCTATAGTGGTAATCAGAGCTAAAAGGGGTAGTGTTAAGCAGGGTATACGGTTTATATGTAAATAAATTAAGTCATGTTCAGCTCTCTGGGACAGTTATATGAGTTCAGTGAGCCTATACAAGTCCATATATTATGCTATTTATAAAAACAGTTTTAATAACTTACTGACATTTAAGGCTGTCTGTGTATGGCAGGATGGCATACGTTTTTTGTCATGCAGCGTCTCTTTGATAGTTCATCGAGCCACACCGGGTGCATTAAAGACCCAACAACTGCTTTTGATTGGATGACAACATTCTTAACTCTTCAGAAAGTGTCTTGATTGGTTGCTGACAAAATGTAATTTAGTAAATATTTTTAAACTTGTTTTATTACTATTGACATCCTATATAAACTTGTAAAAAGACTACACTTATTTGTGTGGCCATTTATAGTGCCCAAGTAACATAGATCAATACAAGTCATTCTTGACTTATTTCTTTAGATACACACAGTTATAGTTATTGTTCCCTTAAATTACAAGTGCAATCATCAGATATAACTGATTTTGATCAGGTTATAGAGTCACGTACTCTGAGGTGTAGTTTTTTCCACCCACCCAATTTATATTAATAGTGTCACCTCAGATGCCATCGTTTTGTATATTCTATGATATATAGATTAATATTCTTTGATGTTCGTATCTCCAGGCGCTCTAGACTAATAGGGTTGACTCATATTATTGTAGGTCGTTATTTTCTGCCTCATGCAGATGATTATAGTCAGATCTCAGTTTTAGCCTTTTTTCTTAGAATTATAAGTGTTCAACTCAAACCGGATTTTAGGATGGAATATATTCTGTGTTTCATACATGGAAACATACATAGATAGGCAGATGTTTCTATTCATTTTACAAACCTATTTTAGAATTTTCTGTGGAACATTAAATTGGCATTTAAAAATTTAGAAGGCCTGTAGGATCCAACTCTACTAGCAGCAAATCCTTTCCTCCCTCGACACCGGCTCTTTAAATTAATTAAGCTGTTTCTGACAGCTCTCTGCACTTAACGGAATGGACCGCAGGCCGCTCATTAATTATTGCGATCACTGTGAATTATCTCCGCCATTGTCTCTCACTTCATCTTTGCAAATTGCTTTGTCCTACTGAGCTTACAATCTAGTATGAGTGCAATGACTGTAAAAGTAACCAGATGATTCTGACTAAGAAAGGAATATGTTATTTTCTTACGGTCTCTCGAAAAAAAATAATTCTGCAAGTCGGTCTTCCCTGAGTCACAAGGCTGTAGTGGCAGAAATACTATCCTAAATATACAATACAAAATATATTAAAGGCAAACTGACACCAAATAGAAATGTGAGTACTATTAAATAATAGGGTTTTATTTGTTTATGTAATAACGGATTAGTAAAATAAAATGTGTTTTGAAGAAAAAAATTAAATATGGCTCAAATTTGAGCATTAGTTTTGTTGCCCTTTTTCCATGTCCTGTTTGGTATTCGGGGAATATGAGAGGATCTGAACAGGAGCATGCCTCCATTGAAGTCTTTATCTGATTCCTTATGGCTCCTGAAGGTTAACAGCCTGGTCTAGAAGAAATATAAGAAAAGCCTCTGCTCCCACCACTGGAAACCTAATAGAGCAAGGAGAGAAGCAACAGCAATAAGATTATAATGTAAATGTTATTTCTTGAAATCATGATTGTATTGCTAATGAGTTAATAAATAAATAAAAGCCTATTATTTGAGCACTACAGCTTTCCTTCAATGCTCACAGCAATAGTGCATGTGTTTTAGTCAATCAACCAGTATAGTGAGTATTCTTTATAACTTTCTACTTGAAAAGTTGTGTGTGTCTCATGAGCATATTTAGATGTAATGTATATAGGCCACCATTATTCTATGATACTGTACTGGAGACTTCATGCCGTCTGCTGGCCCCTGTAAATTTGCTGTCCTTGGCCTCAAGACATCACTCATGTTGTGTCTTATAATGTGACTTCTCTTTTTACTTTAAAATTATATTTAACATATTTTTGTATAATAAAAAAAAGCTGGCACACACCATTGTGGAAAGTGTAGCCCTGTCTCATTGCAGCGTGGGAGAGCTGTTAATGTTGAGTAAGATATTAGTAAAAAATCATTCAGTCACTGTTAAATCCTTTAAGGCTTCTCTGTGAGGAGTCTAGTGTGGTATTTATATACCAAAGGCCTGGTTTACATTTCAGATGGTCCATTTATGCCTTGTAAATTTGGTTTCCTCAAACTTTATAGCTTAAAAATCTAAAAACAAATTTATAAAAAACGGTTTCTAGAAAAATATTTGCACCAGCAGGATATTCTGTAACCTTAGAATCAATTTGGATACCAAGCCAAAATCGATTAAATTATAATATAACATAAATAAAATAAATGATTTAATAATACAATGCAATATTTGAAATACAAATAGATGACCTGGCAATTCTATAGAAAACCAATGCACACATTTTCTGTTTATCTTTGAAGACTGAAGAGAAGCGACTAGGTAATTTGCAAGAATATCTGTCATCTGTTCTTCCATAGGTGAAATTCAATATTTCTATATTGTAAATTCCATTTTAAAAGTAGTGCAGTTTCTGTTACTTAAGAAACGTAAATTAGTCATTCAGAGCTTTTAAAATATTAATTATTTTATTAACACTTTAATTTAGGAATGGTTACCTTAGCTTCGCGTGGTTGGATAAGATTGCACATTAGCACTAACCTGGACTTGCTGTCCTGCTCTTTTTAAACTGCAAGAAAATAAGGGAAGAAAATGAATTATGGGTTACCTTTTTGGCACCAGCCCACTTAAGATTAAAGACATTTAGGATTATGGGCCGTGTTCTCATGCAGCCTTCAGAACATAGCCTTGGATATGGGTACATAGCTAGAACCCGCTCACAGGCTACAGTTTTACCCTTTTATGGGGTTCATCAATGTGAGACTGGTTCTGGTATCTGTGATATGACCATACACTAAGTATGTTATGGTGAGTAAAAACATCTGTTAATGTTATTATGGATTATATGAGGTGGCTTGGTATATACCAGGCTCCTCCACCATTACTGGTACTTTATGGTATGAGAAGGAATTGGTAGAGTTGAAAGCACAGTCTGTTTCAGGCCAAGACAGTGACTGACTGAACTGTGTACACTAGGGAAATCCTTGCCCATGTTTTACACATAAAATCCTAATTTTATTGCTCCGTTTTATAGCATACTTATTTTGACGATCCAGGGGAAGGGGCTATTACTGCCCAGGGCCACTTGCTATAGCCTCCAGCTTAACTCTCCACAAGGATCGTTTGGGTTCTTGAAAAACACGGCACCAGCACCCTGATATCTGGCTTCTGTATGAGACAAGAACTCTGCATCAGGAATCAGTGCTTCCAGGAGTCTCAGTAACCTTCCTGTGGTAGTGACCAGGACAGGTTACTTGTAGGGTGGAGATAGGATCAGTATCACATACACCAGGAGCAAATAAGAGACATACCATTTCTTTATATCTCATCAGTGAACTGATTTTTTTTTAAGTCAACAATACTTTTATGGTTAGATACAGGCGGTATATACAGCACAACAATGACAGGGAGTGGCAGACAAACACAGGAGATTGACTCCACATGGGGTCTAACAGTCTGGCACATGTAAACCTCCTAATATACATAATGTTGTCTCCAGCTGTCTAGCACATCAGATATGTAATTAGCTTATCTGGTAATCAATGGGCCAGAACAGATTACAATACAATCACTGGTTCCTGTCTGTCTAACTATTTCATGACTTTATCCTTACAATTCAAACATAATACAGAACACAGTAATATATCATGGGGAATTACATACAGTATACAGGAAAGGCAGAGACATATGCCATATGAAGCATGGTGGTACACTATAGTCCTATGTTTTGGGGCTATTCACCCCACTGCCCACATTTTCCATGTGGCAATATGATTCCCCTACTTATGATTCCCCTATTTTTCAATGAGGCGGTATGTCCTCTACGGTGGCTCAATGCACCAGGATCCAAGCCCTGGAAAGGGGTCCGTGACACATATACCCACTGATACTACCCAGTATTTAGCAAGCTATTTTGTAAGTGCCATTGGACTGCCATTTCTATCATAGCCCATCATGGCAAAGTCTAACATAGCAAGATCTAACACTGGTAGACAGCTGGAGCTAGAACTTGCAAAGTTAGGAGCAGGTGCAGGAAAAAGTAATGGGTGTGTGTCATATTGGCAATGCCTCTGTAAGGTCGCCTGCTAAACAGATGCCAACTGTGCATGTAATGAAATGTAGTGAAATTTGCAATTTTGAGCTTTCAGCCAGCCTTTGTTATTTTACTGAAGGAAAATGCAATTTTTAAATAACATCCAACTGATGAAAGTACTTATTGCCTATAGTTTTAAAATATGCAATTTTTGGAACTTCTGCTGTGTCAATGTATAAGTACCCAAGAGTTAGCTCACCTTGGGTGAGGAATAGTTGCTAGAAGAGTAGTATCCTATAATTGGTATGATGAGCTACTTACAGGAATGCAAGACTGGCACAACCCTTGTTGTGGGTGGGAGGGATGGAATGTCTACTGTATATCTACTCCCAATGTTTCACAATGTCTTTGCAGTTGGGCATGAAAGTAGAACCCATCAGATGAAGGTGTAATCTTAAACCTTGAAAGTTGTACTAGAGGAAGTGTGTGTCTGGACGATAAACAGGATATTAGCATTCAAAAAGAATGTCTTAAGGGCATGTTCCACCTAAACATAAATAGCGTTTACACGAGCACGCTTACATACATATTTAACCTTATGTAAAAAAATATGAAACTTCTCTAGTTTGCATTTTATTGAGCTGTCTTTGAGGAAATAGTTGATATTTGATTATTATATTACGTGTACAATAGGCAAATTAGAATTCTTAACCTATAATTAGAATGTTTAAAGAGGCTGAGCCCACAATTGAGATGTGATAGACTTTTTTTTCCTGTTCTTCCACATTTTATATAACCCCCTTCCATTAATATACATACTTCTTGTAGCAGTAAAAGGTAGCTTCTAAAACTTTTACACATGTGTTTGAACTGCTTTAAGTGTACTCTTTCATACAAGAGCAACTTTTGGATGGAACTGCCCCTTTAAAAATGGATGTTACAAATATCCACTTGCAGTGCTCCTAGCTAGATGTCAAAGGTTACCTGATGGGTACATTGGGCATCCTGTTTGCTTGGGAATACACTTTCTTAAAGTCTCTGATGAAAGAATTTGGAAAACTATCTGATGTGCTCCAATAGTTGCATGGGCTACAGTACAGTGTTTAAATAAATTTTGGGATTGTCGAATGTTACAATATTATAATTTATATGTCTGGGCTTCCCCCCACATAGGTTGCTTACACTACTTTATTCTTCGTATGCTCACTCTATGTACAGGAGCAGAATAAACTGCTTTGAATATATCATTACCCTTGGGAGATTGTCCCTGTGAGCCAGTGTGTGCAGGAATAGATTGTAAGCATGCGAGTTTTCAGTCTTGCATGGCGCTTGGGGAAATCACTATAGACACCGGATTCTAAGCTCAAAGACAAGGCCCTCCATTCTTTGCAATGTGTTAATACTGAATATGTATTTGCCTGGAAATTAATTTATGTATAGCGCTACAGAATATGTCTCGTTACAAATAAACTATAATAACTAAGAAATTGCCCGTCAAAAATGCCGGGGGAAAAAATTGAAAGATGGCAATGCTGTTTGCTAGTCAATGCTTGTCTCTTCCCCCTGTAACTTGCGGGCCTCGCAATGAGTGCCTTTGGTGCTCATCACAAACCCCTCCCAGTGTCTACTTTACGGGCCTCGCGATGAAAGACGCAGGCCTTAGCCAACCCGCCACTTGTCTTGGCCAACCCGCCCTGTGTCTTTTCCCCACCTCTCCCTCCCCTGTTTCACCTTCCGCCCTCCCCTGTGTCTCCTTCCCCTCCCCCTCTCTCCCTTGTATGTCATTTCTTCCTCTCCCGTGTCTCCTTTCCCCCTCTACCTTTCCCCCCTCCCTCCTCTGTTTCTCCTTTCCCCCTCTCCCTCTCCTGTACCTCCTTTCCCCCTCTCCCCCCCCCTGTGTCTTCTTCCCCCCTCCCTCCCCTGTTTCTCCTTTCCCCCCAACCTCCCCTGTGTCTCCTCCCCCCCTTTCTCCCTCTCCTGTACCTCCTTTCCCCCTTTCCCTCCCCTGTGTCTCCTTTCCCCCATCTCTCTCCCCTGTGTCTCCTTTCCCCCTCTCTTGTTCCTCCTTTCCGCCTTTCCCCCATGTCTGCTATCCCCCTCTCCCTTTCCCCCTCGTGTCTCCTTTCCCCCTCTCCCTTTCCCTGCTCGTATTTACTTCCCCCTCTCCCTCCCTTGTCTCCTTTCCCTCCTCCTCTGTGTCTCGTACCTGGATGCAACCCTGCCAGCAGCTCTGCACTCACCTCCTCTACGTCTCCCGTCCTCCGGCCGGAACTACTTTCTGGATCAATGAGCGCATTTGCGGGAGACTGGCAGGGTTGTATCCAGGTACATGCTTGAGCCACTGGCAGGAACCATGTACTGCAGGGTGTTGGGAGCCTGGGGGGCCTTGCGATGAGCGCCTCTGGCGCTCATCGCAAGCCCTCCACTAGCAGAAACCAGGTACTGGGGGTGATGCTCGTTGCAGCCCCCATCGGGTGTTGGTATCGCTCAGGCCTCGAAGCCTAAGTCCAACATGCTTCAACGGCTTGCCTCGCTTTGCGAGGCTCACAGGCAGCCCTCGCAAGTGCGTTACCAACATTGCAAACGTTCCGATCAGCCCTGCAGATCCACAACTATTATAGTGACTAGTGAATTGCCTGTCAAAAAATAACGGCAATTAAATTGTAAGTGAGCTAATGCAGTTTGGTGTATAATAAAATAAATAATAGATTAATAAATTAATATACTTTACCTATTTTGAAGTAATATATGCAGGAAGCATTGTGTTGAAGAGCTGGCAATCTGTTTTGATGTTGCTGCAGCATTAGTGATGTGGAGCTGCTGTGTGATGAACGTGTGCAGTGTAATAGTGTGCGTGCGCTAATGTGTGGTATGCGTCTGTGGCTGATTTAGCGTCCTTCCTTTTGTATGTCATCTGACGTTTTCGGAATATCCGTAGCTGTTTGGTGGTGTTTTGCGTGTTTATGTTAGTGTTTTGCGTGTTTATACTGCTGTAGCCTAGTTTTCGTTTTGTTCGGCGGCCATTTTTTCTCTCGCTTAGGTGATTTTCGGGTGTTTAAACTCCGAAATTTGTACTTAAATTGAGGTGTAACTTGACTTGCAGAGGTCCTGGGTACCCCCAACCAACCACCCCCCCCCCCCCCCCCCCCCGCTGTGGGTAAGATTTTTATGTATTTGCTGTTTGTATTTATTGTGTTTGTAATGTGTTTGGGGTCCCGCAGGTTGCGTCCTTGTTTTTTAATCTCGTAGGTGTTTTTCGCCAAATACGTAGGTGTTTGGTGATGTTTTGCGTCTTTAGAGTGCCGTAGCCTCGTTTTTGTTTTTTTCGGCGGCCATTTTTTCTCTCGCTTAGAGAATTTTTCAGTGTCTAAACTTTTTTTATTTTGAGTTAAATTGAGGTGTAACTTTAGTTTTCGAGGTCCTGCATGCCCCCTCTTCCTGTAAGTAAGCTTTTTATGTATTTGTTGAGTGTATTTGTTGTATTTTTCATGTTTTGATGTGCGCGGGTTGCGGACGATTTTTGCGAGGTCGTAATGGGTTGTAACGTGTCTTGTATTTTCTTTTCGTAACAACGTAAATTTTGCAAGGTTCGCAGTTGCTGGCAAGGAGCCCGCAAGCGTTAGCAACAGCTCGCATGCTCACAAGTATATATGTGATAATAATATGGCTGTATGAGACATACTTGTCTACCAGTCAGATCTACAGACAGAAGTACTCTCTGCACACATCCGTATTTCCTGATAGTTTCAAGGAATTTTAAGCCTAATTTTAATTATAATGTGTTTAATACATGCGATTTTAAAAGCATGACCAAAAAAAAAGTGTGTTCCATATCCCTTAAATCTTTTTATTAGGTCATTATAATACTGTCTTTTTGACTGTCCAGGTACCCTATCTCAATAGCTTACTAAAGTGTTCAATTAATTGTGTGGTCAGAGTGATTCATTTTTAAATAGTTATTGTACTGTGTTGCAATCATGTTCCTAATTATTTCTTTGTAATTACAGAATAAGTACCAATGTAACACTAGGTTTTTTATTAATAAGTTCTAATCCAGTGTGCCTTCCACTTTTTTCAATTGACTAATGCATCTTATAAACCCATCTGTCTATATGTTTGTAAATGAATGAATACATTAGTAAAACAAAAAAATGAAAGGCATGGCACTGAAAGCCATGACATACCAATGAAAACAATATTTTAGATTGCACAATTACTACTACAACAAATTACTTTAGAAGCAAGTATAGAAGCTAATATATCAATCATACAATGTATAACAGTTATACAACCTTTATTATCTATGCAGATTCTTGTTGGAGGGCTTCAAGGGCTATACAAATAATAACTAAAATGAAACTACATAAGTAATTTCTTGATCAGTTTTACATATATAAACAATTTTTCTACTGTTGATCTGAAATATTTTATCCACAGTCTAGATCTTCAAAATATATTAAAATAGAACATTTTCTGTAAACATTACTTATGTTCATTGCTTGCACAGCTGCTGCTGCTGCTGATGTTGTTAGTTTGTTGTTATTATTATTATTATTATTATCCTTTATCTGTAACCCACCAGCATATTCCGTAGCGCTATATAGAGCGTATGTACAAAGCAAAAACAATATAACACATTGCAAAATAATGGAGGGCCCTGTCTTCAAGCTTAAAATTAAACATACATAGTGCCCTATTCTGTTAGCTACTTGCAAATGCCTTGAACTCATAAATTTGGCTTCAGGTGTTTTTTTATTATGCATTCTATTGACTTAAGAATTAATTAGTGCCAATCACATATATAGTTGTCAGCAATACGGTCGTTGCTAACGTTTGCGGGCTCGCAAAGCAAGCCCGCTGCAACTGCAGCTCTCGCAAAGCGAGGGCCGCAGTTGCTGGCAAGGAGCGCCAAAGGCGCTCCCTGCGCTTGTGGAGATGAGTGCCATAGGCGCTCATCCCTACAACCTCGCACGAATTAGGTAGTGAGCGCCTGCGCTGGTGCAGATGTGCCCCGTAGACGCTCATCCCTACGACCCTGCACGACTTAAGCAGGGAGCACCAAAGGAGCTCCCTGCCCTGGAGGAGATGAGCGCCATAGGCGCTCATCCCTACGACCCGTGGGACACAATTAAGAATGCAAGACTTGTAGCAGTTTGAAAAAAATTGCATAAAAAAATTACGGCCCGTAACACTTGCAACAAGTAAGGCGAGACTTACACAAAAAAATACGACCCTCTGCACTTACAAAAAAATACAAATACGAGGTCCGAAATTAATAAAAAAAAACAAAAAACATCACTCACAACACGGGGGTACAACCACGATGTCTGGGAGTCAGGTTGCACGACATTTGAACCACAATTTGCCCAGGTTCCACACACGAAAATCGCCTAAGCGACAAAAGAAATGATTGCCGAAAAAAATTCAAACAAGGCTACACGACCTATAAACACACAAAAACCCGCCAGACACATAAGACTTCTACACAAGACCGTACGGGGTACAAAATACATTATTAGGGAGGATGCTAAATGATCCACAACCGCCTAACACATAGACAATCGCCACCATTTCACAACACTAACTTGCAACTAATGACATTACCATTCCAAAATGCCGAATTACACACCTAAACAAACGCTTTGCGCTCGCGCACATTGCCTACTTAACCTACATAGGCTACACAACCAATCCACACGCAACAAAACGCCAGACACATAAGACTTTTTCACAAGCCCGTACGAGGTATAAAATACACTATTAGGGAGTATGCTAAATGCTCCACAACCACTTAACACATACACAATCGCCGCTTAAAGGTCTCAGCAGCCTGGCCAACAGCAGGATGCTTTATAAGAATATAATAGAACACTGCATCTTTGTATAGATAAATTATTATTATTATATAAAGCCCTTAACAATAGTGCACCCCTTTAAATCTCTGCCCTTGTCTCCAAATACTCCATCAATCATCCTCTTGATTCTGCTAATGACCATTTTATTTCATCCACTCTTATCCTTTCCTACCTAACCCTTACCTACTATATTATTACCTCTTTAGAGTAGGGACCTCATTTCTGCAGCGCCAAGCTTTCTGCTAATCCATTTGTATGAAATGTTATTGTATCTGTACGTTTTGTATCTGTACTAATTTGTAAATAGTGCTGTGGAAAATGCTGGAGCTTTTTTAAAATAAAGAGTAATAATAATAATAATCTAGGTCACATCTGTAGTACAATTTATAAATATAGGTTCGAGTAACAATTTAACCATTTATATTAGTCTGCGTTGATTATAACTCAAACCAGGCAAGAGATAGAGTTTGTAACTAAAGTTATGGAGGTAATACACAATACACATATTAATAAATGCTCAATCACAGTCTACATAAAAAATAAAAGTCAAAACAAAAAAACTAGCTAAAATTGTTCTATTATCTACACTACGTTAGTAATATGACCCTGTTCAAACAACCTTAATCCAGTCCAGCTTTTATCTACTCCCTTTCCCTTATTCCATGGAATAAATTAAGAACCATGGCCGTCCTATATTTGAAATATACTCTTTTGAAGAAATACACTTTATAGGATGAGAAAAATAATACATCCTTTAATATATTATCTTTTATATGCAAGTAGTGGAATCTACCATTTTGGTTTCACCCATCTGCTTCCACAGAGGTTAGTAGACTAATGCTTATTAGTTTACAAGGACACACCCTTCTGAGAAAGCAGCACAGTAAATGGAACTGAGCCCATAGTAACGAAAAATTGCAAATGAAAGTAAAAGGGACATTGAAAGCATTTGTCTCTTTGTTGCATCTGAAAAAGGTTATTTATAATGTGCAACTGTGCATTTTCATTTTTCAAATTAAGCTCTCAAGGCAGGAAAAAAAATATTGAAATGTTTAATTGATCTGGGGCTTTGCTCTTGTCAGCCAATAAGCAGTAATATAAATATATGAGTCGTCTGCAAGCTACATTCCATGCTCTGTGCATTTCCTGTTAGATTAAATAAAGTTTAAACAGGTTTAATTAATATATTTTATTGCATAACACAACTTTGACAATGTTTTAAGCATGCTGTTTTAAATATCTAAAACATTTTGTGTTCCATGTCCCTTTAAATATTTAAATACAGTGCTTTCACTCATTATCAAGTTTGGTTATTCAAAATACCTAATAGAAAAAAATGGTAGTACAATGGTCTTTGACCAGATTGTTATTTAGCAGTCACAGGGCCTCAATAAAAGACATAATTAAACAGAACAGTTGCCACCTTTGCTATATAAACTAGGTGGCAGCCACATGAAGACCCTGCACTACATACACACACCGGACACATTGTTCTTGTGCTATATGTGTCTAAAATGAGATAAATAATCATGGAAATAGGATGAAATAATTACACAAAACAATACTAATGGACAGGCTTTGGTTAAGTCTAATTCCTTGTAGACATCGCTGAGTGACCTATACAATAAACTACTGGAGTGACAACTAATGCAACAGGTGGTGACATAGAAAGCTGTCATACACAAAAACATTCTTCAAGTCTATTTGTGTCTATCTTCCCCATTTTAGTGTCACTAAATCTCTTATTATAATCTGCTATATCCACCTTCTCCAAGACTCCCATTTAATATCTCTTGTGTCACTCAATCTTTCCCCTCATGCTTCCTTCTTTACCTCATAACTCTTGTTTTCACCCCTATATCAATTCCAATGATATTATTATCTACCTCCTCAACTTAAACCCCCTCTTGATCTAACATCCTTACAAATCCATCTTCTCACCTTTATCCCCCCAAGGTTATTTGTTATGTATATTTATACAACTGAATAAAACTGCCAGTATTCACACACCTTCCATTTAACAGGTGCTTTTCTACCTTGGGCCATATATCTTACAATATATACTCTGGCAGGGCACAGGGGAGTATTCTGTGTGCTCATTTCCTGACATTGAGGAAATTACATTTTTTTTCCATAAAATTCCATTAATCTGTTTGTCTGACTGGCAAAATATAGTTTAAATTTAAATGATTTCATTTATTGTAGATAGCTTGGGCAATATTGAGGCAAAAATCAAATTAATATTTTACATATTCATTACATTATATTTGTAAAATGAGTTACATTTTTACAATATTGTTAATAATGGTAATCACATATATAGTTGTGAGCATGCGGGATGTTGCTAACGCTTGCGGGCTCGCAAAATTTACGGACTTACGACAAACAAATACGAGACGCGTTACGACCCATTACAACCTCGCAAAAATACGACCTTACCGCCCGAAACCCGCGCACATAAAAACATGAAAAACACAATAAATACACACAACAAATACATAAAAAGCTTACCTACCTTGAAAACTGAAGTTACACCTCAATTTCACACTAAAAGAGTTAAGACACCCGAAAATCCGCTAAGCGAGAGAAAAAATGGCCGCCGAAAAATCCAAAACGAGGCTACAGGACTCTAAAGACGCAAACCACCACCAAACACCTGCAGATTTTCAGAAAAAGACGTACAAGATCCGAAAACAAAGTCACAACCCGCGCGACCCGAAAAACATTAGAAACACAATAAATACACACAACAAACAGATAAAAAGCTTACCCACAGCAAGGGAGGCACCCAGGATCTCTGCAAGTGAAGTTACCTCGATTTAAGTCCAAATTACAGAGTTTAGACACCCGAAGTGAGAGAAAAAATGGCCGCCGAACAAAACGAGACTAAAGGATCCGAAACACGCAAAACACCACCAAACACTTACGGATTTTCCGAAAAAGTCGGACGACATCTGAAAACAAGGACGCTAAATCAGCCACAGCCGCGTACCACACATTAGGCGCCATTTTAGAACACTAACTTACACAATCCGGAAGCACACAGCTACCCTAACGGATTTGCCTCGCGCACGCACTCTATTTCACTGCACACATTCATGACGCTTACACAGCAGCTCCACAGCACTGATGCTGCAGCAACATGAAAACAGATTGCCAGCTCTTCAACACAATGCTGAATATATTACTTCACAATAGGTAAAGTATATTAATTTCTTATTTTATTAATTATTCATTGCCATACCAAAAAAAAAACAACAACGCTGCTCATAGCAAACAAACAACGAAGAGCCTCGCAATGAGCGCCAAAGGAGCTCAGTGCGAGGCTCGCAATGAGCGCCGAAGGATCTTGGAACACCAACAAAATTTATTTTGCACACAAACAACATTACCTGCCTTACAATCTTATTACCGTCATTTTTTGAGGGGCAAGTCACTAGTTATTATAATAATAATCAGTTGATAACAACTGATTTATTATGTTACGTCACATATTAAATCATGTCATTTTTAAAGAGCATTAAAAGTGGAGTATAGTTTATCTGTAATAGGCATTTGTTACAAATACTTTTCTTTTATATATACAAGTTTCGGTACAGATCCCCAATTATAAAGAGTTTACCCATGTGTTATTATACATTTATGCAGTTATGTCCTGTCCCTGCAGTAATGCAATTTTACCAAGTGAAATAATTTAAACAGAAAGCACAGCAAATGGTGTTTATCTCTAAGTCAATTGATCCCCCATAAATATTCCTCTTTGTCTCAACTCATATGCACACAAATATCGCTGACGCTTTTAGGTGTTTTAAAAATGGTATATATACTACTGTCGCCTAAATATATAGACTTAAAAAAAGAACATTAAAATAAAAAGCAACATATACAAAATACAACATGTATAATAACATCGCAGCAGCTTTAGATATTTACTTTCGATCACCTATTATAAGATATTTTATCTAATACTTTAACAAAGTTCTTTTTCTCAACCTGCAAAATGTTGCCCTAGGTTATGTGGTCACCCAACCTCCAATATGTCATGCATGTTACAAGGCTTACAGGGAATAAACTCCAGAGGAGAAGCTTTAGAGAGGCATAAAGTTTGGTACATCTGTGAGTGTTTCTCTAAGTTATGATGCTATCTTTTATCTGGACTATACCGTAAAAGATGGAAGTTTTTCGCCTTGGTGAAATGGTGGCTATTAATTAAGGCAGCTGTTCTTTTTTTCTGGTCTGTTGGTATGTTCATGAGAGATACAGCTTAAATGCCCTGTCTGGAGATATTTGAGGAGGCCCCTTTTATTATGATGCACACAATTTCCTTTACTGTGGATATAAATGATGATAAGTCACGGTATTTCAGGGCAGTTTTTTTCATAAAACATATTGTGCACTAGTGTGTTTTTATTTGAAAATATCACACTCAGTGTTCTTTTGTTACAACAAATATATGTGTAATCGTATTAGCGTTTGCCTATTATTGCTGTATGTTAGGTGATGGGAGCTGCTGAAGAACCAAGAAAAATTAATTTAATTCTCACAGCTTAAAACTATTGTTTCTTGAATATCAGCTGGGACCAACTTCAACTTCATGCAATCAGCTTAGCAATAAGACTTGAAATGGCAGCTTTCACTAGCCTCAAACATGGAAGATTAGCTAGCAAACTAGGCAAGTTTCATAACTTTTACATGGAAAGTGCTCTATAATATAATACAAACATAAGTTTAGTTTGAACTTGTGTACCCATCAAGGTCACAGGGGAATCCAAACTTTATTTTGGCCATCAGTTACCTGTTTTATATTATACTATGATTAAGTGGACATGTAAAACGCATCAGGGAGACGATTGGTATTCAAGGGAACTACCGTATAGACTCGAGTATAAGCCGACCCAAGTATAAGCTGAGGCACCTATTTTACCACAAAATACTGGGTAAAATGAGTGACTCGAGTATAAGCCGAGGGTGGGAAATGTGCTGCCCCCTGTGTCTCTTCTCCCCTCTCCCTCCCCTATGTCTCTTCACCCATCTCCCTTCCCTGTGTCTCTTCCCCCCTCCCTTATCACCCTCCTCAACCCCCCTCCTCATTCTCAACCTCCCTCCTCAACCCCCTCCTCATTCTCAACCTCCCTCCTCAACCCCCTCCTCAACCCCCCTCCTCATCCTCCCTTCTCATCCTCAACCTCCCTCCTCAACCCCCCTCCTCATCCTCAACATCCCTCCTTATCCTCAACCTCCCTCCTCAACCCCCCTCCTCATCCTCAACCCCCTCCTCATCCTCAACCCCCTCTTCATCCTCCCTCCTCATCCTCAACCTCCCTCCTCATCCTCAACCTCTCTCCTTAACCTCATCCTCAACCTCCCTCCTCATCCTCAACCCCCTCCTCATCCTCTACCCCCTCCTCAACCTCCCTCCTCAACCCCCCATCCTCATCCTCAACCCCCATCCTCAACCTCCTTCCTCAACCTCAAGTATAAGCCGAGGGGGCCCTTTTTAGCCTTAAAAAAAGGGCTGAAAAACTCGGCTTATACTTGAGTATATACGGTATATACACGGAGCATGTTGCTCTAAGATATTTTCGGGGGCTAAGCTTAATTAAAAATAAAAAGTGGTGAAGAACTTTCTCCACCACACTACAGTATAGGGCAATCCAATTAATACTGCAAATTCCCTACTATCCTTCAAGTGGTAAGGGATCACTTAACCCCAGATACTTTCTATAAGTGAAATTATAAAAGCCTAAAGGTATATCTAAGTTTCCCTGTTTTTACCTTTTTCTAATCTAACACCTGCTGCTTATATCAGAAACATACATTACATGGAGTCATTCTACACACACACAGTTATTTTATTTAAAAATACAAGTTTGTTTCCCACATTCCAGAGCTGCTTACATAGGCACCAGATACTTACCAATAGAAATGCTGCATTCAAATACAGATTTTAACCTTTTACTAACCTTCAAGTCAGCAGCAGCTCAATGCAGAGATCTACAGGTCAGTCTCCTCCTGCTTCATTCTACAAGGGGCCTACGCACCCCATGATTCCTTCCTGCACAAACTGCCATTATTGATTGTTACATTGTATTAAAATGTATAGCTTGTCCAAAGCCAAAGTGTTAAGTACTTTTTGATGATAGTGGAAGGTGGGAGTGACTGGTTACTTAAATGCTGACACAAGTAGATCGCTCATACCACAATCTCATCCATGATCAGCCAAGTGATCCTAGTGCTGCTTAAGCTTTTGGCTTTTGTGGAGATATCTCTCGTTGTCTTGTGACATATTGTTAAATGGTAAAGGAACTGTGATTAAAATATTGAAAATACACTATTTTAAAGAATAACACTTGAAAATATGAAGATTGTTTTTAGAAGAGAATATATTATAATACAGCCTCCAATATATTACCTCTGAAAAAATGCTTATCATTTTTTTTTCTGGTAATCAACTTCTTGAGGTTGGAGGAAACTCTGATTAAACAAGAAGTTTATATCTACACAATGTTCTTTAGTAATATAGAGCTGCCAGAGTTTTTAGTGGCAGTAAGAGAGAAAAAAATACATGTATATGGTCAAACTATAAAGAAAAGACAAAAACTATTTTCTTCCATCTAGTCTGAACAAATTATGTGCTTAACACACCAAATGTAAACATTACCACAAGGAAATTAGTTTAATCAAATCATTTTATTAAAATAATATATAATAATAATAATATATAATACCTCTCCGCACACTTCAAAAAATGTGGTTTACATTTCAATATATGCAGATGACACCCAAATCTCTTGGCACCTGAACTATCCCCCTCTCTGCTAGATCAAGTTGCCAATTGTCTCTCTAGCATATCCTCCTGGATGTCTGCCCGTCAACTCAAACTCAACATGTCTAAGACTGATCTCCTTATCTTTCCACCCACTTCCTCAGTTTCCACTCCTCACATATCACTCACTGTCGACAACTCCATCATCCCTCTGATCTCCCAGGCCCGCTGTATTGGAATTCTTTTGGACCCTACCCTCTCTTTCATTCCTCACATTCACTCATTCACTAAATCGTGTCATTTTGACCTAAAAATATCTCCAAAATACCTACCTTAGACAAGACATGACTAAAAGTCTAGTTCACTCTCTAATCATATCTTGCCTTGACTACTGCAACTCTCCTTGCTTGCCTTCCCATCACCCAGCTGTCTCCACTCCATCTATATTGAACGCATCTGCCAGACTCATATACCACAATCAACTCATAGTGTCCGCAGCACCTCTGCCAGTCACTGCACTGGCTTACCATAATCTCTAGAATACAATTCTAAATCATGATTCCAACATATAAACCCTCCACAATATTGGACCCTGCTATATCTCTACCCTGGTCTCAAAATGCATTCCCATCCGCCCTGTTTGCTCTGCTAGTGACCTTATTATTTCCTCCTCACTTATCGCCTCCTCGTACTCCCGCCTTCAGGACTCCTCTAGTGCTGCCTCTATCCTTTGAGATTTTGATTTTTATTCAGATTTTTTTTTGCACCAGGGCCCCCTATGCACTAGCTCCACCACTGACCTCATCCATACCCTTTAGAATGTAAGTTTGAGAGTTTTCAATCATGTTGTGTGCTTTAGGGAAAACACTGTGCGCATTTGATTGAAAGCTCAATAACAGGGCCCTCCATTCCTTTGCATTGTGTTCAATTAGTCTTTGACTCGTACCTCACCCTTGTATAGCGCTACAGAATATGTTGGCGCGTTACAAATAAAGGATAATAATAATAGCTGCCTGTGATTGGTAAGCAAGCGTTAGCAACAACCCGCATGCTCCCAACTATATATGTGATGTACTTCCTTGGAACTTTTGGACTGCACCATTAAAAGATTATTTCCTTTTTCCTAAGCAATTCATATTATAGTTGCCCAGTGTTTCATAGCTGGATTGTTGTATGTGACCAGAGAGATAATGGATATTTATATACATAATAAGGGCCTCATTCAAATGCGATTTGGCCAATTGAATAGGCCTCTATATAAGCACATAGCATTTTTTTTTTACAGATGCTTTTCGTTTGTGAACTTCTATCCAAAAGCAAGGCCTTCCCTAACTAAAAACGTATGTAAAAAAATGTGCTATGTGCTTATATAGAGCCCTATTCAATTGGCCGAATCACATTTGAATGAGGCCCTAACAAAGTATCATAGTAATTCAGATTGAACCAAAACTTTTTAGTCAATGAAGTTCAACCATTGTATTTTCAGAATTGTTAATTGATCCAGAGGAAAGCCAACAAAAACCCCATTGAAACATTGCCTGTTGTCTCATGTTGTATATTCATTCAGTCGTGTCCGACTCTCCATGACCCTATGGACACCAGCACACCAGGCACATCTTGTATTTGGCTGTGCTAGTCTATAATGTTTTCATGGCAAAGATACTGGAGTGGGTTGCCAGTTCCTTCTCCAGAGGACTCCAACTTATTTTTAAAGTTACCTATTAAATTTGCTGTCACAGCCTCCTTTGTTAAAGAGTTCCGCCTTTGTTCCTTAACTTGAGTTTTATTTTTCCTAATATCAAGGGATTACCTATTTTCAGTTGAAAACAAAATATTGTCCCTGGATGTGTTTATATAAAGTAATCATATCCCCTCTTAATTGCCTATGTTAATCTGTTTAATTTGGTTATTCTTCTTAGCGTAATCCCTCCTTTTTGCTTATTTGTTTTGTTGCCCTTTCCTGTACCTTTCCAGCTCTAGAATGTACTTGTTTTTTAAAGTGGTATCCAAGATTGTACTCTATATTTCAAATTGAATATTGCTGGGGAATTATATAGCAGCAAATTTGTATTTGCTCTCTTTACTTCTAGAGCCTTTTTAATACATACTAATATTTTACTTGCCTTTGCAGCTGCCGGTTGAGATTGACCATTGTTCTGTAGGTGGTTATCCACAAGTATCCCTATCTAGTTCTGATACTCATAGATTTGCTTCATTTAGACTATAAATTGCAAGTTTTTTTTCTTTCCAAAATGCCTCCCCATTCTTCTGAAGTCCATTTGCAGCGAAAGTACATCATCTTAAGTAACTACCTCTCACAACTTACGGCCCTATTAAATTCCCCCAACGTGAAAACCCATAGCCCATAACGGAGCCCACTAGACTTACAGCTATTAAATTGGGCTCTTACAGCTACCCGCAAACGTTCTGCGTGTTACAGATGGAAAAACCCTACGGGCTGTCGAAATTGGAACTCTGTTGCTGCTAAGCCTTTGATCTGTCAAGCCTGTAAATGTTACCTTCGCAAATCGCTATTAAATTGCTACAAATCCACTGGTGTTCAAATCCGTAACCCGCAAATGATGTTAGGTATTAAAATTAATAGCACAACATTCTCAAGCTCGCAAATCAGTAATATAAAATACTTGTTTTTCTGTTTCATTTCCGTGTTATATCGATCCCGGCAATCAATGTGTTAATACACATAATGGAACTCGCATGGACTAGAATATCATATTTACTGATTTATTAATATTGCATTATTTCTGAAATGCGGGTCCGAACGTAACTCGTAATTCAAACCTGTAAGGGATTGAAATCTAAGCTCCATTTTTCAGAGATGTAATGATGACGATATTTTTTACCATTGACTCCGTCTCAGCCTGTAACCACGGGTTTGATTAATTCACATAGAACGTGCACAAGAATGGTTTACGGGTTTGGATGTCGACCACGTCTGTTGCTGGCTTGGCTAATTTAATAGCTCTGTAACTCCCAAAAGGCCAAATTTTAATATGGGCCTAAGTATCATCAGCGAATATGGAGGTCAAAAGCCTTTGCAAAATCACAATAGACTACAACTGAATTGTCTTGGTGCAAGTTACTACTGTTAACCGTACAGTTGTATCCGACTCTCCGTGACCTTATGAACTGCAGTACGCAAAACACATCTGTCAGCCACTGGCCTTCTGAGTTCCATCAATCTCATGCTCATTGCTTCCATTATCTATTCTACCCATCTCTGGCCTCTACCGTCCCCTTCTTTGTATGCCTTCAATCTTTCCTTGCATCAGGGTCTTCTCAGGGGAATCCTGTCTTCTCATGATATGGCCAAAAGATTTGAGTTTTAGCCCCATGATTATACCTTCTAGTGAACAGTTTCTCTTGATTTCCTGTAGTATTGATTGATTGAATCTTCTTGCAGTCCACTGAACTCTTAAAGTAGTCACCATCTGCTGAGATCTTAAAGCCCAGGAAAATAAAATCTGTTACTGCCTTCACTTCTTCCCCATCTGTTTGCCAGTAGCTGAGATTGTGGTTTGCCATGATCTTCGTCTTTTTAACATTGAGCAAAAGGCCAGCTTTTGCACTCTTTTCTAAGTTCCTACTTACCTCCTTATAGAAACTGATTACATTTGTTTGACGTGACATATCCTTCATAAATCCATTTGACTCTTACTATTTTATCTTGTTCACATAAATATATTCCTCTAGACAATCCTTAGCAACACTAAAGAGGCGAGGCTTATGGTCTATAGTTCCATGGATTTGCTCTAGTTCCCTTCTAAAATAGAGATACTGGCACTGAGCCTGTGGAGAGTGAGTCTTTCAAAAAATGGAATTATGGTTTGGCTATTACAGACCCTAATTCTCTCAGTACCCTTATATGTGTTCTATCAGGACCTGGGGCTTTAGTAACATTTTTTCAGCCTCTTTTGGGTTATTTCTTGTGATCACCAATTATTTGGTGAAGGTAGTACATCCCAATTTTATTGTCGGGGTTCTAACCACTGGTACTTCCTTGTACCTACAGAAGAAAATAGTTTATTTAGCTCCTCTGTCTTTTCCTGGTTACTACTTTTCACTGGTCAGTCTGCCCATTTCACATTTTAAAGCTTCAATATATTCTTTTCTAGCCTTTGCAAGACTTGCTCCATTTTTTTGCACACACATAAATCTGCCTCTTTTTCCTCCCTCTTGTATAATTTGTATGCCTACTTTTTATTCCTTATCTTGATATATATATATGCTAAATAAGTCTGAATTTTAGAGGTGTGAGTTTCAGAGAACAAACAAGAAAAGAAGGAAACTGACACTGATTTTAATTTACAGCTTGCAAAATGCCAATAGGCCAGATTGCTTTTGGTTGCTCTCCGGCTGGCGGAAAACTGTTCCTTATTGAAGCTTCGACTGTACTCCTCTGAAAAGTCACACCTTACATTTCAGGACGACATAATGTTTTATTTTTGTTTTTACACTTATATTTTATTCATTTTTTATAGATACAGATTGTAAAAATAAACAAATAATACATAAACATAAAAGTGCAAAATAGTTAAATGATGCTTTGCATTTATATGACAAATTTTATTAACTTAGTCATCTCTATAGCTTTTTTTTAACCTTATATAAAAGGGGAATATTTTTACCACAATGTTGTTAAATCTGAGTTTTTATATTCATCCCATGGTTTCCAAATACTTCTTGCTCCGATATAGCATAAGACACGTCTTTTGATGAGGACTAGGGCAGGGGTGAACAATTAATTCCCCAAAGGGGCCACATGGGAAACTTGAAATGTTGTGCAGGGCCGAACCATAGGCTGAACTTAATTCTGCTTAATATTAATTTTCTTGTTTTATTTTATTTTCTCAGTGCCAGGTGCAGTATCTACAGAATGCCATCCATCCCTGTTAGTCACAACACTGCTGCTCACAAATTGCCCCCTTTTACAATTGGCAGCATTTTTTGTCCAGGGCACACATTTGTATCCCAGTGTAGGTCACTGTAGCGGGCCGGACGGGGACAGCCAAAGGGCCTGATGTGACCCGCGGGCCACACAATGCCCAGGTGTGTACTAGAGTTATCACTCTCTGATTACTGCTTTAAAAGTAGATTATGATGAGCCATAGTAATCTTATGCTCTGTTCCATGAAGTGGCTTGGAAAAAAACATCCTTATTAGTAACTTAAAAGGATGTGTGAGCATTTTTAAATATCTTGTTTGTCTGCCCAAATAATTTTAGCTATTATTTATGCAAGATCACTTTTCTGAGAGCAGGTAGTGGTAGTGGTGTGACAATGTCAGTAGATAGAATGGACCACAGAAGTGTCATATTTATCATTTTGGTGTATTGTTACACTTTAAAAAATAAAATAAAAAAATGTTTAACTATTGTGCTAAATTTTGCTATAATGATGTTTCTAAAACCTGGGAGGAGTGGGAAGAAAAATGGATTCAGATATGATCTGTATTCATTGCTGTTGAAAATATCCTCTACAAATAGCACACTTGACAACAGAACTCAGTGGCAGAGATAAACCCCATTAGGGATTCCTCCCCTCAAGCTACAATTCCACCCATTAAATTAATTAAGTGAAATTCTCAGGCAACAAAATAATGGGGGATTATGTAAATAAATAATCATGTGGGGTATAAGTGTAAGGTCAGATTTTTCTTTTCTTATTCTGATGCAGTTGCTAGTAATATTTATTTCTAAATTGCTAACATGAATATAGTGAAGCAGTTGAGGTCAGAGGTTGTTTGATGTTGTAATAAATTTACGCTAAGGACACGGACAGGTAAATGTGGTTTTAAGGACACGCTAGCACCACAATATTTGTAATTTATGTGTTTATATGTGAGGTCTGGAGTGTGACAGTGTCAGCGAGCACCAGGTTGTTTTGATTTCAAACTGCTGTGACAATCTAAAGGGAGGAGATTTCTAGGAACTGGCACTTTGACCGCTTTGCTATGCTTGTTTAAAATAGAAAGGAAACAAAAGCCACTTCGTGCTTTCTCTAATTCTCAATAAAGTAAACCAAAAAAAATATTTTACTATAGAAAAATTCAGTACAAAGTATTTATTCGGCAGCAATGCCCTGTGCCATTTAAATGGTAATCACAATGTGTCATCATTTTTTTCCATACATTAATTTCTTCGTATGATGTTAACAGCTCAAAATAGATTTCATATATTTAGTTTAAAATGCAAAAAAAAAAAAAAACAACATGCTCAGAGACAGCAGTTTCCTCTTCTAGGTACTTGTTGATGGGAGACTGATTCAGTGGCACAGATAAGAAAATGGGTAGAACAGTCTCAGAATAGCATGTGAACAAAAGCCACTTTGGCCGTCTCCACATCTCAAGTCAATAAAGCTCACCAGACTGCTCCTTCCTCCTGTAAAAACTGAAATATATGATATAGACATGTATACAAGTAGTAATGTAATATAATACATGACATTAATACACGATAACAAGGCAAGGCAAATATAGCAATCACATCTCTGAATAACTTATATATAGAGTTAATAAGATCTTGTGCATGATAAGGATCAGTGCTAATTTCATTAGCTTTAACATTGCTGACATCATTATCTGATATGACTGTCGATAAACTCACATTGTTTCCCAAAAAAATTACTTTGTAAGTTCCAAGAAATTTAGATTCTTGGAACTGGTATAGTTGTATGGACAATAATGTCCCTACCTGTACCTGTATCCCACATCCCATAATGATTCTGCTTCCAACATAAGGCAGCAAAAGACAGCACAAGATTATAGGGTACTAGCGAATTGCCCGTCAAAAAATGACGGCAATGAAATAGTAAGGTAGCTAAATTAGTAAATGAATATATTGTACCTATTTTGAAGCATTGTGATGAAGAGCTGGCAATCTGTGTTGATGCTGCTGCAGCATTAGTGGTGTGGAGCTGCTGTATAAGCATGCTGAATGTGTGCAGTGTAACACTGTGCGTGCGCGAGACCAAACCGTTAGCGTAGTCGTGTACTTCCGCATTGGTGTAAAATGGCGAGTAATGTGTGGTATAGGTCTGTATCGGAATATCCGTAGGTGTTTTGTGGTGTTTTGCGAGTTTCTTGTGGTGTTTTGCGAGTTTAGAGTGCTGTAGCCTCGTTTTCGTTTTGTTCGGCGGCCATTTTTTCTCTCGCTTCGTTTTTTTTTTAGTCTCTAAACTGTTTTATTTCGAGTAAAATCGAGGTGTAAGTTGCATTTTTGAGGTCCTGGGTGCTCCCTCTTGGTGTAGGTAAGTTTTTTATGTATGTGCTGTGTGTATGTATTGTGTTTTAAATGTTTGTATGTCGGCGTGTTGCGTCCGATGTTTGCGAGGTCGTAATGTGTGGTAACGTGTTTCGTACGTTGTTTGCGTGCCTCGTAAAATTTAGCGAGTGTCGTAATTTGTGTGTCGTGTTTTTTGAGTAGCGACGTGAATTTTGCGAGGGTTTGAGGCCCTTGCCCAGTGACCTCGCCAGCAACTGAGTCCCTCGCTTCGCGAGGGGCCTCAGTTGCTGGCATGGAGCGCCTTCGGCGCTCCATGCCAGCAACTGAGGCCCTTGCCCAGTGACCTCGCCAGCAACTGAGTCCCTCGCTTCGCGAGGGGCCTCAGTTGCTGGCATGGAGCGCCTTCGGCGCTCCATGCCAGCAACTGAGACCCGTGCCCAGTGACCTCGCCAGCAACTGAGGCCCTCGCTTCGCGAGGGGCCTCAGTTGCTGGCATGGAGCGCCTTCGGCGCTCCATGCCAGCAACTGAGGCCCTTGCCCAGTGACCTCGCTACGCGAGGGCCGCGGCTCGCTACGCGAGGGCCGCGGCTCGCTTCGCGAGCCACGGCCCTCGCTTCGCGAGGGCCGCGGGCTCGCTATGCGAGCCCGCAAGCGTGAGCAACGACTCGTACGCTCACAACTATATATGTGATAACTACATTTGTATATTTTAAAAAACTAAGTCAGAGGTGCTCATGAGAGAACAAACCAACCTTAATAGGTTACTTCTATGGCCATGATAAGCTACTCTGAGAGCACCTCTTTTAGCTCACTTGTGCCCTTCACAGGGAGAAATATCCTGTAGTATGCCAGTCTGGTCCCACTCAAAAGTGTGACCAGCCCCAAAATACCAGGCAATTCTACCCTGAACAGGAGAAACAGCAAACCTTAGATGCGTTTTGGCCTTTATGGGCATCGTCAGTGAGGTGCAGCTGAACTCCCTAAGGTACAGTGAGCAAGGGGTCCACGTCTGGAGTCCCCTATTACCCTCAGGGAGTCGAAACCCTAAGGGTAATTTGCATAAACAAAAAAACTAAATCAGAGGCAGCAAAAGACAGCACAAGATTATAGGGTATAACTACATTTGTATATTACATGATCACATTAGCACAGCATTCCCAGGCCCCGTTTTGCTAAGCAGAGCAAAACACAACAAAAATTAGCACAGGAAATGTAATCAGATTATTAATCATGACTAGTAATATTCATAGCTATAGATGTGGATACTTTGTATATTTCCTTCCTACATCAGGAGGTCACCTCAGAGATACTAGCACCACATAGGTCAAGACTCGCCAGTCTTCTACATGATCAAAGAGATTCTGGCAGCTTTGTCTATATATGGATACAGATTTGGATATACCATGAAGGCAGAATAGGCAAGCACCTAGGGACTCCTGCCTGCAGCGGTGCCATTTTTACATTTAAAAATATGTTAAAACAGAATTAGTACAGGACATTACACATAGCTCCTTGCAGGAGGTGCTGTGCCTTTGGGTTGGGGATAACAAAGATTATCTCTGATTGGCTAAGTTGTGTTCCTTATGATGTCACTTACTCTCTTCCTTACAAAGCTTGATGGGCGACAAAGTCTCGACTACACACCAAACAATAACAACCTCCAAAAATCTCTCTCAATGGCTCACAGCAGGGGCGAAACTATCGCCGGTGCACCCGGTGCAATGAGGGGGGGGTCCCAGTGCTGTAAAATGTCTCTTTTATTTATTTATTTGTATTCCCTGGGGATCCTCCCAAACCCCACCACCATTCCTGCCTCTTCTGTCCCTGCCCTCTCCCCTGCTGCATGCTCTGCCGCACCAGTGTTGTGCTTCTCTGGCTCCATCGCGTCATACGGCCAGGGCAGGATTCCCTGCCCATAAGACGTCCGTCTGGGAGACAGCGAAGTACAGAATGAGGTGAGGTTGAGGGTGCTCTGGGGGAAACCTGGAGGAGCAAGGTTAGGGTGAGCTGGGTTGAGAGCCCAGAAGGAGCAGGGTTAGGGTGGACTGGGAGCCAGGAAGAGCAGGGCTAGGGTGGGCTGGTGAGACTAGGAGCGGCATGGATGGGGGTGATGGGGCCACGAACGGCATCAAAAAAATCTACAGACTTTTGATCTTAGGGTTACCCTTAACCTAAACCCTAACCTCATACATATATATATATATATATATATATATATAGTAAATAGAAAGTACATCTATGTTCACATTTGAACGTCTAAAGCAAGCTAAAAAACCTGCTTCCAGCTCAGAGTTCAGAGAAAAACAGTTATTACACTGCATTCTGGGAAGCTGAGCTGGGATGTGCAAATGTGCCCACAAATATATATATGATACAGTTGTGCTCAAAAGTTTGCATACCCTTGGCAAATTAGTAATATCTTTACCATATTCAACTATCGATTATCACAGGATTGCACAATCATAAAACTAATAAAACAACAAATACAACAAATAAAAAAATTAAATGACCCTGTTCAAAAGTTTTCATACCCTTAGTTCTTAATACTGTGTATTGCTCCCTTTAGCATCAATGACAGTGTGCAGTCTTTTGTAATAGTTGTCTATGAGGCACCTAATATTTGCAGGTGGTATAGCTGCCCATTCGTCTTAACAAAATGCCTCCAGGTTGCCCTGCATAAACCACACCTTTGAGATCTCGATGATATTAATGTCAGGAGACTGTGAGGACCACTCCACAACCTTCACCTCTTTCTGCTGTAACCACTGGAGGGTCAACTTGGCCTTGTGCTTAGGGTCATTGTCATGCTGGAAAGTCCAAGAGCATCCCATGCACGGCCTTCGTGCAGAAGAATGCAAATTGACTGATTTTCTGATAACATGCTGCATTCATCTTGCCATAATTTTTCACAAGATTCCCCGTGCCTTTAGAGCTCACACCCCACGAAAACATCAGTGAGCCACCACCATGCTTCACAGTGGGGATGGTATTATTATCACTATAGGCCTTGTTGACCCCTCTCCAAACATAGCGCTTATGGTTGTGACCATAAAGCTCTTTTTTGGTCTTGTCACTCCAAATTACAGTATGCCAGAAGCTGTGAGGTGTGTCAAGTTGTTGTTGGGCATATTGTAACCTTGCTTTTTTGTGGCATTGGCGCAGTAAAGACTTTTTGCTGGCATTTCGACCATGCAGCTCATTTTTGTTCAAGCATCATCGTATTGTTTTCCTTGAAATATCCACACAGTCTTTTTCCAGAGCAGCCTGTATTTCTCCAGATGTTACCTGTGGGGTTTTCTTTGTATTCCGAACAATTCTTCTGGCAGTTGTGGCTGAAATCTTTCTTGGTCTACCTGACCTTGGCTTGGTATCAAGAGATCCCCGAATTTTCTACTTCTTAATAAGTGATTTAACAGTACTGACTGGCATTTTCAAGGCTTTGGATATCTTTTTATATCTTTTATCCTAGTCCCATTACCTTGTTATGCAGGTCTTTTGCCAGTTATTTTTTGTTCTCCATGGCTCAGTATCTAGGCTGCTCAGTGCATCCACGTGAGAGCTAACAAACTCATTGACTATTTATACAGACGCTAACTGCAATCTAAAAAGCCACAACTGTGTGTGTCTGTAACAAGGGCAAACATTCAAGGGTATGTAAACTTTTGATCAGGCCCATTTTGGTGATTTCTGTCATCATTATGATTTAAAAAGGAGCCAAACAACTATGTGATAATAAATGGCTTCATATGATTACTATCCTTCAATAAAAAAAAACATTTTTTGCATGATCAGTCATATTTTCAAAATAAATGCCAAAATTTTACAATTTCTTCCATGGTATGCAAACTTTTGAGCACAACTGTACATATATTTACTAGTGACTTGCCCGTCGAAAATTACGGTAATCAAATTTGAAGCCTTGCAATGCTGTTTGCCACACATTGCGAGCCTTCCCCCCCCCCCTTGTACTTTACGTTCCTCGCAATGAGTGCCTTCAGCGTTCATCTGTTGCTATTTGCAGGCGCCGACCTGCGCTGTGTGCATGCGCAAGCCCATAACTTTGACACTTATCTTGGGTCTCACTATGAGCGCCTTTTGTGCTTATCGTGGGCCACCCCCATGTCTTTTTTTCCCCTCTCCCTCCCCTGTGTCTGTTTCCCCCTTTCCCTCCCCTGTGTCTCTTCCCCCTCCCTCCCCTGTGTCTCTTTCCCCCTTTTTCCCCAGGGTCTCTTCCCCCCTTCCTCCCCAGTGTCTCTTTCCCCCCTCTCCCTCCCCTGTGTCTCTTCCCCCCACCCTGTTACATAGTTACATAGTATTTAAGGTTGAAAAAAGACTTTCAGTCCATCAATTCAACCTTTTAAGATCTCCTCTGATCTGCAATATGCAGATTAACTGCGGATTAACTAAGAATATGTCTATTTGAACAGGATTATAAGTAGGAGTCAACATGGATTTATGAGGAAAAGGTCATGTCAAACAAATCTAATTAGTTTCTATGAGGAGGTTAGTAGGAACCTGGATCAAGGCAATTCAGTGGATGTAGTCTGGATTTTGCAAAGGCTTTTGATACAGTGCCACATGGGAGACTATTGTGCAAACTAAGAGATACAGGAGTTGCAGTAAATATCTGCTCATGGATTGAGAGCTGGCTAAAAGACAGGAAGCAAAGGGTGGTTGTAAATGGAACATACTCTGATGTACTAATGTGGTTAGTGGGGTTCCTCAGGGTTCAGTATTAGGTCCTCTCCTGTTTAACATATTTATTAATGACTTAGAGGTAGGATTGGAGTGTGGTGTCTCCATTTTTGCTGATGACACAAAGTTGTGCAAGGTAATTAAATCAGATAATGATGTGCTTTCCTTCCAAAGGGATTTACATAAAATTGAGGAATGAGCATCTAAAGGGCAGATGAGATTTAATACGAATAAATGTAAAGTTATGCATCTGGGAAGGAAAAATAGCCATGCAATTTATAATCTTAATGGAGCAAATCTAGGTGTATCGGATATTGAAAGGGATTTGGGAGTGCTTGTGGACAACCACCTAGGTAACAGTGCTCAAAGCCAAGCAGCAGCTGCAAAGGCATATAAAATATTAGCATGTATTAAGAATGGTATAGAAGCCAGGGAAGCAAATATAATTCTGCCACTATACAAATCTCTAGTACGCCCTCATTTGGAATATGGAGTACAATTTTGGGCACCACTTCATAAAAAGGACATTTTAGAGCTGGAAAAGGTACAGAGGAGGGTTATTTTAGGGTTAGTCTTTCTCTCTTTTGCAATTAATTTTTCGTTTTCTATTTTAGCCAGTCTAATCGCCCTTTTGCAAGCCTTGTTGATTTCCTTGTATTCCTGGAAAGCAGTCTCTGTCCCCTCTTGTTTGTATAATTTAAATGCCTGTTTTTTACTCCGTATCTTGATCTTTAAATCATTGTTAAGCCACATTGGATGCGATTTACTCCTTTTACTTTTATTCCCACACGGTATATGCTGATGTTTATGTATATTTAGTAAGGATTTAAATGTTCTCCCCTTCTGGACAGTGTTTTTACCTATCAGTTCTCTGTCCCAGTCTATACTTTGTATTGCTGCCCTTAGACCATTAAAATCTGCCCTTTTAAAATGATAGTTTTTGTTGGCCTCTTAAAATTTAGTTTTTTTAATTCATTCTAAAACGAGACTGTGTTGTGTTCGCTGTTTCCCAAAGGTTGCCCTATTCCAACATTAGATACTATATCAATATTATTTGTGATGAGTATCTAAGATAGCTTCATTTCTAGTAGACTCTTGTACAACCTGGGCCAGATAATGATCCCTGAGTGTACTCAAGAACCTGCTCCCCTTAGATGAACTGCTGGTCTCATTTATCCAGTTTATTTCAGGGTAATTAAAATTTCCCATTATTAGTACTTGACCATGCCTAGCTGCATTTTCAATCTGTAACAATAATTGTATTTCCTCACTTTCAGCTATATTTTGGGGGTTTATAGCATACTCCCATTAATATTATTTTAGAATTTGCTGCTCCGCTATTTAACTCTACCCACAAACATTCAGCTTTAACACTAGGTCCACCATAAATATCTTCTCTGACTATAGGCTTACATTCGAGTATAACACAAGGGTGGGAAATGTGCAGCCCCCTATGTCCCTCTTGTGCCCTCTGTGTCCCCCTCTTGTGTGCCCTCTGTGCCCCTTTCTTGTGTCCCCCCTCTCTCTCCCCTGTGTCTCTTCCCCCCTATCCCTCCCCTGTGTCTCTTCCCCTCCTCTCCCTCCCCTGTCTCTTCCCCTCCTCTCCCTCCCCTGTCTCTTCCCCCTCCCTCCCTCCCTCCCCTGTGTCTCTTCCCCCTCTCCCTACCTGTGTCTCTTCACCCCTCTCCCTCCCCTGTGTCTCTTCCCCCCCTTGCTCGTGTTTCTTTCCCTCCCCCTCCCTTATCATCCTCCTCATCCTCCCTTCTCATCCTCAACCCCCCTCCTCATCCTCTCTCCTCAACCCCCTCCTCATCCTCCCTCCTCAACCCCCCTCCTCATCTTCCCTCCTCAACCCTCCTCCTCATCCTCCCTCCTCAACCCTCCTCCTCCCTCCTCATCACTTTACCCATCTCTAATTACCTCACCCTCTCCCTTACCCCTCTCTTACCTTCCATCAGCTGCTCCTCCGCGCATCTTCTGGACCCGGCCAATGCTAATGAAGTGATGCGCATGTATATATAGATATATATATATATATATATATATATATATATATATATATATATATAGTAAATCAATAGTACATCTGTGTTCACTTTTGAATGTCTAAAACAAGTTAAAAAGCCTGCTGCCAGCTCAGAATTCTGAAAAAAACAGTTATTACACTGCATTCTGGGAAGCTGAGCACGGACATGCAAATGTGCCCCCCAAATGCCTCACTCTTCAATCCATAAACCATTCTAAACATGTTTTCCTTTACGCTTATGCCTGCTGTATTACACAGCCTTTATGTAAAGCCAAGGTTGGATTAAACACAAGCAGAGAATCCTATCCATGTACAGCTGTTTCATGCTTACTGGATATCATCAGCATGGAGCGGGATCTCAGCTTGTGTTGTGGACCTTATGAGTAGGTAGTTCACCACAACAATAATTTAATATGTGGTGGGCAAATGAGCGATAGAAGGCCCCCACCGTACATATATATAATGAGTTGGCCCTGGCGTGAGGCCCATCAATTTTCTTTTCTCTGGGACCCTCCATTCATTAGCTATGCGTGCCGTATTCCAGGGAGTTCACAGAGCTGAGATTTGCCAAATGAGTCAGTGACACCCAGTAAGGTAATAACAGATCTCTGCCAGTGCAAGTCTCGGAGCAGTTCTGTTTTTGAAAAGCTGAATTGAACAACAGAGTATGTGAATAGTGAAATATTCAAAATACATATTTATAATGTTTTTGTCCTTTTCTGTTCTTTCTTGGTGTGTTTCATGTCCATTTTTGTAAAAATCATGCTTTATTTACAGGTACTCTTTACAACAAGAATATTATTGAAATAAAAAGTTGCAACTTATTTTAAAAGTTGCAGCACGTATTAATACTCTAGCCAAGGTAGTACATAAATATAGAGCTTTTGATTTTTACTGTAATTTAAATAATGGTTGTAATTTAAATAATATTCTGAGAAGCTGTTTTGGTTACAAATCTCACATGAACACAGTTCCATGATAATTCAAATAAAACCCACATATAAATATACATCTGATAGGAAATGTTGACTACAATACATACCTAGATAGCTTTTATGGTAACATTACATTTTGTCCACGCAGTTAATGAATACATACATTTTGATGCAGAATGCAGTCATTTCCGTAAAATCACATTTTCAAGGATCTCCAGGTGAGATCATTTAGAAACTTCCCAGAAACTTTTTGTCAACTTGTTATGCAAACAGACGCAGTTTACAGTGCCAAACTACATATGATGCAACAGGTATCTTACAACCTAATCTGATTGGATAACACCTTTTATAGCTGTACTTGAAAAAATCAAATGGGGCACTGCCACATTGTGACTGAGAAAATGTTAATTTTTTGTTATTGACCCACTACTTTGTCATATTTTATTTGTTAGTATTTATGTCTTGTGGCATTGGAAAAATATTGTAATATTGAAACTCAGGCCCCATTTAAATACATTGATTTGATAATGATTTATACCGTAGTATATGTGACCCAGCATGACCCTTGGAGATAAGGCACTGGTGTCCCACTGCTAGTCAGCATTTCCATTATAACATTAGACACTGTAGGGAAAAGACTTTGTAATGTAGATTGAGCTTTATTGGAGCGAGACAGAAGAAAACCAGATCCCCAGATGAAGGGAACTAAATTAGAAAATGTACAAAGTAGGGCTACTGAAATAATGTAAGGTATACATCTTACACAGTATCTGGAAATACTGAAAGAGCTTTACATCCATACCTAGGAGGAAGGAGGCAGAAGTGCTTTACAGTGATACACTGAAGGTAGAGGGGAGGGGGACAATTACTACTTGAAAGAAAATATATTGGATGCATGGAATTATCGCTCAGCAGGGGTGGTATATACTAATATATTGGTAGAATGAAACACTTTATATGATACATATGGGGCTATATTCCAAGTATGACAGAATATGAAGGGTATAATAGGGTTGCAGGAAAAAGGGTCAGACTGCAGATCAAGCGACTCTTGTCTGCTGTCACATGCTGGGTTTCTTTTTATGGCTGAGATAATGACTCTGATTTAATGGTGATAATTTACTGGAAGGGCCTCTTCCTGTCTGGAAGTCACCCTACACGTGGATGGCAGTGGAACCCCCCCCCCCCCCCCCCCAATCAATCAGGCCGAAGGACACGATTAATCGCCCTGTACCAATGCTATATACATTACAGCAGTGCCGAGCTATATATCTAGTACAGGTTAAATGAATTGTTCCCATTAGTGGAACGTGATGGTTGAAGGAGATTCTGTGCTCCTGAAAGTCACATGCAGTGGGGGGGGGGGGGGGGGGGGGGGGGGCCCAGATTGTACAGTGGGTGACAAGGCTGCTCACGGTCATATTTTACTGTCATCATTAAGAACGCCATAAAGTGATGGCTTACAGGAAAGCCTCTCCGTTTATAACAATAACAAGACCTCTGCCAGACAGGGAACGTATGTGGCCCATATTAACTAAACACTGATGTAGCCACTTTCTGGTTATATATGTTATTGTATACAGTTTTCTAGACTTAGTAACACATTGTTGGGCGTCATGGATCACAGTTTTAGAGATTCATGGTAGGTAATATGTACAGAATCAGTTTATAACAAAAAATCCTCAGAGGCTGTAATGGTTCTTAAAAGTAGTAATTCAATATTATGTCTACAGTGGTGCAATCTCTGTGCTTCTTACAGCCATCATGCCCCCAGTAGAGATAAGAAGAGATAATGTATACTGAATTGTAAAGAGCTGATATCACTGATGGAAGTGACAAAGGTTATTAGCATAAAGACAGTTGCGGGGTAATTATAAAAAGCAATATGAAAGCTGTAAGTTTGTAATATTTGGAAATACAAATGCTGATATACTGTGCAATTATTTATTAGCTAATGTGGATGCACTTTATGGAGTCTAAAGTGTTTAAAAACTATATAATACTGATCTCACAACTAGATCTATCATTATAGTGTTCACTTCATAACATCTTCATTTGAATAGTCATAAACCACAATTCCTATAGAACAACCTGTTAGCACAACGCATGCACTACTTCACCAGCACTGGAGGGAATATGCAGAATGTTTTCTACAAGAAATCAGATTTAAAGAGTACTGACATAGCAAATTATTTATTTATCACTGTTTAGACAGCCAATAACTTAATTCCATCCTGGTGTTTCTCAAGCAGTTTAGGTTCTCACTGGAATTATTTTGTAATTGATGTTTTTATTATGTATTTCTATACAATAAAACGGGACATACAGGACATAGATTACAAATAATACATAACATCTAATGTATTTATAGAATATAATATAGAAATACAGATTTTGTTTAACAGTCAATTTTCTCCTCAGACCACTAACATCTCACTTTCTTATCAAAACACAATCTTACTATTCCTGTATATAATGGCAATTCAACTAATTATCTTGTACAAAGCAAATGGGTTAACCTGTTGTGTGGCAGGTGTGATGCCTTGGGTCACAAATGTGGCCCTTCAAGTTAAATATGTTGCTCATATTTAACGTGAAGAGGGTAAGGGATTGCAGTGACATTATCACCTCATTGTGTATGAGCTCATACTTATGCTTACGAGGCACTTAATTTTTCATGAACATCTGTTAATAACTTTTTAAAACACCTTAAGTGATATTTTTGCCAGTTTTGAAATCCACATCACAAATCAACACATGCATTTACCAGGCATTATGGAATCTGATACAAGTGATATCCTTTTTAGGTTACAGGGAGGAAAATGCAAAGGGCAGCTCAAATTGATTGTGGATGGCTTAGTAGAAGTCTATAAAGCATTTCTAGATTCAAGTAAGGCTTAAAAAGAATAACAAAATCTAAAAAAGTTTTTTTCCGTACTGTAAAGGTCTATGTTTATATGACGTGCTGTAGAGTCATGAGAAATATACGTTTCAGATGGCAAATCACAAACTTTAACTTTTATGCTGTTGAATCCCCTGGCCAAGAAAGAGTTAAACTATCTCATCTTTTGAATTGTTGTACCTTGTGACAGAGGAGCACTGTTTAATACACATGTACTACACAGTAAAGCTCAGATGAGTCCAACATCCCTCGTCCTTGCCCCTGGCCTGTGATTTATCTCCCTTGGGGAACATTACAGTTCCATTAACAATTTGTGAAACCAAACGTTGGAATTACTCTGAGCACTTGCAGTAACGGACACTGATTATCATTAATAGCTTCCTTGTCCTACACAAGGGCGCACGCCTGGATGAGCTTCTTCATTTGTGTCTTGGAGCTGCAGTGAGCTCCTACCGATCCATCCTCTCTTGGACAGTGCAATACTTATGTCCACTTGTTAATTCAATGTTTTTTGTTAATGTTAATGATGTTGCTCAGTTGTGTCCGACTCTCCGTGACCTCATGGACAACACACCATGTTGATCCACTTGGTTTTCATGGCAGAGATACTGGAGTGGGTTGCCAGTGCCTTCTCCAGTGGGCCACAGCATACAGCTCCTAGTATTCGCAGGTGGTCTCCCATCCAAGTACTTGCCAGTGTGACCTCTTGGTTCCCTGGCTGGATTTGAACCCAGGATGCTGTGGTGAAAACAGTTGCATCCTAACCACTGGGCCGACGCCAAAAGACTGAGTAATACTTTTAGGTACATGCATTTAAACACACATAATCAGACAAACACATTGAACCTTCTTGTGCTTGTTAAAGGCTGCAAGTGTGCTAAACGTGTGGGCATGGATGATGGAGAAGCAGTGATGTCATGATTTTCTAGTCAGGCCAGTGATGGGAGGTGCAAAATTAGGGGAGACAAAGTGAATGTAGCTGTGTGCCACATTTGTTTTTTTAGCTGGAGTTTTGCAGATATGTGTCATAACTACTATTATCTAGATACAATTTTTTTATCCACCAGTTTTAATTTGTCTAATTTGCAGATGACAAAATCAATCTGTTTCTCTCCATCTGTTTCTGTATCTCTGAGACACAAAGCTACATGTGTCTCTCATTCTGCTCATCTCTTTATATGCAGCAACATAACTGAAGCAGCAGCCAGGCAGGATTATTTATTAAAGAGGGTGTATATCCAAAGACAATGACGGAGCAAGTGAATGGGGGGGCCACGGTGCAAAAACAAATTGGTTTCCCCGGATGCCAACTTACTCAGAGATACCTTTTCCCCCTCACAAAAAAAACCCTTCCTAAAACAGCTCCCCCGCTGTCCCTTATTGCCCCCATGGTCCTCCCGTGGGTTCCCTGTGGCCGCATATGGTCACTGTGGCCCCCCACAAGCCCCAGGGGCCCGTTGTGTTCCCCTTCAGCCTCCTGTGGCCCCCCGGGAACCTCTGCGGCCTCCCTCAGCCCCCTGTGTTTATCCTCAGCCACCTGTGGCCCATCGCGGACCTCTGCTGTCTCTCTCAACCCCTCTGTGTTCCTCCTCAGTCTTCTGTGGCCCCTTGCGGACCTCTGCATCCTCCCTCGGCCCCCTGTGGATCTACACAGTCCCCTGCAACCTCCCTCGGCCCCTTGTGACTCCCTCCGTCCCTGCAAGACCCTTGACCACCTGCCGGCCTCTGTTGCCTCCCTCTGCCTTTTGTGGCCCCCTCGGTCCTTGTGGGTCCCTGTGGCCCCCGGCAGACCTCTAGTGCCTCTCTCAGCTTCCTGTGTTCCTCACGGACCTCTACATCCTCCCTCGGCCCCCTGTTGACCCCCAGGGTCCCCTGCGGTCTCCCTTGGCCCCTTGTGACCCCCTCGGTCCTTGCAGGACCCTTGACCACCAGCAGACCTCTGCTGCCTCCCTCAGCCTTTTGTGGACCCCTCGCTTCTTGTGGGCCCCTGAGCCCCCCTCGGACCTCTGTGGCCCCCCTCTGGCCTGCTGTGGCCCCTCCTCACCCCAGGAAGTAAAGTGCAGCATAGGGCAGGTAAGAAAGTATTTATATCGGTGTATATATATATATATATATATATATATATATATATATTGTGGTAGTTTGACCTGCTACCTTCTAGATTAACTGCAAGAAGATCATGTATTCTTTTAATCTTTTTATTAAAAGTCCAAAAATGACACCACATAATGGCTTACATCAGCCAAAGGTATAGCAAACACACAGTCCTCTTGTAAATATCTTCCTCAGTAGAAAGGGGAGCATTCGGCCCGCCCGTCTCTCCAAAATGCTCCAACCTCCAGGGACCCTTAAACAGTCTTAGGATACTCTGTCCAATTCACAGTTATACTGCTGCCTTCTGCCTGGGGTTACTTTACACAGACTCTTGTAAGGAAAATATAGTCCTTTATTCACAGCCTCTGGAACACAGCTTCCTCTGCGAGCAATTTCTGGTAAAACAGTCTTCAATCTGCAAACAGCTTTCTCTGCGAGCAATCTCTGGAACAGCAGTCTTCAAACTGCAAACAGCTTCCTAGAACAGACTTCAGTCTCTCAATCCAAATTGCATATGAGATTCGAAATCCAAACAGGAACAGTCAGCAAGCTTCTCTTCTGTAGCTTGCTCTTTGCTGCTAACAGCAGCTCACCAACAATAGCAAATTCCACACACTGCTCACACACTGCTTAGGCCCAAGCCAAAGTGAGAGAGACTCCACCCATCTCTCTGGTGTGGTCTTAAAGGCAATATAACAGAGTGAAGCAAAGAATGCCCCTAGAGGTGGGTTTACCTAAAGAGGCTGGAAGATTGCTCTGGAGAAAGAAAGAGTTAACTCCGGGCAGTGATCATAGCCTAATTGAAGCCCAGCTGTGGATTGCCTTTAAGACCACAGCAAAGAGATGGGTGGAGTCTCTCTCCGTTAGGCTTGGGCCTAAGAAGTGTGAGCAGTGTGTGAAATCTGCTCCTGTTGGTGAGCTGCTGTTAGCAGCAAAGAGCAAGCTACAGAAAGAAGCTTGCTGTCTCTTCCTAATTGCAGTCAGAAGACTGTTGTGTACCAAAGATTGCTCACAGACAAAGCTGTGTTCCAAAGAAAGCTGTTTTCCAGAGAAAGCTGTGTTCCAGAGAAAGTTTTTTACCAGAGATTGCTCGCAGAGGAAGCCGTTTGCAGTTTGAAGACTGTTTTGAACCCTGGTCCCCAGGCTGCTATACCTCTTCCCTACCACTGCGCCAGCCTGCCTTTTGTGAATTCCACTGAGACCTTATAAGCTTGACTCTGCTAGCAATTGTATCAGTACCTAAGTCTCTTCAGCTGTGTCTGGTCAGGTGTCTGGTCCTTGGCCTATATAAGGCACTTCCTGTCAAATGTACCTTGCCAGATTATTGTTGGTTTCTGATCCCTTCAATAAAAGCTTGTTCCTGTTTAACCTACAAGTTGCTGAACCGGATTATTGCTGACCTTGGCTGCTGGTCTCCACAACTTTGTGATTCCTATATCATTACAGAATAATCTGGCCGCTTTCATGGAGACCGCCGGGACAGATTCTGCATTGGCCCAGCAGGTTGCTTTTACTGCAAGAACTGTGCAGACCCAGGAACAGACCATCCAAGTGCTGCAGGACCAGGTAGCTGAACTGCAAAATAAATTTCAGTCAATGCACAGTGAGTACACCAGCTACAGGGCACGTGATGTTTCAGCTGCTACTGTTACACCTGCACAAGATGCCTGCTTGCCCCTGCCAGAAAAGTTTGGAGGAGATCGCAAAAGATTTAGGGGTTTCCTAAATCAATGCCGTTTGCACTTCATGATGTTACCTCACCAATTTCCATCTGAAAGAGAGAAGGTGGTATTTATTTTTTCACTATTCAAAGATGAAGCCCTGGCTTGGGGCTCCCCTCTTCTGGAACAGGACAGTCCAGTCTTGGGTAATCTAAATGACTTTCTTGAGGCCATGTGCCTAGTTTTTGATGACCCTCAACACAGTTTCCAGTGATTTTGGGGGTACCTTGGCTTGCTCTGCATAACCCACAGATTGATTGGAAGATCAGAACTTTGTCCTTTCCTTCAGAACACTGCTTAATGAATTGTCAACCCACTAAGGTAACACCTGTTGCCACAACAATTAATGAAATGGTTGCTACAAACTTGACTAAGCTTCCTCTACAATATCGGGATTTTGCAGATGTCTGTGATAAGAAGAATGCTGATCAGCTTACACCCCACAGGCCTTATGATTGCCCAATAGAGCTGTTGCCTGGGGCTGCTATCCCATTTGGCCGTATATATTCCCTTTCTGAGCCTGAATTGAAAGCTCTTCGTGAATACATACAAGAAAATCTTGCCAAAGGTTTTATTCGACCATCTACTTCCCCAGCAGGAGCTCCTATATTCTTTGTAGAGAAGAAAGATGGCAGCCTACGGCCATGCGTTGATTACAGGGACATTAATAACATCACTGTTAAAAACCGCTACCCCTTGCCTCTCATTCCTGAACTTTTGGAGAGACTTCGCTCAGCTAAAATATTTACAAAGCTTGATCTTCGGGGGGCATATAATCTGGTTCGCATAAGACCAAATGATGAATGGAAAACAGCTTTCAGAACCAGGTACGGGCATTACGAATATCTAGTAATGCCATTTGGGCTTTGTAATGCCCCTGCAATTTTCCAGCATCTTATCAATGATGTACTACGAGATCTCCTGGATCAGTTTGTTGTGGCATATTTGGATGATATCCTAATATTCTCTGATAATCTTGAAAACCACAGAAAACAGGTCCGTATAGTTCTGGAGCGCCTTCGTACCCACCACCTATACATTAAACTAGAAAAATGTGAGTTTGAACAAACAGAAATTCAATTCCTGGGGTATGTCATAACTCCTAAAGGTTTAACTATGGACGCAAGTAAAATTAAAGCTGTGCTGGACTGGCCCATCCCCAAGAATGAAAAAGATGTTCAGAGATTTGTGGGGTTTGCCAATTTTTACAGGCATTTCATTAAGAATTTCTCTGCCGTTATTACACCGATCACTGAACTCACACGTAAGGGGACTCCTTTTCAGTGGTCCGATAAGGCTGATACCGCATTTTCCCGATTAAAGACTCTGTTTACATCTGCCCCCGTCCTGGTACATCCTCAGCCGGAATTACCATTTATTGTGGAAGTTGATGCTCCTGATTCAGCTGTTGGTGCTATACTGTCTCAAAGGACTGGACCTAAGATGCTGTTACATCCGTGTGCCTTCTATTCCCGCCAGATGGTGCCAGCAGAAAGAAACTATGACATTGGGAATAAAGAACTATTGGCTATAAAAGCTGCCTTCACCGAATGGAGACATCTCTTGGAGGGAGCTACCCATCCAATTACTGTCCTCACAGATCACAAAATCTGGAATGTATTCGATCAGCTAAGAGACTGTCAGCCAGACAAGCACGCTGGTCCCTATTCTTCTCAAGGTTTATCTTTTTGGTTACATACCGTCCTGGCTCCAAGAATGGTAAGGCGGATGCCTTGTCTAGAATAGCTGACCCCCTCCATGCTACCGTAACCAAGACCACCTTCTTGCCGGAGGATATATTTATAGGAGTTGCTTTTCCTTCTGATCTGATGTCTCGCATTAAAAAGGGCTACGCTGCAGACCCAGTTCTTCGTGATCCTCCTCGTGATCTCCATATGACGGTGCTTAATGGGTTTTGGATTTTTCAACGACGTCTGTTTGCTCCGGAGTCAGTGCGACTGGACCTTTTACGTCTCTACCATGACTCAAAACCAGCAGGTCATCCAGGAATCCGAAAGACGCAAGACCTACTTGCCCGATCCTTTTGGTGGCCGAAGTATCATGAGGATGTTAAGAAGTATGTTTCCTCTTGTGATGTGTGTGCCAGACATAAGACTCCTCGCTCATCCCCTGTTGGCTTGCTTCAGCCTCTTCCGATTCCTCATCGTCCCTGGGGATCTATATCCATGGATATTATTGTGGAACTACCTCCCTCTAAGGAACACACTACCATTCTTATTGTTGTGGACAGGTTAACTAAGATGGGTCATTTCATACCAGCTCGTGGTCTCCCTTCAGCTAAACAGACGGCTGACCTGGTTATTCGGGAAATATTTTGCTTGCATGGAGTGCCTGATGAAGTAGTTTCTGACAGGGGAGTGCAGTTTACGTCTCGTTTTTGGAAACATTTTTGTTCTAATCTAGGTATTAATGTAAATCTGTCGTCAGCTTTTCATCCGCAAAGTAATGGACAGACTGAGCGAACCAACCAGACTTTGGAGCAATATTTGCGGTGCTATATTAGTTACCTGCAGGATGACTGGCTGGATTTTCTACCCACGGCGGAGTTTGCCTATAACAATGCCCAACACTGCTCCACTTCTTTGAGCCCATTTTTTGCCAACTATGGTTACCATCCGACTTTTCTAGTCAGTCTCCCAATTACTACTTCCATTCCTGCTGTCACTGACCGGCTAACCGCCTTACGTGATTCCCAAGCACTGTTGAAAGAGACTCTTTTGGAGGCTCAGGAATGTTACAAAAGAGCTGCTGATAGGCATAGAAAGGAGGCCCCAGTCTATCGGGTTGGTGACAAGGTGTGGCTGTCAACAAAGAATCTTAAGCTTCGGATTCCTTCTCATAAATTGGGTCAAAGGTTCATGGGACCTTTTGAGATCATTGCTCAGATCAATGCTGTCACTTTCCGTTTGCAACTCCCGAATTTCATGAAAATACATCCAGTGTTTCACGTTGCACTGCTTAAACCTGTTCATGAAAATACTTTCCCTGGCCGAGCCCTGCCTGCCCCACCTCCAGTCCTCGTGGATGGTGAGGATGAGTACGAAGTGGACAAAATTCTTGACTCCCGGATCTTCCGTAACAAACTTCAGTATCTGGTTCGCTGGAAAGGCTATGGTGAGGAGGAGAGTTTGTGGGAACCAGTGGACAATATTCCCGCTCCTGATCTCCTTCGGTCTTTTCATGTGCAGTACCCTGCTAAACCAGGTAATAGGGCATCCAGAGGCTGCACCTATAGAGGCGGGGGTAATGTGAGGAATTGACTCTGCTGGGTTTTGAACCCTGGTCCCCAGGCTGCTATACCTCTTCCCTACCACTGCGCCAGCCTGCCTTTTGTGAATTCCATTGAGACCTTATAAGCTTGACTCTGCTAGCAATTGTATCAGTACCTAAGTCTCTTCAGCTGTGTCTGGTCAGGTGTCTGGTCCTTGGCCTATATAAGGCACTTCCTGTCAAATGTACCTTGCCAGATTATTGTTGGTTCCTGATCCCTTCAATAAAAGCTTGTTCCTGTTTAACCTACAAGTTGCTGAACCGGATTATTGCTGACCTTGGCTACTGGTCTCCACAACTTTGTGATTCCTATATCGTTACACTGTTTTTCCAGAGATTGCTCGCAGAGGAAGCTGTGTTCCAGAGGATGTGAGTAAAGGACTATATTTTCCTTACAAGAGCCAGTGTAATGTAACCCCAGGGAGAAGGCAGCAGTATAACTGTGAATTGGACAGAGTATCCCAAAAGACTATTTAAGGATCACTGGAGGTTGGAGTATTTCGGAGAGACTGGCGAGCCGAATGTGGTTTGTTATACCTTTGGCTGATGTAAGCCATAATGTGGTGGACTTTTAATAAATAGATTAAAATAATACATGATCTTCTTGCTGTTAATCTAGAAGGTAGCAGGTCAAACTACCACAATATATATATATATATATATATATATATTTATTTATTTTTATATATGTATGTATATTTTATATATGTACTGTGTCAGTTGATGTTGGAGGGGGTTCGTGAAGTGCAAAAAAAAATAATTGTGCCTGCTCCCTCCTGGGAGTGTTTTTTGTTTTTTTTTGCACCTGGCCCCCATGCACTAGCTCCGCCTCTGAGTGAGTTGATCATCCAACCTTATAACTGCTTTTGCTTGCCTGTTCCCTTTGCCCCATTTCTCAGGGTTGAAAGTGAGTCTGTTTGTATTCAGTACCTGCCATAAGTCATCTTTGGATAATAGCATTTCAAGCTTAAATTTCCATAGTTGGTAGTTGGTATTGTTGAGCTTTGCTATTACATCTGAACCACTCATCATCTTTCAGTATACTGGATGCAGCTCTTGTTTCCTCACTCAGCATTTACTGGGATCATAGATGCAACACTCACTTTTGTGTGCTTTTCCTTTAGTGTCTGGGACCATAACCTATTAGTTATGCATCAAAAAGATACACTGGTAGATAGTGAAGAACCATATAAGACTTTACTTGTTTGGATAAACAGCAAACATTTATAACATATTGGTTACTTGAAAAAGGCAGCCAGCATGGTTAAAAGATAACAAGGAAGAGAGACAAAAACCAATTGAAGAAAACAAAGAACTTCCTTCCTGTGAGTACCAACAAGTTCATATACATATATAGACAGTACTCTAAACTGCACACCGCCATCTACAGCTCAAGAGCAGAGTGTATACATATTATGCAGTGCATGCTGTTGTATTTCCCAACATCCCTCCCCCAGTTCCTGGCCCCTTGTAATACCCACACAAGACCCATTCCCAAAGCTGCTCCCCTCCCCTTAGCTTCCATGCTGCTTCTGCCTGAGTGACCAGGCACTGAAGGATCACCCCCTTGTGACACCCTCCGTTACCCCCACAATCCCACATAAAAGCAATGTAAAAAGAACTCTTTCAAAAATCAAGGAAGAAATATCTGTATGCATTTTAATTGGAACTGGTGCACAGGAATATGTTTTACCTAGTATTAGGCAAACATATTTTCTTACAAAATATTTACTTTCCATTAAAATCATAATATTATAAGAAAATTGGCACAGTAGGCCATTGCGCATTATACCTTAGTGAACATCTATATGACAAAACTACACAAACATTTTGAGAAAAACATTCACATACCTATGCATGCATTTGCACATATTCTCTAATGCTTAACCATACATGTATACATACACATAGCAGCTGCAGGGTATTGCCTTCATCCTTTCATTCTTCATTTTTCAAATACAGTTGCATAAGGACCATCTCATGTCCTGACTAGACTATGACAACTAATCCTAAAGTGGTCCCCTCATCAGCAGACTATCTCTATTCCAATCCTTTATTAAGCTTTTGTCAAACTCTATAAGTTAGTCCCTACTCATTCTTTACAGGGGTCTTGCACTGGTTTCTTAAATTCTGCAGACTGAAAATGTTGACCCTATATTTAATTTCATGTTTCCAAATTCTCCTTCATCACTTCCTCAGCTTTACCCTGACATACAACTATCATTTTACATTACCTCCTCCCACTATAGGCCTTATCATGAGCTGCAACTTTTTATATTGTTTCCTACCCCACTAAATCACCCAGATTACTGATTAGATCTTAAAGCAATATATGTAACTATATGTAATTTATAAAATGCACCATCAAATCTGACATATTCAGTCTGGATCTCTAAACCTCATCCTTTCCGTCAACTATTTTCTTAACCATCCCCCCTCTTGTTTTCTATACTATTAAGTAATGAAGCATTGTGAATAATAGAACAAAATATTGTATAAAAGGGAAGTGTTAGTATATAATAATTCCAAGTTTTGCTGATCTTATCACTCCAGTATTGGAGGGGAAAAAAGTCAGTTTTAACTCTCAAAGTACAGTATGTGTGGAATAAAGATTTCTTCATGTCTTCTAGAAATTATCTGGATTTCTTACCTTGTGAAAATGTTGTCTATTAGTCATGCAACAGTAATAGAACACTATCTGTCTATTTGAGGTACAGGTATATAGCACAAATAGAGAGGTTGTATTAAGTAAGTTATGACCGTTTTATCTTTAAAAAATTGTGACAATCCTGTTTTACTGTTTCTCACAGGTTTATCCATCACCAAGAAGACACATACATGTAAGTAGGACTTTTACTTGTATCCATAATGGATATAGATTGTGTAACTACAACTCTGCATTAATTTAAAATATTTTATTTATGTCTTTTATGCTCAATGGTAGGGAATAGGAAAGATTGTTCTGTCACTGTAGTATTGAGTCAAGTGTTTAATTCCTTCATTGTGAGTCCATTCCACCCATCTAATTTTCTATTAAATTTGCATCTTATTCTTTGAGTAACTGTATACGGTTAATTGTTAATACCCCTGTTATAATTAAAGATGTTTTGATTGTTGATGTCCTTCTCTTGTATCAGGCATATAAACTGAACAACTAATTAAAACCTATTTTGGGGTTGTGACAATATTTTGATATTTGAACTGTGTCATTTTTAAATATGTCCAAATATTGTTGATGTTTCATATGATGGCTAAATATCACATAGATCTTCATAGTTTTTCATTGTCACCTTATATCCTCCTCCTTTCTCCTTATTTGATCATTTCCAACCTCTATTATCCCATCCATCTTCTCTCTTCAGCAAATTGTTCTTACCCCTTCACTTGAATTCTCTTTCTATTTGGCCTGCATTTTTCTTTGTCCCATCATTGCAGTTGTCTTTGTCTTCTCCCCTGGTTTCTTTGTAGTTGTGCTCAGTTGGATTAGCCACATCAGACCGTTTCTGGTATAGATTGCAATACAAATCACATAGCAAAAACATTATGCAACTCTGGGCTCCATTCCAATCCGAAACAAGACTGCACAGAAAGGCTCTCTCGTAACTGTGGGAGCTTTTTTTGTGCAAGCTACATGTCGATTCCAATCTCAACTAGCGATGTTTAGCCTAGTATCCTTGTTATATGCAAACCCATGTACCATCCATTAGCAAAAAGCCTTGTGTGGTGTATGTAGGAACTGAGTTATGTGGCGTGTAAGCACATTATCTAGTCTATATTGTTTTCTGAATTCCAAGCTGCACATTAGCCGTAGGAACCAACTGGAAAGCCGAATGTTAATTGACAGGTACAGCTCATAAAAGAGCCTGACTTTGTTGTAGCTTTTGCAAGTGAACCACCAGGTCTAAGAGTTGGTGGGTCATTACATTGAGTAAGAGAGTTTGGTGAGTTTGTCAGAGTAGGTAGGGGTTTTAGTTTCAATCTGTTCTATATTCTTGTACTGTACGTATAATTTACATATTATACATAGTTTATGTTTAATTTATGTCTATGTATTATCAGTAAAGTAATACAACCACACACAGCTACAAATTTAAAGGTAGGCCACACTTCACATATTCCCCATACATCCCACCCTATACCCTCACCTTAAAATGAACACATTATGCATTTTTTTTATTTCTACAGGGATTAGACGCGGGCAGGGATTAGCGGCCGGGCCAGAGGGCCAAGATGCAGAAAGAGGTAGCCAGGGAGGTGTATATGTGAGGGTCGTACGCTCTGTGAAGCGCTGCTATGATGACTGCAGGTGTATGGGGAGAAGGAATATGTCTGAGGCGGCAGCAAGTGCAAAAGCAACTGGTGGTGGCCCCCCAGCTATGGTCTACTTCAACAAGTGGGAAAGAATGCTGAGGGATTGGATTGCCCCAGCAATGGTGGTCAGACTCCCGTGCCTGGTGGACACTTAGCAGTCATGGACCCTGCCAGGTGAATATCAATACACATTATCATTCCGTGTGTCAAAGGCACTTTTTTCTGTTCCTGGATCTTAGCCCATTGAGCCACCATAAAGGACAGACTGAGTGTCTCCAACCACTGGACTATGTGCATAAACACCTTCATTGTATTGTAATCTGTTTTATCCTATTGTTTGCCAGATAATGTTAATGTACTCTATTTGAGGTCTGGACCACTAGACATGGAGACAGCATTATGTGTATTTGGAGGTTGGCCTGTTGTTCACAGGTACCTGACAGGATGCCAGACTATTAGACCCCATGTGGAATCAATCTACTGTGTTTGTCTGCCACTCCCTGTCATTATTGTGTTGTTTACACTCCCATGTATCTAACCCCTGTAAATATTGTTGACTTTCCAAAAATAAATCAGTTCACTGCTGAGACATATGGAAATGGTATGTTCTCTATTTGCTCCTGGTGGCTGCGATACTGATCATATCTACAAGTAACTTGTCCTGGTCACTAACACATGAAGGTTACTGAGACTCCTGGAGGTGCTGATTCCTGATGGAGAGATCCTGACTGATACAGAAACCAGATGTCAGGTTGCTGGTTCCGAGATATCCAAGAACTTAATGGTCCTTGTGAGGAGTTAACCTGTAGTCTATAGTAGGTGGCCCTGGGAAGTAACAGCCCCTACCTCTGGATCGTCATATTGTTACATACTCAAACATGTACTCCACACACATAGATAACACATATCTGTTGTAATTGCTGCTCATCATTTAAGGGGATATGTAAGGTTCCTGTATTTGACTAGGTAAATAATATACCTAGAGATACCAGATTACATTGAGAATCAGTTAAAATATTTATTTTAAAGTGAATAAACTTTTAAAAAATAGTCCATGTATAAGTGTGTGCCCATTGCAATGTAGATACAGGCTCTGTAGGGCTGGATTTGCAGTGTAGTGCCCTTACCTATCAGGGACCATGTCTCAGCAGCATGTTGCAAAACCTTTCTGAGTGATGGTCACTGATTTGTTAGTATGAGACACAGTACAGCAAGTACAGTGGAGTCTGTGACTTGATAAGCTGAAGAGGGCAGGCCCAAGCAGGGGATATTGGTTTGACATGATGCACTACAAACAGAGCTCATAATACTCATCAATGACATCAGTGATAATTCCTATTCAACACATATTCCTCACAATAGCAATTCATTTAATCATCTAGGATCAACAGATCATGAAGTCCGGTATATAATAACACACAGGGATTATATGATCATCCAATGTTGTTATATACTATTGATATCTAATTTTAGCTCCAATGACATCAGACATCTCCACAAAGGCAGAGGCTGAGGCCTCAATATGACCTCCAACAGGATAATTGGTTCCAGGAGGAGGAGGAGCAGCAGCAGCTGGAACAGAAGAGGACCCAGGATATGAGGAAGATGATAGGTTCTTGTGGTTATTGGGGGAACTTGCACGACCAGCAGCCATCATGGTGTAATTCTACCCCCTAGCCCGCAATCTCCAAATAGACAGACTCGCCACCTGGGACGCCCTACTGGTCTGATCCGTCTACACCACCACCTCCATGACCACTGCCACCACCCCAGCACCTCCCCCACTATCACCACTGTCTACACCTCTGCAGCCTCCACAAGCAGTGCCTTACCCCGAAGGCAATCATCGCTGAACTCTCTACCTTCTAGAGGCAGCAGGAAACAATGATAGTCAGCCTCCTCACGAGCGTGTCATCCTCTCACAGCACTGTGGCACTCACACAATGTACAAGGAGATGAGGTGGCACTATACACATGTTGAGACCTTTCTGGTCAGGCTGTTACAAGCAATTAACAGAAGTTGCTGATCCATATCAACATGAATCTCCAACAGCGACCTCCATTCCAGAGCAGTCCCCAAGCCACAACCAGCCTGGCCTATCCTCCTATACCTCAACCCTCCACACCTCCATCAGCTATGTCTCCTCCTCCAGCTATACCTTCACTTGCATCTCCCATGAGACCCCCACATAGGAGAGGGTGTGGTGGCACAGAAGGGGGCCTGTGACAAGGCAGAGGAGAAGATCGGGGCTGCATCTCATTAATCCTTCTCCAATAAAGTAACCATGTGGCTAGCCACGGTCACATAGTCCATGATAATCTTATATGTTGACACATATGGTTATTGTTAACATTTCACCAATTGATGTTCACAGAGGAATGCTAGTCCCTTTTTAATATGCTCTTTATTTTATTGATAACCCTACTTTTTTATTAATTTTAGGCAAATTTCACATCCATTAAGACTCTTTGTTCATCTGCAAGCAGTGCTATCAAATATTTTACGTAATCTTTACACAGTGGCTTTCATATAGCCATTCAATTGATGACATCCCCCAGCATAATGATCTCACGTGCGATAAATAAACACATATATCATGTTTTAAGACATTTAATATGTTCCAATGCACAAATGGCTGTGGAATTGCAAATTCCTACAATACTAGGTTAATTAAACCCAGTTGTTATACATGTGTGACAATAATAGACCAGATAGGCTTTTCTGATCTTATTAAAAGACATTAAAGCAGATGACCTTTATTTGTCAGCAGTAATCATGTCTACATGTTTAGATGTCATGATATCATAGCAAACCCAGTTTTCATATGATAACACCTGTATACCTTTAACATGTGATATCAATGTGGCAAAACAATATGATATAGAGATAGTGATAATTCTCCTGTGCTTCTGATTGTAGTCACAGCTAAGCATTCCTTTTGAGATCCCACATCATTGCTAAATATCTAAATTGGTCTTGACAGATTTCACGTGACACATACAGTAGAGTTTGCACTGCTTGTAGATGAACATCAGGTAAGTGGGTTTATTGTTACAATAAAAATATAAAGCACTGTTCTGTACGTATAGATCTTGCTTGATTTTTCTCTTTTTTGAATATGACCATACACTGATCATTTCAGAGTTGTGTCATACTATTTTAAGGGTTTAAAACCATACTATATGTGTGTAACTGGTTTGGATTACATAATCCAGCAGTTATTGTATCTGTTTCATTGAGCAGTTGAAGACACAATGTAAGTGCTATGCACATTGATGGTTACTTCTATTATATGAATGATGAAATTTATATACATCTAATTATGATTATTGTGGTGCAATGACCACATGCGACCCTAGTAGATGCTATGCATTATTACCATAATACAATGTTTACAGCCTCCTGCCCCCCTGGATACCATTTGCACCACACCAATTATGTTAATGTATGTTCTGCTACATTAAAGATGGTGCTCTGTGGATATAATAAAGTTATATTCTTATTTATCATAATCCATGTAACCACGTGTTTGTAATGGTTACTGATTTGTGACATTAACATACATTACATTTCGTTAATGATCTGATATGTATATCCATATTTCAGTATACCCATCCAGTGTTAAGATATGGTGGATTTATGTAAATCATATATTCAGAAATCATCTGTATGAAGAGATTAATAAAATACGTATACAGCATATATCAAACATGGATGATGGTAAAATATGTCTGGACACCTATTTGTCTTTATGCATTTGATTACTGTAATCTTATGTTTCCATGGCAATAATGTTTCCTTAATTAGTAAATAATGTTGTTATGGCCAAGTGATTATACTTTCCATTTTAAATATGATAGTAACATCAACATAATTTAACATCAAATCACATATGGGTACAAACACCTGAAACATGCATTAAGTGTGACATCATAATCATATATCTAATCTTGTTTTCTATCAAAAACGTGTTCATGTGAACAGCACAGGCCATAAAAATGACACAGAAGTAGTTTTTAACATGTCACCTGATTTAATGTGACCAAAGTGGGTTCATGCAGTATTATATACGTTGTTAGCACAGATTTTTACATTATGCATGAACATCAATAATAATTACATAATGTAATCATAGCAGTGTCCTGGATCACCATCCACTGAGGAGGTTTTTTAACAAATCACATGTTATTTTCATAATATATTAATACAGAAACACTATATTGAATTTAACATTTTTAAGATATGTATACATATTGTCACATGCACAACAGCAATGGTGGGGACTTAACAGAACAGGTGTACATACGATTCCTGTTGATGGAGGTAAGTTTCCCTGGGCTCCTTCTGCCTCTCCAGAGCTTCCTTGGGCTCTTGCTGGCCTTCCTCAATAGCTACTTCCACACTAATGTGATCCGCATTTGGTCTGTATCCCAATGTATCTGTGTCTCTATAACTCTGTTCCTCACCTGCTCATCTAACAAAATCCTGTGTATGGCCAGTGCTATATAGTAATTTGCCTATTGAATTTCACCTCTAGCATGGATGATAGGCTACGGAAGCTGTGAGTTATACCATATAGGGTCACCGAAGATGGGCAGGTCATAATAGAGAGGTCTGCAAAATGTGGTCCATTGGAGAAGGAACTGGCAACCCACTCCAGTATCTTTGCTATAAAACCCTTATAGATTAACACAACCAGACACAAAATCCACAAAATGTGACTGGAGTGCATAGGGTCACAAAGAGTTGGACACGACTGAACAACTAAACAACAACCGTCTAATTAACTGAATTTTAAAGCTCTCAGCAAGCCTTTTTTAGTCCTTTTGGATGGTATTCAGTACATGTACGTTTATAGAGAAAAATCAGATACTGTAAGGCCTTGCGAACACTCAGCAACTTGCGTGAAGAGCGTTAATTGCGATTGGAATAGGCTTTGAGTAAAATTCAATGGAACAGGAAACCGTGACTTGATAACGCAGCTCATTTTAGCCAATTCAGCGGTGCAGTCACTCAGCGCTGAAATTGACATACAAATTTGCACCATTCCTGCCTGCGTAAAAGATTGGAATGGGGCCCTAGGTCTGGAGCATTGTCATATGTAGCTTGTTTGCTTTTCTAATAAAGTATGTCTGTACAAACTATAGCCTTAATGCACCAGTCACTTTAAGAATGTAAAGTAGTTAAATAAAGGTCTATTTACTTATTTGTTTATTCTATATATATATATATATATATATATTCATATATCGCACCATTATCTAAGTTGCTTTATTTAAATGAAAAAGGCTGTACATCATTGCCTTGGAGCATAGAAAAAAAGCTTACAGAGCAAACGCAGTAGAAAAGCATAAAATTAGATTTGTTTAAAAAAATATGTAATTCCTCACAAATATGCATGTCAGTAGTGGGCCCAGTGAAAAGAGGCTTGTATATAGTAGTAACCTCAGAAATTTAGTAACACTAAAGAAGAAACAAGAGCTTGGAACAGAAAAAAAGGTAGATTACCTTATTAGAACTGTATTGGATACACATAGTCCCTATTTTCATGTTATAACAGGTAATGCCAATGCAAATACCAGAGGAATGAGGAATGAACATTTTATGTGAAATTATTAAATTGTGAAAATAGCCCACAATAAATACCCACAGCTAATAACCTCAGTTGTTTGATATAGTGATATCTAGTGTGTGATAAAATGTGACATCTGTCTTCAGCTGACATAAAAGTTAAATAATACACCAAACAAATATGGATTTTGCTACAATACATATTATACAACACATAGCTGTGTATTTCAGTTACAAGTAGAGCAGGTAGGGGTGAACCAAGCAGGATGTTTCTATTTGCAATGTTTAGGTTGCAGAGGATCTGACACCTGGACTAAAAAAACATTTTGACTGTGTATGAGTTTGTACATTTTTTAAGTAAATTGCTACAAAAAATAAAAGCATTTTAACCTTATTTAACTGTAATCTGCATATATGTATATCCTGTATTTCAGTTGGATGGGGAGAAATAAACATGTGGCCCATGTACAATATGAATTATATCACCACCTAAAATTGGACAGGTGTACAAGCGCTGCTTCTCTCTACTGCCTTGTCCTTTTAGACATTTCCTGTAAATTGACCTTCTTTTTTGGTTTGTTTCTCGAGTTTTAACATAATTCTTTGCAACCTAGCTGTCTCTGCTGAATTTTCTTTATAATTATATAAAGTGTCTGTGACCTGATTTCATATACATACTAATAGAAATATTCACAGTCAAATGTAATATTCTCCATTTCCTTTCCTTTACGCTGATGTGTACGGTATCAAGTGATTTAGATGTATAAATGACAGGTTTACTACTCGTGTTTGTACTGACCCATGTCCTTGTTTAGAATCATCCACTTTAACAGTTATTATTATTATTATTATTATTAACTTTTATTTGTAACGCACCAACATATTCCGTAGCGCAATACAGGGGATAAAAAACAAGGAAAAATACAGCATTAACAACCTTCCAAAAATGGAGGACCCTGTTTTGTTATTTGCTTTTCTACGTCATTGTGTATCATAGTACGAGTACTTGATGCTTTCATTTTGTCTGATGCAATATTTACTCTACATTCCTTTTAAAGTAACTTTTTTTGTGTCTACATTCTGCCAGTGAAGAGTTTTAACAAGTTTTAGTAGCTAATTTTTCATTCATAGCATTTCTACATTTCAGACTGCTTTTATGGTGTCTTCATTTGTGAAATGTATAATTTTGTCTTGGTCATGTTTAAAACACTGTGCTGAATAGAGAAAAATATGTGACTGCAGTTTTACATTTTTTATCCCAAGCGCAGCACCATGTTCAGCCGCACTTTTGGTACGTACTCAGACCTTACGTTTGTTTATCCATGAGACTCAGGCAGTGTATTCTAACTAACCCTCGTTATTATTAGCTATTAGTATTTACAGGCTGCAGAGTTACAGACCCCCACGCCACACACAAAAAGAAAACAACCAACCTCAGTTTCCTCCTCTTCTCCTTCATACTACATACAGTATATGTCACAAATGTATTACCAAATGTAGCACTTTTCTGATTGGCACAATTGGTTTTATTCCATTCTGGCACACAGGCACCAATATGGACAATAATAGAGAATACTGCAAAATGAACACAAATTTGCAGAAATTTGGAATGGTTTGGGCAGATATTTGCAACATTTATTATTATGAGATGTTACTTGAGATAATCTACCTGGTATTGCATTTCTGTCAAGTCCACATCTGAAACTGGATCCTTTCTTTACTCTTTTCTAACTTTTCCCTCTTCTGGCTATAACTGTCTTTTATAGTGAATTTTGCTTATAAAGTGCCTTTATAGAGGAAAAGTAAATGGATAAATTAAAACAGAAACATGTTTGAGTTAATGGTATGTATTTACTAATGTTTAATGGAGAAACATTTTGTTATTTGAAGAACAAAAGGTATTAAGTGTAATGATGACATATGAACCTCTCAGAGGCACTTACAACAGTAATTTATTTTCTCCTGGAAAAGGAAAATAGGGAGGGGTAGACTAACAGAGATTTGTGGGCTTACAGATAAGGAAATTGTCAACAGATAAATAATATGTAATTGAGTATAAATTTAAAAGAGACTGATTGTATAAGTATAGTAAGATTATGATGTAATGGAATCTGTACAATTTAGCAAAATGTAATGACATGTTCATATGTTGTTCTGACTACCTGACCTCACCGATTGTGTGGTGGAAATAAAGAAATTTAAAAAGATCTCATTATATAATCATGCGTAAGCTCATTTTGTAAATTCAGGTATATACTTTGCAAAAAAAAAAAAAAGAAAAGAATAAATAGAATAATTGAGTTTGACATAGTTACACCTGAGCAGAGTGGATATGTGTGAACATGTAAAACATCTTGTAAGATGTTCACTGCTAAAATCCAGGAACGTTCTTGGTGAACTTTTATTTGTCAGTATGTGAACTTGCATCTAATACATTTAAACATGTTTTTTCCTTTTGAGTTACTTAGGATACCAGAAGCCAGATTCAATTTGAAGCCCGCATCTCGCAGTATATAGGCTGTATGTCTGCAGGCGTGCTGTGGGCTTGAACTCTGCTACAATTCCGGTGATATTCAATTGAGCAAGCCCGCAATTTAGGGGCCGAAAGCATAAATCGTAAACCATGCAATCATATGTAGCATTTCAGGACGGGAACATGATCAATTAAGCAAGGCCATAACTATCCATTTTGAAACAGCCAATAGAAAATGAGACCATCAGCATTAGGTCAGTAAAACATAGAGGTTACATGTCAATCAATTAGCGTTTGGGGGTCCGATATGTGATTGGACTTGCAGTACCGCAAAATACAAAATAATGAAAATGAATGCCAATACTGTTCTAGTCCTTGTGGTGGCCTGATATGTATTAACTCATTGATTCCCGAGATTGATATAACCCCGAATTGGAACATAAAAAAAAAAGAAAATTTCTTGGCCGATTTGAAAGCTTGAGACTGTTGTGTAATTAATTCTAATGTCTGTCATCACTTTCCTAGTCATTTACAGTGCAGTATTGATGTTTTATTTGCATTTACAGTGCTACGGAAAGGGGTTAAACCCCCTTGCGAGTCCTATCTGGTACTCGTAGGATTTTCTCCTACATTTGCCATTTACGGGGGGGGGGGGGGGGGGAACATTTGCGGACTTGAGGAATTTCTAGCAACTGAATAGATCAAAGGCTTCAATGGGCTGTAAGTTCCGGTTTTAATAACCACAATGATTTCAAGGCTGAAACCTGTAACCCGTTTGTAGCCCGGCAAAAGACGACAATTAAATAGCAAAATAACTTACGGCCTCCATTACGGGCTACTGTAAGTTACAATTGCTCAATTGAATTGGGCTCAAGGTCGCTTCCTATGTAGTTTTATAGCATTGGGCACAGGAGTCTAGGCATGAGCCTACAGAAGTATGTGTGAAATACAGTTTTAAAAATACTAAAAATATCCTGTTCAGAGAGAGTATGAGCATTGCATGAAGAGCACATTTGAACTGCAGTAAATGTGTATAGAAGGTGCCCAAGAGTTGTACAAAACATTTAGTATAGAGAAAGGGCAAACACCTACTTTGTCTTAGTATAGTGCCCTGGATGTGGACACAATAAAAAAAATCTGGGAAAAGTATCTCCCCCTTGTCACAATATTTTGTGCATTGTTATTTTTTTTGTTGATTTTCAGTTGACAACAGTTAGACCCCAAAGAGAAGCTCTGAAGCCTAACCCTTCTTTGTGTACATTGTCACTTTTCAGATTTAGTGTATTTTATTTTTCACCATGGTCTGTTTTCATTATTTTGTTTTGGTATCAGATATGCACATTTTATTTAACTCAATTAATAAAACAACTGAAAAAACTGTTGATTATCTTACAGGGCCATTGCCAAGCTTATCTGAATTAACCAATGATTCAAACAAATCCCCAATTCAGAATCACATATATAGTTGTAAGCAATACGGGTTGTTGCTAACGCTTGCGGGCTCGCATAGTGAGCCCACTGCAACTGTGGCGCCAAAGGCGCTCCTTGCGCTGGTGGAGATGAGCGCCATAGGAGCTCATCCCTACGACCCTGTATGACTTAGGCAGTGGCGCTCACTGCGCTGGTAGAGATGAGCACCGTAGGCGCTCATCCCTACTACCCGCAGAACTACACATCAACAGGAATCTCAATTACACAATTCACAATGCGAGACCCGCAGCAGTTTTAAGAAAACGCGTGGAGAATTTACGCCTGTACCACTTACAAAAAGGAAAGTGGCACTTACGAAAGAAAAATATGACCCACGGCACCTAGGGAAAAAAAAACGAGGTCAAAACATTTTGAAGTTAACTGCCGAACCGCGCACATACAAAAACAACAATAACACCACCCAAATTAACACAAATACAAAAAAACACCGCTCACAGCACGGGGGGATAGGCACGACACCTGGGAGTCAGGTTGCACAACAATTTAACCACAATTTGCAGAGTTTCCACACACGAAAATCGCCTAAGCAAGAAAAAATATGGCGGCCGAAATAAACGAAAATGAGGCTACACGACCCCTAAACACACACAACACCACCAAGCACGTAAGACTTTTACACAGGCACGTACGAGGTATAAAATACACTATTAGAGATAACGGAAAATGTTCCACACTCGGGTATTTTACAACACTAACTTACAACTAATAACATTCCCATTACAAAATGCCCAATTACCCAGCTAAACAAACGGTTTGCCCTCGCGCACGCGGCGTATTTACACTGCACACTTCACACATTGCTGACACTTACACCTCAGGTCAGCAACAGTTCAAATGTACATTGTATGCTGGATATATTCATTACAAATAGGTAAAGTATGCTAAGTTATTATTTAATTAATTAATTAATTAGCATAAAAAAAAAATATATATATAAAAAAAAGGACCAGGGGAGAGGATCGCAATGAGCCACAAAGGCGTTCAGCGTGGGGCTCACAATGAGCACTGAGGGTGCTCAGAGGAGCAAAAGTATACGAGGAGAGCGGCTCGCAATAGGCGCCAAAGCCAATCAGCGTGCCCCTTGCAATGACTGACAAAGGTGCTCAGACCACCAAAACTGCACAAGCGGAGAGCCTCGCAATGAGCACCAAAGGCGATCATTGCGAGCCACACGATGAGCGCCAAAGGCGCTCAGCGCGGGGCTCACAATCACCGCACATGGTGCTCAGAGAAACAAAAGTAGAGCAGAGGAGAGGATCACAATGAGCGCAAAAGGAGTTCAGCACGGGGCTCACAATGAGTGCCGAGAATGCTCCAAGGAGCAAAAGTACACAAGGGGACTGACTCGCAATGTGCCCCAAAGGCGATCAACGCGGCCCTTGCAATGAGCGCCAAAGGTGCTCACACCACTAAAATTACACAAGCGGTGAGGCTCGCAATGAGTGCCAAAGGCGCTCATTGTGTGCCATGCGATGAGCGTTGAAGGCGCTCAGCGCGGAGCTTACAATGAGCAAAAGTACACCAGGGGCAAGGTTCGCAATGAGCACCGAAGGTTCTCAGACAACCAAAAACCTTACATTGTGTGCCTAACAGCATTCCCAGCCTTACAATTTTATTGGTCGTCATTTTTTGACGGGCAAGGCGCCTATGACTTATAAGTCTACTCATGACATACAGTAATGCTTTAGATATTTACTAAAAAACAGGCTAAGTCCCACGTGCCTCAACGGCTCGCTTTGCTTCGCCTTCGCCGCTCATTGCAGCCTAAATCCCGCGTGCCTCAACTTCTTGCTTTTCTGTGCGAGGCTCACAGTGCAATAAGCGGCGAAGGCGCTCATTGCAGCCTAAGTCCTGTGTTGTCGACGACTCGCCTCGCGATTAACATCGTAAGCGTTCCCCACATTCACAACTATATATGTGATGTTTGAATTTGTTTTATGATTCATCATCCCATACTATTACACTGCCAGTTATTTTTCTGATAAACTATGTCTAGTACATCAATATATCATCACTGAAATCAAGTAAATTTTATTTTTTTAACCTAGGGGCTTTGGCATTTTCCTGCTAAATAAAGCACCTAACCACACAAAGTAGTACTTGAAATGATGTCATAAAGTAGCTAAATATTGCAATATATCAATCTTCACATGGAAGGAACACGACAATTATTCTGCTGCAGCAGCTTTAGATATTGGGGAATAATTATCAAACTGGTGTGAGATAATAATATACCTGTATTTGAGTCTATTTATTAAACTATATTTAATATTAATAGTGAATATGTTGTAATGAACATATTTTTCTCATTATTTTCTGAGGTAGTGTGTCTAGCTGAACTATTAAAAATGGCATGTTTTGATTAGGAAACAAACTGTTAGTTATAACTAAGAGGCAAGTGGAATATGCATATCAGATATAGCGTATCAGTGCAGAAAATACTAATAAAATACTTGCGGGGTACTTTTTTATTTTATTTTGTTGTAGTAGTGTCTCATTTGAATTCTGATTTGTAAATATGACTGGTTCTTGGACTTGGCCTGGGCAATCAGAATATACTTCCAAATATTTGTTTCTCAAGCACAAATAATACAGAGAAGTATTGCTTTGTGACATGTCCCTACTTTTCCAAAAAGATGAAAGAAAAGGCAAATTAGACAAGATTCAAATCAATAATATACATTTTAAAAGTCCACTAAGTTTACTTTGTATAAACAACTACTTACTTTTACCTGGAGCATTTTCCTGGCTGCAAAGATTGTAAGAGTTACAATCACATGTCTGTTACGAGATGCTAGACAGATGAATTGATCAAAGATATTTGATTGATAGTGGTAGGATGTATAATTATCCCCATCTCCCACTATGTACAATAACATTGGTAAAATATAAAAAAAGGCTCCTCCTCCCCTTATCCAAGGAGAGGAGTGAGCATTATTATTATGTTTAAAAATCATATGCCTCTATGGGCAGTTTAATTGCATTATTATAATTTAGTCAGCATCAGTTACACCAGGGATTCCCCCTGCTGGGCAGAACATGCGGATTCCAGAAGACACAACGATCACAAGCAGAGGAGGAGCTGCACTTCCCATTACTATCTCACCATTCATCCCACACAGGAATACTCAGACCTAACTGAATACCCTGGGGCGATAGGGGGAGCCAGAAAGATTGGGGGTGAAGGGGAAGGGGGGATTAGGTTATCCAAAATATAGTATGACATGCTGCCTAGGGCAAACACATGCCCCCTCACCCGAGGACACAATACCACCAGCAGTTTCCCCCTAAGGGACCCCCGACTGGGTGGATACACTGGGAGATTAGGGTCAAAATATACATTATAATGATATATTATATTGCCAGTGGAGACAATCTGATTTGATTTTTATACATAATTACATCACCCTCTACATAAGGAAGAGAAGGGGGATTTTATTTATTTTACGGTAGTTTGTATTCTTGGGTCTAATAAAGTCGCTAAGGAGGGACATTATATATAAAAACATGGGATGGGGGTCTAGTGTCATGTCATCAGTAATATCATGGATGATGTCATTTTTCATATATGTAATGTCATGAGTGATGTTATAGATTATGTCATTATTTATATCATATGTGATATCATGAATGATGTCTTTAGAGAAATATTTGTAGTGGAAGGAATGGATGATCTGCAATCTCATCAGAACAGCAGACATGTTTCCGGCATTTGCTAAAGCTATGACAAAAAAGGCTGATAAAGATAAATATGAGCAACACAAGTTTCTTTTGTACAATTTTGTTCATAAACCTTCCATGCATCATTTTGTGTAATTTTTTAACTTTTTGGGTTTGCTTTATTTGTTAAAAGCTGACTTTTTCAAAATGTTGGTGTTTTTCCACCAACAGGGCAACTAGAATATATTTTTTTGCAAATATGTTGCAATGAATAGCAGTAGTATTTAAGAAAGTATCATTCTGTGAAAAATAAATTGTGTCAATGTATGTATGAAGTAATATGCATTTTTATACAAATTAAATGTGTTCTTTAATTAAACTTGTTGCAAATAGATGCTGATCTTTTTCCCCCCTCAAAATTGATTGGTGGTGACTGTTGCCTAATGAATTCATGTATTTTGTTTAACATAGAAAAATAGATTTCACTGCAGATTAGAAGCGAAATGGTCATTTGGCATGGGTAGATTTAGCTGCCTTACACCAGGCAGCCTTTAAATTCCATAAATATGTTTTACCCTACCACATACACTTTGGCACATTAGCACCATATGTTGCAGCTTCCAAAGTTGACATAAGAACTTGTTATTCCTATTTACATCCTTTTTTTGTGGCTAACATTTTCCTATTAAATCTTTGCAGGTGAGCCATAACTATAAAACTCCCAAAACATCACCTGACCATCATTGATAAATCAAAATGCATGGTATCTGACAGTAGCTCACAAGCTGCACAAGTCTCTAAGAATGCTGATTATATTAACATGTTGAAATATTATATCTCAAAAACAGTTTAAGCTTTCCAAAAATATCTAAAGAAGACAAGTAGACATTTTAGATTACTATTATGTTGTCAAATTTAAAACAAATCCATTCAGCCATTTTTTTCCTACAAGTGAGCAAACATTTTAAAATATTCCTATGGGGAAAGCACCATGTCATCACCCCAGAATTCAACATAATACAACTTTTTTGGCTGTGAAAATCAGAATCAGGTAAAACATTAGAATACCACTCCCTCCTAGAATACAAAATACCAAACCAAAGCAAAGTTATAAGCTCATGAAAAATTAGTTAATAATGGACCGTTTGAAAAAACTTTAACTATTAGAACACAACTGACTATAACTATATATATATATATATATATATATATATATATATATATATATATATATATATATCATGGCAATAAAAACATTTTTTTTTTTTTTTTTTGCTGCACGTTTAATGTTATAGGGTGTTGTTATACGGGAAAAGTATGTGAATCCCTAGAATCCCTAAATATATGACATCTATTATTGGGATTTGATATTTAGTGCTGCATAGGGTTGTTAGAATTTTTTTTGTGAGATTGATTGAAAAATAGTAATTCTTCATTTTTTTATTAAATATATAAAAACAATATTTAAGCAAATAAACATGTTTTTGTTTCTGCAAGCATTATAAAGTAGTACTCAAACTCTTGTTTATTTGCTCCTTTTAGGATGTATAGTCTATTGTCCATGCATGAATATTGCAGTGCTAGATGATACTTCAACCTAGGGTATCCCCAAGCTGTCACACATTTCTACAAGAGCTAGTGCAGGTCATGCTTACAGACTTGGATGTCAAATAAATGTATATGTACAGTATATAAATAATTGTTCATACCGTGTTATGATTTTAATGTTTAGTAGCACAAGTATGAAGTAGGTTTTATGTTTGATGAATAGATCCCATTATGTTAATGGTTTGTTGCGAGGATATTTAGGTCGCCAGATGTATGCTGTATTTTTAAAATATATTCCTGAATTGCAGAGACACATGATATTCACTCTGTACCATATCTGAAACACCTCAGACTCATTACAGAAGACAAATGGCATGATAACCAAGGGGAAATAATAAAGCATTTTTTCTACTTTTAAAATCAGCATTTTAATCAATAAATTAATAATTATATATAAGGAGCATGAAACAAAAAAGTTGTAACTTGTTTTAAACTTAATGTGAAGCTGTCACTGAAGGAAGCACTTAATTCATGCTGCAATCCTCTCCCCCTTTGTAACCACTGGTGATTTCAAATAGAATGTGGACCCAGTGGACTGAGGTAGAGGATAGAAGACCATGCCTGCTGCTAGCGGTCAATAACAAGCAATGGTCAGGGACTGGAGACAACAAGAATGGTAGTAGCGGCTACATGTCAAAATCCAAAGTATCAATCAAGACCGCAAAGTTTTCACAGAGAATGCTCACTCACAGACTGAGCTCTGGAGTGAAGTGAGCTTCTTCCATGTATGGGCTCTGTCATGTCAAAACAGACAGGCTGCATCCTCTTTGGGTGTCCACACTTTCCCACTATCATCGACTGAGGAATGGCGCACAGAATAGTGACCCAACCAATAGTGATTCGACTGGCGCATGGATGCAAGACATGGAGTCTGGAGATGACACTGGTAAGTACAAGCATTACAACACTGTGTCAACTTTTTAGCAAATTACAGTTCCTATCCTATGGTTTGTTTTTCCATGATGTCCTGTGAATGCCTAACTGACTAACAACGTGTAGGGTGGGTAGAATACTTTCTGTGTTGATGGACAGCATTCCATTTAAAAATTAATACAATTAATGTTTATTTGCCATTCATTTTCTATTTCTTCAAAAAAAGAATATATTGTAAATATGGCATTTATGGATCTCTTTAGGTAACTCTGGACCTCAAGTCTTGTAGAAGACATGTGAAAATATTTGTGGAACCTCTAGAATGTGCAGAGAATAGGCAGCTTCACTCATATGAACACCACCTGCCTGTTATATCCGGAAAAATATATGTGGACCTACTAACTCGATTTTTGGAACTTCTTGCAGGCAGAGATGGAGTTACAGTACATGAATTCCAGACCCTCCGAGCAAAACATAATTCTTTAGTGAGCATAGTAAAGGTAAAAAGACCAAATAGGGTCAGGGACTTGACATTCAGTAGGGAGCACTGGGTAGCTCAAGTGGGTCTTTTTCCATGTCTCCGAGCTAGCTCTACTTTCTATTACTCTGCTTTCTCCTTCCTTGTTGTGTCAGGTCTGCCTTCCCAGGTTTGGTGTTGCTGGGCAGGCTGGGTAATATCCTGTCTGTATAATTTCATCGTGTAAGAGTGTGGCTAATAGCAAGCAGAAATAATCAGATCCCTCCAGAGTACTTTCTGAATCTATGTTTTATTCCTGCATCTCACCCCACCCCCTCTCCCTGAGGCCCGGGAAAATAGCAATGGAAGTCCCAGCAGTATTGCTTCATAAATGTCTTAACTGGGCAGCCTTGGGATCCCTCACGGAGCTTTTTTCCAACTGCCAAATTACTTTCCCTTTCTCTCAGCGGCTTTACAAAAGGCTTATTAAAAATGATTCTATAATAAAGCAGCAAATTCTCCCTTGGTTGTCCTTGAAAAGGCAGGGAGGAATCATAGAGGCTCTGTGCCAATTTCAGGGCAGTTTTAATTTTTCAGGCAATGTAGGGGTTACAGAGTAATGGCATTTGCTTCTGGTAACTGGTGAGACCTCACCTACAGTTCCAATCTTCCTTTCTCGACAACACGGCTACAGGACACAAATAAATGTGTGCTTGTGTAAGGAAGTGCTACTCAATAGTGCAAGCTGTACTAAAGTAAATCTCAGAAATTGTGCCTAAAAACTCTAGAAGTAGATGCAAAGTGTAGGATCTGGGTTATTATGAGCAGGGTTTGTAATCTTTAAATATATACTATAGAAAGACAGATTTTAAGTCTGCATACTCTTTATAACCGCAAATCTTATCTGGTCCTTGGCCTGGTCCAAGGGTCAAGAAAGTTCAGTGCCCTTCTCAGTAATGTTTAGCATTTCGATTAATTTCTACTTTGTTGTAGCTGTATATTCTCACATTATGTCTACACATGTCATGCTATAAACCCAGAGCAGTAGTACTACTCTAGCATTGCTGTTTCTTTGAAACATTTTACTCTCATATAGAATTCTTTAATATACCTAGGTTTTTCATTCATATTTCCCATCTGTCATCTTTTATTCAAGTTAATAAAAAGTATTTCTTATTTATTTATATAATATTAGTAAAGGACAAGTGGTTCCCAAAACTGTCCTCATATACCACCAGCAGACCTGAAATTGAGGATATCTCTGCTGCTATACGGGCTAATCTTGGCATGTTGAGTTCAGTAGGTGATGTTATCAGTCTAGCATAAACTGGCCTCACTACCTCTCGATTTCTCTTACTAATCACTCTCTCTATACCACCCGATTAACTTGCTTTTCACTGTTCTTATCTAATTTGCTTGCCTATCTTTAAATCATGGAAGATATAATATTCCGTCTGTTGAAGACATCTCTTTGTTTTATTCAATAGAGTAATAATGCATATTATACTTTACATATAATACAACAAGGTCTACTTCTACATGGGGATGAGTACCTCCATGCTCTTGGAAAATAACAAGTCATAATATTTTTTAAGCCATGAGTATAACCCATGTTTCAGTCCCGGAGAGGGACTTTTGTCAAGACGGTTGTCTGTGCAGTGCCATTAATCATTTGTATTATATGTCCCAGGTGCATTATTCGACTCTTATTGCTTTTATACAGCAGCATAATGGTACTGAAATGCCTTTACTTATGTGTGTTAATTTAAATTGAAGTCCAAACCAATTTTGTTGAAATTAAAATAAATAAAGCACCAGTCCCAGATTGTATTCATCCAAAGGATCAGTTTAAATTACAGATGCATTCAAATTACGCTCCTTGACATTTGTGAGTAAATATAACATTGGGTATATTATACACTTTATATTTCTGTTCACTTTGCTCAGAAATAATGTTAACATTTGCTATATTCACACATTCCCTAGATTAGCTTGATTGCACATACAATGACATCACACAAAAGGAGGTTATTGATGCCATGACAGCAATATAAGAATATTAATACATATAATGTAGGTTTTATGTGATTAGAATATGAGAGGAAAGAGGACTAATAGACTGGAGTAAACTGTTAAACATGGTATATGAGATTTAAAGAGACACTGAACTCCCAGATTTGGTAGCATGCATTTAAAATACATTGCATAATAGAATTAAAACAAGAGAGATTACTTCTGAAAAGGATTTTAATTGTGTGTACTTATTATTCTATTGTTATGCAGAGAGATTTATTTAGTTTGCATGCTGCCATAAGCCTTTTTGGATTTGTGTGCTTCCCATGACCCTGTGACAGCCCCTGCTGTCCCCTTGATACCTATATGTACACTTAGTGTATGTTTATATATAGTATGTAAGAAAATGTCAGGTATTCTTACAGACAGAAGTGTCACTGCATGTAGACTTCACTGTGCATATCTACACAGTGCTCCATGGTACAACTTGAGGCAACCTGCTGCCCCCTGAAAATGTGCTGCTCTAGGCCTGGGCCATGTGAGTTTAAGTAGAAACACACCACTGGATGCATGTGATATGTTTGTCTTTAATATGAAAATGTAATAAATATTGTTTAAACAAACAAAAATACACATTAAAATGATACTGTAATGCCAGGCTATTTCTTTATTGTGTAACTGAGCAAGAATGCCATAAAGAGTTATATTTGTGAATCGCAAATAAAAATTCAATTACATTACACCTGCAGAAAATGGCTCACAATTTCTAAACTAGTTATTACATTCTGCAAATGTGATATAATCTACATGTGATATGATCCCTGATCTACGTGCAAAACATCCTACACTAGTATTACATTCCCTCTGCAAGAAAAGTGCCTGTGCTTGCACAAATTTGCAAGCACTTGCTTGGACCCAAAATACTGCGTGTATTTTAAACACCCGCAAAAAAAAAAACAAACTGTTACGAGATTTGGACTTAGCGAGGCGAGCAGATAAGGCACGCGGGACTTACGACCCGTATGACTTAGCACTGAAACCCGTACATGCACTGTGCGCCTTGCAAAATTACAACTTTAACGGCTGAACCATGAAACTGAAAAGACATGAAAAAAACAAATATGCCTCAAATTAATGTACACACACACCACGGTGGGAGAGCCAGGGAGCCTGTGAGGGTGGTTGCAAGTTAATTTGATGCATATTTGCAGTTTTTTTCACGATCAGAAATCGCCTAATCAAGAAAAAAAATGGCTGCGGAAAAAACGCGAAATGTCGAAAACTATGCCTAATGACGTAAAACTAGGCCGATGGACGTAAAAGTAGCCCGAAGGACGTAAAAAATAGCTCTAAGCAGTAACACTTACCGAAAGACAGTAACACTTAATCCAAGCCACTAACATTTAACACAAGGCAGTAACACAACCCAAGACAGTAACACTCAAGCGCCAGGCCTATAAACTACATAGGGGGAGAGGCTTGCAATGAGCGCCAAAGGCACCAAAGGTGCTCAGCTTGGGGTTCTCGATGAGCGCGAAGGTACAGCATTACCAGCCTTAACATTTTATTCCCGTCATTTTTGACGGACAAGTAGCTAGTTAAATAAGAAAGAAGCTTTTTCGTAAACCAGTTCACGTCCGTCGTGGTTGTGTGCTCGAACGCAAACAATTAAATAATCACATAGTTACAGGTTCAGATGGATCCAATAGAAAAAGAGATTGTTAGCGTTATGTCACTGAAAAAGGGGAGGGTAGATTTCGAAGTCCAACGTGCTTCACGTGCAGTTTGCGATCGGATGCACATTCCAGATATGATTCAATATGAATAAAGCTGTAAATATGATATTCTATTACATGCAAGTTACAGTATATGTCTTAACACACCGATTGCAGGGATCGATATAACACAAAATATAAACATGAAATAAAGTATTTTTCGGGGCCGATTTGCGGAATTGAGAATGTTGTGCTATTAATTCTAAGACCTAACATAATTTTCCCTTATAATAAATGTACAGTAGAGTGTTATTATTTGCATTACAAGTGCTACTTATTGGACTTTACCTCTAGAGCACACGTTGGGCTTTGGGCTCCATTTGCGTGTTACGTGCTCGCTCGCGAGTGACCACGTTGCAATTTAATAGCTGACTTGAACAAGTAGCGGTTACAGGCATGACAGATCAAAGGATTTACGTGCGTGAAGTTCAGCGTTGCTCCACACATAGCCTATTCTCGGCCGTCCTGCATGTTAACACGTAAGTCCACTGCGAGCAACGTTACGGGGCTAATTTCATAGCCATAACCTGTAAATTTGGAGTTACAGGCTACGTTTTACAACGTAGCCCCAATTTAATGAGGCTGATAGTGTGCTTGTTTGGTGTAATGGAGGGAACGTAATTGTTAAGAATCATTTTGACAACTCAGAAAGCAATAAGCACACTGTTTTGCAAATTAACATATTAGACACAGTTTGGTATACCTGAGCTGCACATTAGCAGAGAGCTGCCCATTAGAATGAAAGTGCTGCACATCCGTATATTGAAGCCAGACAGACAATGGTAAACATTTCTAGAATAATTTCACTTTGAAAAATAAATTCTACTACATTTTATATCCAGTTCATAACACAAATTTAATGAACTTGATTTTTCAATGAAAGGATCTCTAATATAGGAAAATAGTCAAAATATATACAGCTAGTACTAATATACAGTTGTGCTCAAAGGTTTGCATACCCTTGGCGAATTGGTAATATATGTACCATTTTTAGCAGGCAAAACACATTTCTTTTATTTCCAATGGGATTCATATTCCAACTGTAGGTTATAACAGAATGGCACAATCATAAAACAAAACATGGCAACAAAGAAAACAATGAAATAACCCTGTTCAAAAGTTTGCATACCCTTAGTTTTTAATACTGTGTATTGCCCCCTTTAGCACCAATGACAGCGTGCAGTCTTTTGTAATAGTTGTCTATGAGGTCCATAATTCTTACAGGTGGTATAGCTGCCCCTTCGTCTTGGCAAAATGTATCCAGGTCATGCAAACTCTTTGGTCGTCTTGCATTAACCACACATTTGAGATCTCCCCAGAGTGATACTAAGGTCAGTAAACTGTTATGGCCACTCCACAACCTTCACCTTTTTCTGCTGTAACCACTGGAAGGTCAACTTGGCCTTGTGCTTAGAGTCATTGTCATGCTGGGAAGTCTAATAGGGTCCCATGCACAGCCTTCGTGCAGAAGAATGCAAATTATCTGATAACATGCTGCATTCACCTTGCCATACATTTTAACAAGATTCCCCGTGCCTTTAGAGCTCCCCCCCCCCACCCCCAAATATCAGTGAGCCACCACCATGCTACACTGGGCGGATGGTATTCTTTTCACTATAGGTCTTGTTGACCCCTCTCCAAACATAGCGCTTATAGCTGTGACCATAAAGCTCTATTTTGGTCTTGTCACTCCAAATGACAGTTTGCCAGAAGCTGTGAGGCGTGTCAAGATGTTGTCGGGCATATTGAAACTAGTTTTTTTTTTTTGTGGCAGTAAAGGCTTCTTTCTGGCATGTCGACCATGCAGCTGAATTTTGTTCAATTATATACTTTTCCATCTTTATGAAGTTCCATTACCTTGTTACTTAGTTCTTTTGACAGTCATTTTCTGCTCCCCATGGCTCATTATCTAGCCTGCTCAGTGCATCCACATGAGCGCTAACAAACTCATTGACTATTTATACACAGACACTAATTGCAATTTAAAAAGCCACAGGTTTTTGAAATTAACCGTTAATTGCCTTTTTAACTTGTGTGTGTCACCTGGTGTGTCTGTAACACGGCCAAACATACAACATCCTAACAAGCTGCATTCATCTTGCCATAAATTTTAACAAGATTCCCTGTGCTATTAGAGCTCACCCACCCCCCGCCCCAAAACATCAGTGAGCCACCACCATGCTTCACAGCGGGGATGATATTCTTTTCATGATATGCATTATTGACCCCTCTCCAAACATAGCACTTATGGTTGTGACCATAAAGCTCTATTTTGGTCTCCTCAATTCAAATTACATGTTAAGGTGTTGTCGGGCATATTGTAACCAAGCTTTTTTGTGGCATTGGAGCAGTAAAGTCTTCTTTCTGGCAACTCGACCATGCTGCTCATTTGTGTTCAAGTATCGGCGTATTGTGCCCCTAGAAACAACCACACCATCTTTTTCCAGAGAAGCCTGTATTTCTCTTGAGGTTACTTGCAGGTTTTTCTTTGTATTCCGAACAATTATTCTGGCAGTTTTGGCTGAAATCTTTTTTTGTCTACCTGACCTTGGCTTGGTATCAAGAGATCCCTGAAATTTCTGCTTCTTAATAAGTGATTGAACAGTACTGACTGGCATTTTCAAGGCTTTGGCTTGTTAGTTATGCATCAAAAAGAGACACTGGTAGATAGTGAAGAACCATACTAGGCTTTACTTGTTTGGATAAACAGCAAACATTTATAACATATCAGTTACTTGAAACAGCATCCAGCAGGGTGAAAGGTAAAAAGGAAGAAAGACAAAAACAAAGTAAAAAAAACTTCCTTCCTGTGAGTACCAACAAGTTCACTTCATATATAAACAGTACTCTAAACTGCACAGTGCCATCTACAGCTCAAGAGTAGAATATATACATATTATGCAGTACATGCTGTTGTATTTCCCAACATGGATATCTTTTTATATCCTTTTCCATCTTTATGAAGTTTCATTAACTTATAACACAGGTCTTTTGACAGTTCTTTTCTGCTCCCCATGACTCAGTATCTAGCCTTCTCAGTGCACCCACGTGAGAGCTAACAAACTCATTGACTATTTATGCACAGACACTAATTGCAATTTAAAAAGTCATAGGTGTGTGCATTTTTACCTGTGTGTGTTACCTTGTTTGTCTGTAACAAGGCCAAACATTTAAGGGTATGTCAAATTTTGATCATGGCCATTTGGGTGATTTCTGTTATCATTATGATTTAAAAAGGAGCTAAACAACTATGTGATAATAAATAGCTTCATATGATCACTACCCTTCAATAAAATACATTATTTTTGCATGGTCAGTCATATTTTCAAAGTAAAAGACAACATTTTCACAATTCCTGCCAAAGTATGCAAACATTTGAGCACAACTGTATGTGGTGCCTCCCAAGATTTGAAGTGGATAGCACTCAAAAGGAATATTCCAATGATACCTGCCAATAAAGTGTTGTCCTTTTAAAATGCTGTAATGTAAGTGAGGAGAAATGTCAGCATGTAAATAAGTAAGCCAGATAGTAAGTTTTTATATATATGGCTGTGACAAAGTGTTACATTGACTGAAAGTACGATTTGACTCACTACACACATAGGGCCTCATTCAATTGCAAGCCCGCAACTTATGGTATACAGGCCCTATGTCTGCGGGCTTGAACTTTGCTACAATTACAGAGTTATTCAATTGAACAAGCCCGCAAGTTGCTGCCCGGAATCCAAAAACGTAAACCATGCACTCGTATGTAGCATTTCAGAGTGTGGGCCAGATCAATTAAGCAAAGCCGTAACTCCAGAGTCAGAAACAGCCAATAGAAAATTAGACCGCCATCATTATGGCAATATAAGATGGAGGTTACATGTCAATCAATTAGTGTTTAGAGATCCAATATGCGATTGGACTTGCAAACCCGCAAAATACGAAATAATAAAAATGAATGCCAATACTGTCCTAGTCCATATGTATAGCCTGATAAGTATTAACCAGAAGCTGTGAGGCGTGTCAAGATGTTGTCGGGCATATTGAAACTAGTTTTTTTTTTTGTGGCAGTAAAGGCTTCTTTCTGGCATGTCGACCATGCAGCTGAATTTTGTTTAATTATATACTTTTCCATCTTTATGAAGTTCCATTACCTTGTTACTTAGTTCTTTTGACAGTCATTTTCTGCTCCCCATGGCTCATTATCTAGCCTGCTCAGTGCATCCACATGAGCGCTAACAAACTCATTGACTATTTATACACAGACACTAATTGCAATTTAAAAAGCCACAGGTTTTTGAAATTAACCGTTAATTGCCTTTTTAACTTGTGTGTGTCACCTGGTGTGTCTGTAACACGGCCAAACATACAACATCCTAACAAGCTGCATTCATCTTGCCATAAATTTTAACAAGATTCCCTGTGCCATTAGAGCTCACCCACCCCCCGCCCCCAAAACATCAGTGAGCCACCACCATGCTTCACAGTGGGGATGATATTCTTTTCACGATATGCATTATTGACCCCTCTCCAAACATAGCGCTTATGGTTGTGACCATAAAGCTCTATTTTGGTCTCCTCAATTCAAATTACATGTTAAGGTGTTGTCGGGCATATTGTAACCAAGCTTTTTTGTGGCATTGGAGCAGTAAAGTCTTATTTCTGGCAACTCGACCATGCTGCTCATTTGTGTTCAAGTATCGGCGTATTGTGCTCCTAGAAACAACCACACCATCTTTTTCCAGAGAAGCCTGTATTTCTCTTGAGGTTACTTGCAGGTTTTTCTTTGTATTCCGAACAATTATTCTGGCAGTTTTGGCTGAAATCTTTTTTTGTCTACCTGACCTTGGCTTGGTATCAAGAGATCCCTGAAATTTCTGCTTCTTAATAAGTGATTGAACAGTACTGACTGGCATTTTCAAGGCTTTGGCTTGTTAGTTATGCATCAAAAAGAGACACTGGTAGATAGTGAAGAACCATACTAGGCTTTACTTGTTTGGATAAACAGCAAACATTTATAACATATCAGTTACTTGAAACAGCATCCAGCAGGGTGAAAGGTAAAAAGGAAGAAAGACAAAAACAAAGTAAAAAAAACTTCCTTCCTGTGAGTACCAACAAGTTCACTTCATATATAAACAGTACTCTAAACTGCACAGTGCCATCTACAGCTCAAGAGTAGAATATATACATATTATGCAGTACGTGCTGTTGTATTTCCCAACATGGATATCTTTTTATATCCTTTTCCATCTTTATGAAGTTTCATTAACTTATAACACAGGTCTTTTGACAGTTCTTTTCTGCTCCCCATGACTCAGTATCTAGCCTTCTCAGTGCACCCACGTGAGAGCTAACAAACTCATTGACTATTTATGCACAGACACTAATTGCAATTTAAAAAGTCATAGGTGTGTGCATTTTTACCTGTGTGTGTTACCTTGTTTGTCTGTAACAAGGCCAAACATTTAAGGGTATGTCAAATTTTGATCATGGCCATTTGGGTGATTTCTGTTATCATTATGATTTAAAAAGGAGCTAAACAACTATGTGATAATAAATAGCTTCATATGATCACTACCCTTCAATAAAATACATTATTTTTGCATGGTCAGTCATATTTTCAAAGTAAAAGACAACATTTTCACAATTCCTGCCAGGGTATGCAAACATTTGAGCACAACTGTATGTGGTGCCTCCCAAGATTTGAAGTGGATAGCACTCAAAAGGAATATTCCAATGATACCTGCCAATAAAGTGTTGTCCTTTTAAAATGCTGTAATGTAAGTGAGGAGAAATGTCAGCATGTAAATAAGTAAGCCAGATAGTAAGTTTTTATATATATGGCTGTGACAAAGTGTTACATTGACTGAAAGTACGATTTGACTCACTACACACATAGGGCCTCATTCAATTGCAAGCCCGCAACTTATGGTATACAGGCCCTATGTCTGCGGGCTTGAACTTTGCTACAATTACAGAGTTATTCAATTGAACAAGCCCGCAAGTTGCTGCCCGGAATCCAAAAACGTAAACCATGCACTCGTATGTAGCATTTCAGAGTGTGGGCCAGATCAATTAAGCAAAGCCGTAACTCCAGAGTCAGAAACAGCCAATAGAAAATTAGACCGCCATCATTACGGCAATATAAGATGGAGGTTACATGTCAATCAATTAGTGTTTAGAGATCCAATATGCGATTGGACTTGCAAACCCGCAAAATACGAAATAATAAAAATGAATGCCAATACTGTCCTAGTCCATATGTATAGACTGATAAGTATTAACTCATTGATTCCCGATATCAATATAACCCTGAAATTAAACATAAAAAAAAATATTTCCTACTGATGTTCAATTAATTCTGTCATTCATCTCTTTCCCCATCATTTACAGTGCAAAATTGATTTTTTATTTGCATATGGATATGTCTTTAACCCCTTTGCGGGTCCTATCTGGTACCCTTAGGATTTTCTTCTACATTTGCCGTTTACGGGTGTGAAAGCATGTGTGGGCTTGTCGAATTGTAGAAATTGAATAGTGATTTGCATTTTTAGCGACCGTATCTCTTGCGGATGTGAAACATCAAAGGCTTAGATGCGGCGGTTGTAACAACTGCAGAGATTTTGTTTGCGGATTGCAAGAAGACGCCAATTGAATAGCAAATTAGCTTACAGGCTACATTACGGCCTCCCGTAAGCTAATTGAATGAAGCTCATAGACTCCTAAATATTTAGGCACAGTCAGTTTAGGAAAGCAACATATTCGATATACCAGTGTAGCTACCAAAGTGCATTTAAAATTAGCTTATTCTTCTTCGATTTATGCTAAATGTGTGGTGAAATCTGAAGTGGATAATGACTTGTGTACTTATAGTCAACAAACTACACCAGAAGTACAGTAACAGGTAGTCTAAGCTCAAATTTCAATTAGAAAAAAATAAGTTTGTACATTGTAATATTTATAAGTACCAAACACTGTATATTGAAGTCATGAAACAGCAGGGGAAAAAAACATTAAATGCTCCACAAAAACCCTCAGCAATATTTAGATGTCAACAAAAATGTGATTATTATCCATTGCTCAGTGTCAGGCAGCAACTATAACCGGCAAGATTAGCGAACTATATAATTCTTTAAAGCGTACCCACCATCTGTAGCCTGTGCAACTTCCCACTGTTCCTGAGACCTTTTTGTGTTAACTTCTAAAACCACAAAATCATAGTTAGCCCCTCTTTTTCCTGGCCTCTTGTCTTTTTTTCCATGTCAGTTCCCCTGTTTAATTGTTGGTAAGAGGCACACAATTGGAAGATTAGGTATATCATGTCCTGTATGAAACTATGATACAGTTACTAGATGAACTAGAGTTTTTTTAATTTGTTAGCTAGTTGACTCCTTATCCTTCTATTTTTCTACCCCAAATGGCTTTATTTAATTTGGCCTTGTAACCTAATTGAATTACTCTGTTGTTGCTTTTATATATTCTCTAACTTGCTTTTGGACTTCAATATTGTATCATTGTCATGTTTATTGTTGCCCTATCCACTGTTAAACAGATGTCCATCTATAAATATTGATTTATATGAAGAAAGATGTTCTTGTGCCACATAATTTTACTTTCTGAGCTGTGTGCAGGTGTTAGCTCAAAGATATAACCTCTTAATCCAGTTTCTCAGCATTTTTGTATTTTCAACCCCCAGTTTTATGCTTATCCCCTCCCTCAATTCCCCCTTAATTCTGACCAATTTATAATTTTTCTCTTTCTTTTATCTGTTTTTTTATGATCTATTATGTCTCTTAAAGGTAGGGTTGGCTGTTCCACTACTTTTTTAGTGCTGATTGTTATCCCTATTCTTTTTTGTTAGTATCGGGCTCCTCTTCTCTTTCCTTTCTGGCAGAAGTGAGGAACATTATAACTAAATGGTTATTGTGAACAATCATGGTACGCATTTCCAATGTGTCTGAATGTACCACAGAAAAAATCCCAGTTCCTCAGAGATTTCAAGTGTCTTCTAGATGACATATTGTTGGTCTAAGAGATTCTATTCCCGAAATCAAAAACTCCTAGGTTTGTGGATATGAATTATCCATACTGATATCTCAGTTCAAGGGCATCCAAATATAAAGACTCTATACAGACTGAAAGCAAGTTGGGATGCTAGCCATGCACCTTCATCTAGGAGAATCAATCTTGATCCTAAATGATATATGCCTAAATGATGGCACAGTGCTTTTATTGAAAATGTCTTAGAAATATGCCACAGCTCCCCAAATAATACATTATTGGTGGAGCTCTCTCTTGTCCATAAGTCATGTTAGGTGCACAGACAACAAATTCTCAAAACTAATAACATCATTTGGTTTTCACAATACCTGGAGAGTGCTTAATGGGCAAGCCAAAGATATCACATTTTACTCATCTAGACATGAGGTGTACACCAAGATGGAGTAAGTGTTAGTCACCTCATTCCTGATATTATCTTTCCTCTCTTTCAGAATTCATCCAGTAAAGTGAACATTCACCCTTCAACTCTGATCATGACCGTGTGACGCTACAGCTGAATTGCGTCTCATCCGTGCAATGTGCTCCATTTTCATGGAGGCTTAGTGAGTCCTTGCTTAATTATAACCACATTGAGCAGAAAATTTGATAATGTGGATCTCTCTGACTTCTATTCACAAAAGAATGGAAGCCGCCAGAATGGAAATCTCTATACCAAGTAAAAAATGTCCAACAACAGCCTCGCCACTATAATTAGCTACTTTAGCTTTTCTTCAACAAGGCAAATTTCTGCAGACACAGATATGTTAAATAGAGAATTCACCATAGAAAAGCTTGGAATCATAGTAAGCTTTCTTAAATCATCATCATCTTGATGACGTTTCTAATATATATTACAAACAGGTCCCAAGCTGCTTGCTGTTTGTAATGCAGTTCTACATGGGGGAAACTTTACTTGCCACAATGTGTGTTTCTAGATTAACACTACTTCAAAAGTAAGACAAGGCTATATCGCCCTTATAAATGTAAAACTAAAAATGTAAAATAATCAGAAAGTTTTGGCTAAGCTGTTTTTATTAAGGAATGACAAGCAGATGATAACATCAGTCTGTTCATTGACATTATTCATCATTTACACTTTAGTTCTGTTGAGTTCTTGGTCCTTGGTCCTTAACTCCAAAAAGGCATTTGATTGGGTCAAGTGGAGCTATCTTGCAACTGTCCTTCCTTCTTTTGTGTTTGAAGGTCCATTTTTGATCGGTGTTCCATCCATGAATCCTTCCATGATTCTCAATATCCCAGGTGCAACCACAGTAACAATTCTTGTTTACAATGGATCATGTCAGGGGTGTCCTCTTTTCTTTTCACACTATGCATGGAGCAATCAGAACCCACCCTGATATCTCTGGGATTGAAATTGGATCATCTAGGCACAAATTTACTTTTTATGCCAATGATGTGATCCTAACATTATCCAACCCATATATCTCTTTGCCAAAATAACACAGATTGCTGGACACTTTTGGAGGAATGGAAATAAGAGTCCATCTGTTATTTGGATATTCACATAGCTAAACAATATGCAATATCATACAAGCATAACTTTGCATGACTGTTGGAACAAGTAAGGTAATCCTTTCCAATTTCATGGCTCGAGCATTATTTTTTCCAAATGGTCCCAGCTCCGGTCCCGTCCAAGACAATTAAAGATATTCTGTGAATGTTTATGACATTTAGCCAAAGATAATTGCTCCATAGTTGCAAGGGCAGCCATGCTAAGACTCAAAGAGCAGAGAGGCCTAGTGGTTCCTGATGTGTCGAGATACTATATACTGAAAAAGGTGACTAAGTGTGTGTCTCCTCAAGACAGAGTCAGTTGGTTAAGATTGAAGCTGCTTGGATTTTTTCTCAACTCTTCCTTCTATTATAGTTGCAAACAGAGGCGTCACTACGTAAAGTGACCATTTATCATAGCTATCAAAATTGGGAAAATGCTCATCCTAGATAAGAATGCACCATCTCGTCTTTTCCAGATCTTTGAAAATGTTGAATTCTCTCAAGGAGAGGTGTGATATTACTAGCCTAGGAGACCTGTTTTAACAGGACAAATATATGGAATTCAATAGCCGTTTTACTGATCTCAGGTGAGATTTCTAATTGAAATAGAATGTTTTCTCAGACATGGATTCCTTTAATCACAGAAATCTCTACTTTTCCACAAGCGTGTAGCCAAGCATAGACAGACAACAAAGAGATAATCATAAAAAACATAGATTGCCAAATCGGTCTGTGAAATCCTCATGTTTCCTTCTTCCATTCTTGTGACTCACCTTTCCTGGCTAAAAGATTTTCATAGCATATCCTGACGGCTGATAGATGTTGTATTGTTGCCTCCTAAAAAAAAAAATAATCTTCCCCTCCACATTAGCAAATTTGAGCTTTCGTTTGGGAGAAGTAAGAGCTATGGAGAATATAACGGCTTTGTTTTATTTTCCTAAATAACTTAAGAAGTAATTTCCCTAATAGAGGAATACAATAATAAAGACCTTTTGTTCTTTATATAAGTGTGTAGGGTGCATACCTTGTTCAGATAGATTACTTGAGTTTTTTCACTTCAGTCCTATGTGACTTAGAGAAGGGTACAGAAATTGGTGACCTTGTTTATACCTCTCCCATTCCACCCTTACCCACCCTTGCCCCCCTTCATTCTCCCTTTCCTGTCTTCCTGGTTTGTTTTTCTAGATGTTCCTTCTTCCTTTCTTTTTCTAAGGTTGGGTTCTTTTTATGTAATAAATATCATGTTACTCTGTATTAAAATTATAAAAATGTAAATAAAGAGTTTAAAAAAAAGGTGTAGATTTTTTTTATTTTATACTAACCTTCCAGCCATAAACCATGATGTATTTAGGCTTTATACCACCTTATTCAAGTGCACATTTCTTTTTATCTCCCTCATATCTCACCTTCTCTCACAAACTCACCCACACGATCAGTAGCAGAACAGGTTAATGAAAAACTTCAAAACAAATGGTGCCCCTCCCCCTACTTTGTACTCTTCTATCCTGTTGCACCTTGATCTATTTGTTTCATCTGTATCTTATCCTGTGCTCTAGTTACCTCTTAATATACAAAAACACAGCATACCAACACAGTTGCAGTTGCATCTTAATATCTTGATCTACACTTCAGAGAATAGAGAAAATTATACTTACCATTGAGTGTACTAAAATTGTAACAGGTAATGTGCAACCCTTTTTTAGAACTTGAGAGTCTTATAGATTAAGTTGAGTGGTCATCACAGTTAAAGATAAAACGCAATAGGATGTGCCACATATTAAGGACCACTGTAGTGCATTTACAAGTAAAGCTCATATGTTTGTTTTGTTGTGCATAGACTATTTAAAAGAGTATGCAGTTCAAAATAAATAACAGTTAATATTGTAATACTTTTGAATGTGCCAGTTTCCCGTCAAACACGATGATTATCTCCACCTACCTGTTCCTATCTGTGGTGTGGCCAGCTCTGCGTGGGAGCCGGAGTGAAAAAAAGACTGACCAGTCAGACTCTGGTTCAGAGAGAGCATGCTTAGTAAAGGGGGACAGGGCTATGATGGCTCATGCACTGTCAATGGGCGGAGCCAAGATGGAGCTGCAAGCAGGTTACAATAGAGCTGTTACCTCTGTGTAGGCCATAGGGACAGAGCTAATTATTTCTCACTGTGAAGCCAGCCCCCAAACAGAACTAGCCACGGCCCTAGGGAGGTGGAGAAAGGCAGCTCTGCTTGAAGAGAAAACAGTTTAAATACTAAGAAAAATATTAACTTTTATTTATTTTAAACTGCACACAAACAAACATATGAACTGTACTTTTAAATGCATTGAAGTGATCCTTTAACAAATGCATACTATTATTAGTTGAAGCAAGTGACATGCAACTAAAACACACAAACACACTCAAGTCCCCATATGTGTACTTTACTATGAGGTAGAGTGTGAAAAAGCATGTGGAAAATGTTTTTTTTTTAATATATATAATGAATTAAAAATAATAGGATCAATAGAATTTGGGATTTCAGTGTGTTTACTTTGTTCTGAATCATTAATGCATGGTGGTAATGAATATTAATTGGAATCCACTGCAGTACCTATGAGTTAGACAATTTATATGTTCTATGTGTGTGTGTGTGCTTCTTCTTGAGCCACTCCTTTGTTACCTTGGCTGTGTGTTTTGGGTCATTGTCATGCTGGAATACCCATCCACGACCCATTTTCAATGCCCTGGCTGAGGGAAGGAGGTTCTCACCCAAGATTTGACATCCATTGTCCCTTCGATGCAGTGCCGTTGTCCTGTCCCCTTAGCAGAAAAACACCCCCGAAGCATAATGTTTCCACCTCCATGTTTGACGGTGGGGATGGTGTTCTTCCGATCATAGGCAGCATTCCTCCTCCTACGAACACGGCGAGTTGAGTTGATGCCAAAGAGTTCGATTTTGGTCTCATCTGACAACAACACTTTCACCCAGTTCTCCTCTGAATAATTCAGTTGTTTATTGGCAAACTTCATACGGGCCTGTACATGTGCTTTCTTGAGCAGGGGGACCTTGCAGGCGCTGCAGGATTTCAGTCCTTCACGGCGTAGTGTGTTACCAATTATTTTCTTCATGACTATGGTCCCAGCTGCCTTGAGATAATTAACAAGATCCTCCCGTGTAGTTCTGGGCTGATTCCTCACCGTTCTGATGATCATTGAAACTCTGCGAGGTGAGATCTTGCATGGAGCACCAGACCAAGGGAGACTGACAGTTATTTTGTGTTTCTTCCATTTGCAAATAATCGCACCAACTGTTGTCACCTTCTCACCAAGCTGCTTGGCGATGGTCTTGTAGCCCTTTCCAACCTTGTGTAGGTCTACAATCTTGTCTCTGACATCCTTGGACAGCTTTTTGGTCTTTGCCATGGTGGAGAATTGGAATCTGATTGAAAGGTGTCTTTTATACAGGTAACGAGCTGAGATAAGGAGCAGTCCCTTTAAGAGAGTGCTCCTCATCTCATCTCGTTACCTGTATAAAAGACACCTGGGAGCCAGAAGTGCTGATTGATAGGGGATCAAATACTTATTTCACTCATTGACCTGCAAATTAATTTATAACTTTTTTGACATGCATTTTTCTTGTTTTTCTTGTTCTCCTGTTTGTATTCGTTATTCTGTCTCTCATTGTTAAAATACACCTACCATTAAAATGATAGACTGATCATTTCTTTGTCAGTGATCAAAGGTTCAAAATCAGAAGGGGATAAAATACTTTTTTCCCTCACTGTATATCACATATAATCATATATATAGTTGTCGTAATGCGAGTTGTCGTCACGCTTTGTGAGGTGAGCCGTTTGCGGCCAGTAAGCAAGGCTAGCCGTTGAGGCACGCAAGACTTAGGCTGCAATGAGCAGTTGAGGCACGCAGGACTTGGACGAAAAATTCACAAGGCTCTTAAACTACATGGGGAGACAGGCTCGAAGACAGGCGCCGAAGGTGCTCAATCGCGAGGACTCTAAAGTTTACAGGGGGAGAGGCTTGCAATGAGCACCAAAGGCACTTCAAATATTATTGCCGTCATTTTTGACGGGCAAGTCGCTAGTCACATGTAATAGTTGTCATAGTGTTTAACACTGATGCTATTAAGGGGCGTGTTCATTGTGTCATCAGGGGTGGGGCCTAAAGCAGGAATTGATAGCAGCCAACAGCCATGATGCATTCAAAGACAGCACAGAGAAAACACATCACAGATAGATACAGACCTGAGTGAGTGAGAGAGAGAGAGAGAGAGAGAGAGGGAGTCAGGTACAGAGAGTGAGTTACAGTACAAAGAGACAGACAGCAAAGTGAGCGAGACAGAGAGGGAGGGAGAGAGAGAGACACACACAACACAGTGAGACAAACAGCAAGGTGAGTGAGAGAGGGAGGTAGATAGGTACAGATAGAGAGAGAGAGACACAGAACAGAGAGATATACAACAAAGTGAGTGAGAGAGAGAGAGAGGGAGGAGAGAGGTACAGAGCGATAGCACAGTGAGAAAGTGCACAGACCGCACAGAGAGAGAGATCACACAGAGAGATAGAGAGGGAGGGGTACAGAGCTGGCAGCGCACACAACATCGAGATAGAGTGGAAAGTCAGAGCAAACAGAGAGAGAGATCGAGTGCACAAAAAGAGAGTGCACAGACAGAGATTGCACAGAGAGAAAGATAGAGCACAGAAAATTCAAGATAACATTCTATAATACCCCCACTTATGACGTCAATTTACTAGTATATACAGTATGCATGTGTGTAAATGCATTAGTTAAACAAAAAACAGTGGATCTCATGAGATTCAAACCTGCGACTTAAAATATGGAAAAACTCTTAGGTAGTAGCTTTAACCACTAGAACTACATGCTAAAAAGTGTAATATAAACTAATATATCTAAAATATTATATGTCACAGTTACAGACTTCAACCTTATTACCCATGAAGATTATTGTGGGAGATCTTCAATGGCTATACAAGCCGTAACTAAATTTGCTAACACCCAAGTTAATTCTTCATCAGTTTTAAAAATGTAATCAGCTTTCCTAATTGTCTAACAAGTCTGTACCTGATGGTGCAAAGCACATCTGGTGACTTTAGCTTTGCCAGGACTTTGTTGTATATAAGTGAACTAATGGCACCAGCAACAGATTACCCAATATTTCTTAATCAAATTTCCTGTATCCTATGTGCCTCATTCAATTTTACAGAAGTTTTTAGTTAGTGAACTCCTATCCAAAAGCAAGGTCTTCACTACCTAAAAACTGTAACAAAATATGCTCTGCGCTTATATAGAGCCCTATTCAATTGGCCAAATCGCATTTGAATGAGGCCCATCGTTTTCTCTTCCACCCAAGAATAGACACAGCCTATTGTATAATGCTGCTGTGAGAACAGTTGTGTGACCAGTATAGATGAAACTGTTGTCTTTCCATCCTAACCTACCTGTTGATTGCACAATAAGTGTGGTGAGATAGTTCAGGAACCTGTGGCCACTTCCTGTGATTCTTCCACTGCCCGTGAAGCCACATAAACTTGATATATCTGTGTTTATGATGACAGGTCTTGCTAAATGACTCACTTTTTTAGCCTTTTCATGTACGTGTTAGGTGAAGTGTGACTTGTGTATATTCTCCTACCATTCATCACCCACTGATAGGTGCAATATTAAATATCTGTGAAACATATCTGCCAACGTTTCCAAAACATTGCACGTTTGTTAGAAGACACCATTCGCCAGGGAAATCACAGCACAATGTTTTTATTCCAGTGTGGCTTTGCACCCAAGTTTTTTAAGTGGCAGATTATTGTGCAACAGAGTTTGTTTACTCAAGGGTCCACATAAACATAACCAATTTCAGGTAGTGGCAAAAGTGAGTATCTAGCATACAACCATTAACACTAAACAAGGATTTGAGGGTTAAATGCATGTATCGAGATATTGTTTCCAGATGAACCATTTATCTGTGTGGATTCAGTAATTTGAAGGGTGATATAACTAAAACAAGTATTTATTAATAAAGTGGTAATGACTGTGCAAAGTTAGTGCAGTCATGGATTTGAAGATGGGAATGTAGTGTATTAAAATCAGAGCAATGAAGTTGCCAAAAATGGACCTGTCAAAGATGCAGTCGTTATTGCTTGTTGTATTTCTTTCTTTAAGTCCTGGTATTCAACTAATTTTAACTTTTATTATGATCTTTTATCTTTTGTTGGGAGTGATAATCTGGATAAATTTATTGAATCCAAAGGATTATGTTTTATTCAAAATGGCTACATGGTGTGTGAGTTTAATAAGTATTTCTTACTTTCTAAGAAGCATATTAGTTGTTGAGTGCATTACTGCCTCTGTAGCATGTTGTTACGCATTAAAACTGTTTGGGGTCATTATAGCTTGTTTAAAGTATTATGTTCCTGTTATGAATAATTAATTATTGTTGAGCATCCATATTATTTACTGGAAGCCACTACTGCTAGTTGGAAATATTGCTTGGTTACATGATTTGTTTGAATTCATCACTACCTTTGGTTTTCAATGTGAGGCTTGTATATTGTTTAGGTAGTTAATTAACTCTTAAGGGTATGACAGGTGTTCTTGATTCATTTAGAGTTTGATGGATGCATGTAAGAAGTGTACCATACTCATGTCATGTTTATAGACCCACCCTTAGTTGGTGCTTTGTAAGTCGTATTTTAATGTAGGATAGGACAATTGCACGAGACTAAATAATATAAAAAAGGCCAAAATGTAGATATATAAGAAAAGAGAGATTTCTTACTAGCAAACCATAAATATGAATTCAGTCATTATTTCGGGTTTGTATAGTTTCTCCAGTGAGAAGAATACAAAATAGACTCCTCTTTCTCTTATGTCTGATGCCTGTCTTTTAAGAGAACATAGATAATCAAATCATCTTCAGACTTATCCTTAATGGGTTGGGAGATAATAGCCTTTGGGACAGGGAATGGATATGTATTGTTCAATGCAAAGATGGTAAAGGGAACCTTCTCTACCATGATCATTACACTAACCAGCTGGAAAATTAATCAAGCTCAAGATTCATGGTACAGAATTAGATGTGAGTTGGTTGTCAAAGTTATTGAGGGTATTGAGATAGGCCTATATGTACTAAATACTTTTAGTCCTCCCCCAACCCAATGCACTAAGGGCCGCATTCAATTCCAAGCCTGCAACTCGATTGCAGACGTCCGAATATCTGTGGGTGTGTTGCAGGCTCGTGATGCTAATCAATTGCTCAAGCCCGCAAGTTACTGTCCCAAAGCCGAAACCGTAAACCATGCACTGGTTTGTAGCAATTCAAGGCGGGAGCATGATCAATTAAGCAAGCATGTAACCTCCCATTTCGAATCAGCCAATAGTAAAAGGGGACTGTCATTATTACAGCAGTAAAACAGGGAGGTTACATGTCAATCAATTAGGTTCAGGGGTCCGAAATGCGACCAGTATCGCAAACCCGCAAAATAAAGAATTATGAAAATGAAGGCCAATCCTGTTCTAGTCCATATGGGTGGCCTGATATGTATTAACTCATTGATACCCGAGATCGATTTAACCCTGAAAGGAAAAAAATAAATCTTATATACTACCGATTTGCAAGCTTGAGACTGTTGTGCAATTAATTCTAATGTCTATCATCGTTTTCCCCGTTGATTTACAGTGCAGTATTGATTTTTTATTTGCATTTACAGTGCTACAAATAGGTGTTTAACCCCCTTGCGAATACAAAGCTCAACACAGTAGGGGGTGAATGTTAAGGATGGTCACGTAAATACTCTCTGTTTAAAAGGATATTAAAAGTCTAGAAATAATTCACTAAAATTATGAATGTCTAAAATACAAAAGTTATCTCTGATGTTGGCTCACACCTGCTGCAAAAGGAAAGACTACATGACCCTAATATGTATAGCTTAGAGGACAGTATGGAGAGGGGTGATATTACAGAAACTTTCCAATATATAAGATGATTTCATATATAATAATAATAATCTTTAAAAAAGAGGAATGTAAGAACAAGAGGTTATGATTTCAACTTGAATGTTGCAACATTTAAGAGTACTATGTGAAAACACTACTTTATAGTATAGACTTCTAGTGGACGTGGTAAGGACAAATACTGTAAGGGAATTTAAATATGCCTGAGCTACAATAAACATAAGGCCATCCATTGGATTAAGTCAAGATGTTTGCTTCTTATCTGCCGTCCATTCCGTTTTCGATCACATATAATAGTTTCCATAGTGTGTAACGTTCAGTGGGAGTGCATGAGCACTACCGAAACTATTGTACGGAATTGCATACAAACCGCACTGCACACAGTGCGGAAGAAGCGCGCATGTGCAGATTGTGGCGTTAGAAGGGTTAATGGGGGGTGGGGGGACAGACACAGGGGAAGGGAGAAAGAGACACAGGAGGGATGAAGAGATACAGGGGGAGCTGTGGGGGGATAGAGACACAGGGGAGGGGGGAAGAGATAAAAGGGAGAGAGTGGGGGAAGAGACACGCGGGAGGGAGAGGTGGACGAGACACAGGAGAGGAAGAGGGGGAAGAGAAACGTGGAGGGAGAGGAGGGAAAGAGACATAGGGGAGGGGGATGGGGGAAGATACACAGGGGAGGGAATAGACACAGGAGAGGGGGGTGGGGGAGACACATCAAATATTATCCCAGCAATTTTGATGGGCAAGTTACTAGTTTTTTAGAAACATGAATCATCCTTTTTGTTTTTAACTAACCTCACTGCATAAAAATGGTTCTGTGCTGGTAGGATATGAAGTGCCGGGTTTTATACATTAAGGGGCAGGATTTAAACTAAAGTAAGCTTGTGCAAGCTGTTAGTATGAGGGGTTACATGTGGATACTTTCTCCTGTGTGTAATGTGATCAGTGCAAATGTTAGTTGTGCATATTTTCTATTAGGCTATTTCATTTGAGGGCTCATGATGTAGGTAAATAGAACATGTTATTTAACTTCAGCATGATACAAATCCTTAAAACTAAACAGACATAAATAAAAAACATTAATTAGATCAAATAACATAGAATTTTACTTCACTATAACTGTACTGAGAACACTTAAGACCCCAATGGGATGGTGGCGATGTAGAGGAGGAGAAGGAGGAGACAGATTATTGCTTGGAAGGGGAGTTCTCTTCTATTAGAACATCAGGCACTTGCACAGGGGACCTTGCTCTTTTCTGTCTCGTAACAGCACTGCACCCAGCTGGAGTCTCTGATGTTTCACTAGGGAGTTCCACTAGAAACCTATCAAAAGAAACTTGCTTCCGCCTTTTTGTTTCAAACTGTTTCTGATGTGAGACATTGTTTGATTATTACACAAGTCCACATTTCTGCTTGCTTGAGCTTTGTGTGGGTGCTTCCTCCCTTCCCTCCTCTTCACCTAAAGAAATTTCCTCAGCCACTATCTGTTGCTGCTCCCTTTGAAGTTCCTTTAGCTCCTCAGTGCTGAGCTCTCATCTGTGCTTCTCCACAAACTCTTCAATATCACTCACCTCCAGGCCCATACCTTTTGCACAGAGACATCATGTCCTCCACTATTGGGCTAGGTTCAGCCTCCAAGTTCCTCTGAGTTACAGCTTCTAGACACAATTTTCTCCAGCCACAGTTCATGGTCTTGTAAGAGACTGCACGCCAGGCCTTATCAATCAGAGTGATACAGTGGAGAATATAAATGATCCTTTTAGAACTCTCTCTATGTCAACTCAGTATCTGTGGTTTCCTCACAGCAGCTCTGGAGGAGGGCCTTCTTATACAATATCTTAAATATTGAGATGTCCTGCTGTTTCATGGGCTGGATCAGAGAAGTTGTGTTAGGGGGCTAGAACTTCACAGTTAAAAAATTAAAGTCCTCCAGCAAGTTTTCCTCCAAGCCTGGAGGGTGAACAGGAGCATAGTCCATTATTAACAGAGCCCTCAGAGGCAGTTCTGTTTCCTTCATCCATTCAATGAAGAACTACCTGGTTATCCTGACTTTGCTGCTTGCCCTCCACATTACACATAACTTACCTTGTTATCAAATTTTCTCTTTTGAAAAGTTGGGGGTTATCACTGTTATAGACTAGTAGAGGCCTAATTTTTAAATCCACACTAGCATACCCACACACCAACAGAGTTGGTCTGTCTTTCATCGGCTGGTGCCCTGGTAATGTCTTCTCTTCTTGAGTGATGTAGGTTCTGTTAGACATTTTTATCCGAAATAAACCAGTCTTGTCACACTTGAAGACTTGTTGGGGAATAAAAGCCTCAGCCTCTACATAGTCTCTAAACTCTCTAACAAAAGTTATCACTGGCTGTCTTCGAACTCATACTGTAAGCACAACCTACAATTTGGCCCTTATTGGCACAGGCTACACAAAAGTTCTTGTAAACACAAGCTACACTTTGGTTGTTGTAAGCACAAGCTACACTTGGGTCCTAGTAAGCACAGGCTACACCTGGGTACTTATAACAGCAGGCTACACTTTGGTTCTTAGGCTGCAATGAGCGCAAAAGGCGCTCATTGCAGGGCTCCCGATGAACACCATGCAACTGTAATCGTTAGCCCGTAGGACTTAGGACCGAAGCACGTAAAACGGGCGAACCACGCAACTGGAAAGACCAGCAAAAAAACACAATTATGCCTCAAATTCAGTTACACACTCACATACAGTACCGTTGGAGAGCCAGGGAGTCTGTTAGTGAGGTTGCAAGTTAATTTGAGGCATAATTTCCGTTTTTGGAACATCGAAAACCGGCTAAGTGAGAAAAAAAATGGCAGCCGAAAAATCTTAAAATTTCTCAAATACAATGCAAACGAGGCCGAAGCAAGTAAAAATGATTGCGAAGCCAGTAACACTTAGCGCAACACAGTAAACACGATCACAAAGCCAGTAACAATTTGCAAAACACGCAGCCGCGAGGGACGTAAAATTGTCAGGAAGCATGTAACTCAGAAACAATAATATTTTGAACGCCAAATGGCGGAAAACCAGTAAACTGCGCATGTGCACTATTGTCCTCGTGCTTGCACTCTGTAAGTACTGGACACTTTCCAGAACTTTCTCACTTTCTCCTCAGATGATAAACTGTGTGACTGGACGTTTTCTGGGGACAAATGTTATTAAGAGATTGCTAATTCATATTTATTAATTTATTAATATAATAATTGGAATTTTTTTTTAATTACCTTATGAGAAATATTATATTTTATGGTGATGTAATAATTAAAGTATTACTATTTATTCATTTCAAAATTGATTAATTTGCAAAAAAAAAATAACATTAACTTCTCTTTAATATTCTCTTTTATGATGATGTAATTTAAGACATTGTAAGCTGCATATGTTTCTATCACATATATAGTTGTGAGCAAGCTGGTTGTTGCTAACGCTGCGGGCTCGCGTATCGAGCCAGCAGCCACTGCAGACTTTGCATTTGCAGAGGTGGAGGCTCCCACCTCGGCCGCAAAATTTACAGACTTAGAATCCACAAATACGAGCCGCGGGACTTACAAAAAAAAACATTACGACCTCGCAAAAATACGACCTTAGCGTCCGCAACCCGTGCACATGAAAACATTAAAAACAGAATAAATACACACATCAAACCCATTAAAAGTTTACAACAGCAAAGACGGGCACTCAGGACCTCTGAAAGTGAAGTTACACCTCAATTTAAGTAGAAATTCAAGAGTTTAAACACCCAAAAATCCCCTAAGCGAGAGAAAAAATGGGCGCCGAAAAAAACGAAAACGAGGCTACAGGACCCTAAACACACAAAACAGCATGAAACACATATGGATTTTCCGAAAAAGCCATACGAGGTCCAACAACAAGGATGCAAAATCAGCCACAGCCGCGTACCACACACATTAGGCGCCATTTTACAACACTAACTTACACAATGCGGAAGTACACAGCTACCATAACGGATTTTCCTCGCGCACGCACACTATTTACACTACACACTGCACACATTGCTGACGCTTACACAACAGCTCCACAACAGTGAAAACACACATTGTATGCTGCAGCACAATGAACACAGATTGTCAGCTCTTCAACACAATGCTTCCTGCATATATTACTTCAAAATAGGTAAAGTTTATTAATTTATTCATTATTTCATTAGCCTTCAAAAAAACACTGCTAACACTGCTCATAGCACACAAACAACCAACAGCCTCGCAATGAGCGCCCAAGGATCTTGGAACACCAACAAAATTAATGTCGCAACCAAACACCTTTACCTGCCTTACAATCTTATTGCCGTCATTTTTTGACGGGCAAGTAGCTAGTAGTATAATATATAGTAATTACAGAAACATCACAGTTACAATTTGCAGGTACCTTTCAAGTTCACACTGACACAAAATTTGCATGAAGTGCCCGTGTCTTAACAGACTGCTACATGTGCGTTAATTTATTGATTCATTTATTCACTGGCTATTTAAAAAAAAAAAAAACTTATGCTAAATCGTGTTTTTCCTTATGCTTACATAACTTAAGACATTGTAAGCTGTATATGTTTGTATAGTAGAATTTATAGTCATTACTGAAATATGATTTTACACTTTACACCGTTACACATAATTTTCCTGCAATGCCCCTTTGTTAGCACACTGCCAGATGTGCATGAGTTTTTTTATTAATTGATTAATTGCAAATAAATCATAAATTAACTTTGGAAAAATATGATATTTTATGCTGACATAATTAAAGACATTGTAAGCTGTATATGTTTCCACAAGTAATTAGTGAAAATGTATTTTACAATTTGCAGGTGTCTGGCCATTTTACAGTGACATATAATTTACCTGCAGTGGCCGAACATCAATCTAGAAAGACCAGGTACAGTATATTTCATTACATTAATTAATTTTTTGTAATTAACATATTATATATTTTTGCATTTCATTTCATAACTTTAAAGATAATACCTACACATAAATTATTTACTAAATACTTAATTTATGATTATATTAATTAATGTATTAATCATTAACAATTAAATTACATTACTCTACATTGAATGTTATATGCTTCAAGAATTTGCAAACAGATTGCAATGGTCTTTTGGTATTTAACTTGATAAAATTCAAAATAAAATAGTTTTTCATTAATTAAAGATCTCATTCCATGATTTGGATCTATCCATTTTTATGTATTCATTAGCGCTGCACGGCCAACTCTAGCCAAGTGGCCGCTCTTGCGTCCCTATCTACATGTCAAAACTAGGTAGTACATCACAACCCACTAACCCTCCACCCCTAAACCTCACTTTCTAACCCTATCATTAACCTTGTAAACCTCACTACCTAGTTCTAGGCCCCTAACCCTCTTACCCTAACCCCCTAAACCTCACTTCCTAAACCTAAGCCTCTAAGCCTCTTACCCTAACCCCCTAAACCTAATTTCCTAAGCATAACCCTAACTCCCTAACCACTTTCTGTCCATAACCCTAACCCCATAACTCTATAGCCCTAAACCCCTAACCACTTAGCGGGCGTACACACAGCTAGATGGGGACCTTCGCGCAGCTAGATGGGGACCTGTATATAACAGGATAGCTCCCATAATTTGAGGGGGCAAGAATTGAAGAACACATTCTACCCTGTATATGTTTGTTATTGCTACTAAATGCAAATGTGAAAATAAAACAAACAAAAAAATATAATTAAAATATTATTTTATACTTTGCAGTTCTCTGTGAGGTTCACACTGACACAGAAGATCGTTGCAGTGCCATGTTCATTACACACAATTGCAGCTGGCCCTCAGTTTCAAGACATTCACTTCCAACAAAGAGGTATAGTATATTTCAATAAACAATAACACTTACATTAATAAATACAGAGATTATTATTTTTAAGACAATGTAATTAATGTGGCAAATTGTGTTAACATAACAATCATTATAGGGAATATGCTACAGATTATTTCATTAAACAATAACACGTACAATTATTAAGTAAATAGATTATTATTTTTATTAATTTTAACCAATTATTGTCGAGGATTGTGTTGACATAACTTTAATACTTACTACAGCAAATACGCTACTTATTTTATTCAAGTCAAATTTAATAATTTATGCCAATATTAATTTAAATAAATCAAAATAAAACAGGATAAAACTACATTTATATAGCCTATATTGCTATTTACATATACATATGCACGCATATCTAAATCCGTTACAACTTGAAATTACTTGACATAAAACTGGACATTTACAATAAACATTACAATTTTATATTACAGATTACAATGGCTGAGAAGCCGGAAACCAGCAAGGAATCAAAACAATAGATACAGTCGAATGACATGAAGAAAAACGTACGAGAAGAAGAGTGTGCCAGAATTTACAAGAAAAGAAAAACTGACCTTGAGGTAAGCTGGCCCGAAACCAGCAAACAATCCAAACATCAGCTGGACAGGCAACGAAAACAAAGATGAAGAGAGGAACAGTCGGATTACACCAAGAAAAGACTACGAGAACAAGAGCGGGACAGAATTCACAAAAAAAAGACAAAATGTTGGCCAATAAAAACTGCGTAAGACAGATAGGAAAGAAACAACTATTGATCAACAAACATGTGAAGACCATGGTAATGATAGCAATGTTGATATACATTGTAATGTTGATCTTACTTCACAGGATAGTCCATTATTTGAAGATATAAATGTACAGACTCACAATTGTGGTATGTTGAATGTGCTTTGTCAATTTTGTGGGGCTTTTCATTTTGAACAGGAAAGACCAAGAGATGGTAAGTTCATTAGTTGCTGTCAAAAGGGAAGTAAGACTTCCACAAAGACAACAATTCCCCACATATTTGCAAAGTAGTATGAGTGACCCTACTTTTCCAAATTATAAACATTTTATACAAAATATAAGATCTTATAAGAGTGCCATATCTTTTGCATCTGTGGGTGCCAAATTAGCTGGAAATGTTGAAGGACATGGCCATTACTGCTTTAAAGTACAAGGGCAAATTTATCACCTTACTTCACATTAACAACCTGAAGAAGGAGAGCAAAGAAAATTTGATCAACTATATGCCCTAAATACAAACTAAGCTGTGGAAGAACGTATGCAGCTTCCGGAAAATACTAAATGCTTACCCGCTGTTTTTCATGAGCATGATAAGATTATGGAAAAAAATCTATACACACAAGCTTATAAAAAGGGGTCTGAACTTGAAGAACAATAACGCATTCATGCTGAACAAAATCAATTGGCAATGCCAAAAGTCAATAGGGTTCTTAGAAGAGACCGACATACTGATAGACAACGTAATAACTTACCAACAGCTAATGATGTTGCAATGGTTTTTCAAAATGATGAGGGGGAACCACCTTTTCTGAGGGATATTAGAATATATCCCAGAAATGAAGAGCAACCGTTCATTAACATTAGTATATTAAGTACCAATTTGGATCCCAATAAGGAAACAGGATGGCAACAAAATGAATACTGGAGAGTTATCCAAACACTAAATTACGTGTCAGAAATAATATTTCCATGCTTGAATTTAAAGTGGCTCAAACGGCAATTAGAGATGTATTTAATCCCATCTTAAGTGCTGGAAAACTGACACAACAATGGATCATTGATTTATACCTGCAAGTAGAAGCCAGTAATTTAAATTTCATAAAATATCAACAAAATAAACTACGTGTTGAACAGTATTGTGGCCTCATGTATTATGTGGCAAAAGTGGCTATAAACAGAGATCTGCCAGCTGGCCGAGCCATCATTTTACCATCTTCTTTCCAAAGATCTCCTCGCAATATGCGAGAAAGATACAATGATGCTATGGCTATTGTAACTAAATTTGGGAAACCTGATTTATTTATTACATTTACAGAATGATTCTGATAGACCAGACTTAGTGGCTAGAGTCTGCAAAATAAAATTAACAGCCTTAATACATGACATAACCATGTGTCAATTATTTGTAAAGTGTGTGGCTTATGTTTATACCATCAAATTCCAAAAAAGAGGCCTGCCACATGTACATACAGTGCCTTGCAAAAGTATTAACCCCCTTGGCATTTTTCGTGTTTTGTTGCCTCACAACCTGGATTGTTTGAGGATGTGCATCATTTAATTTACAGAACATGCCTATAACTTTTTATTGTGAAGCAAACAACAAATTGGACAAAATAACAGTCAAAGTCAATGTGCATAACTATTCACCCCCCTAAAGTCAATACTTTGTAGAGCCACCTTTTTGCGGCAATCACAGCTCCAAGTCGCTTTGGATAAGTCTCTATGAGCTTGCCACATCTTACCACTGGGATTTTTGCCCATTTCTATTTGCAAAACTGCTCCATCTCCTTCAAATTGGATGGTTTGCGCTTGTGAACAGCAATCTTTAAGTTTGACCACAGATTTTCTATTGGATTAAGGTCTGGGCTTTGACTAGGCCATTCCAACACATTTACATGTTTCCTCTTAAACCACTCAAGTGTTGCTTTAGCAGTGTGTTTGGAGTCATTGTCCTGCTGGAAGGTGAACCTCCGTCCTAGCCTCAAATCACGCACAGAGTGGTACACGTTTCTGTATTTAGCACCATCCATCTTTCCCTCAACTCTGACCAGTCACTGCTGCTGAAAAACATGGGATGGTGTTCTTTGGGTGATGTGTTGGGTTTGCGCCAGACATAACATTTTCTTTGATGGCCGAAAAGTTACATTTTAGTCTCATCAGACCAGAGCACCTTCCTCCATACATTTTGGGAGGCTCCCACATACCTTTTCGCAAATTCAAAATGTGCCATTTTGTTTTTTTTCTGAAAGTAATGGCTTTCTTCTGGCCACTCTGCCATAAAGCCCAACTCTTTGGAGAGTACTGCTTATTGTCGTCCTATGTACAGATACTGCAGTCCTTACTGTGGAACACTGCAGCTCCTCCACGGTTACCTTAAGTCTCTGTGCTGCCTCTCTGATTAATGCCCTCCTTGCCCGGTCCGTGAGTTTTGGTGGGTGGCCGTCTCTTGGTAGGTTTGCGGTTGTGCCATGTTGTTTCCATTTGGTTATGATAGATTTGATGGTGTTCCTGGGGATCATCAAAGATTTGGATATTTTTTTATAACTTAACCCTGACTTGTACTTCTCAACAACATTGTCCCTTACTTGTTTGGAGAGTTCCTTGGTCTTCATGGCAGTGTTTGGTGAGTGGTGCCTCTTGCTTAGGCATTGCAGCCTCTGGGGCCTTTCAAAATATATGTAATGACAGATCATGTGACACTTAGATTGCATACAGGTGGACATCATTTTGCTAATTATGTGACTTCTTAAAGTAAAGTAACTGGTTGCACGAGAGCTTTACACTTAGATTGCATACAGGTGGACATCATTTTGCTAATTATGTGACTTCTTAAAGTAAAGTAATTGGTTGCACGAGAGCTTTACACTTAGATTGCATACAGGTGGACATCATTTTGCTAATTATGTGACTTCTTAAAGTAAAGTAATTGGTTGCACCAGAGCTTTATATGGGCTTCATAACAAAGGGGGTAAATACATACGCACATGGTAATTTTCTATTTCTAAAAAAAATAATTTATGTACATATTTTTCTCATTTCACTTCAGCAACTTAGACTATTGTGTTCCGATCCATCACATAAAATTCAGATTAATAAAGCATTGAACTTTAGGCTGTAATGTAACAAAATTGGTAAAAAAGTCAAGGGGGGGGTGAATACTTTTGCAAGGCACTGTATTCTTATAACACTTCAAGAAAATGATACATTGAATACGGCAGAGAAAGTGGATTCAGTAATTACTGCTGAACTACCACGTCCACAAAAACTGTATCACGTTGTAACGGTACCCCAACTTTATCACGGCCGTCAATAGCGCGTGCCCGACATCTGCGCACAGGAGCTCAGGTAAGGTGGGCTTAGGGGTGTTAGCTGTTAGGTTTTAGGGTTATGGGTCTTTGGGTAGGCTTAGGGTTGTTAGCTTTTAGGATTAGGGGTCTTTGTAATCAAAGAGCAGGTTGTGAGTTGGGGAGATTGGCAAGAACATGGAGATTGGTGAGGGGGGACTGGCCAGAGAGGTGAGGGGAGAGAACACTGCAAGGGAAAGCGGGAGAGAAGCACAGTCCAGAGGGGTAAACATAGTTGGAATGGAGAGAGAATGACTGTCCAGCTAGTGAGCAATGGGGATGGGTTAAGGACTGTCCAGAGGGGTGAGCAAGGGGAGGACAGGCCAGAGAGATGAGCATGGGGGAAGGACCATTCAGAGGGGTGAGCGTGGGGGGCAAAGGACCAGCCAGAGGGGTGAGCAAGGGTTAGGGCAAATGACCAGCCAGAGGGGTGAACATGGGGGAAAGTACCAGCCAGAGGAGTGAGCATGAGGGAGAAAGCAGTGGGACATGGAGGAGATTGGACAGACCGGAGAGGACATAGGATGAAAGGAGAGACAAGAAGGAGAGCAACAGGAGAGGAAGAGAGGACAGGTGCAGAAGAGGATAAGACAATGGTTGCAGGAGATAAAGGAAAAAGAGGGAAGGAAATAAGGGACAGGGATTAGCAGAAAAGAAAGGATTCGTGGAGATGGTAAGGAGATGATGAGAGGAACAGGAGACAAAAGAGCTATGGAGGAGTGGGATAGGAGAGGAAGAGAGGAGAGTGAGGAGGTGTTAGAGAGAAATTACACAGGCTCCTGGGAATGCGTGCAGCCGGTACCACGACTTTTGCGCTCCTGACACATGCTCCTATCGATTAGCTGTACATTTGCCCCAATGACAATTAGTTTATTTCCATAGTGGCAATGAAGAAAATGCTCTGGCTCAAAATGAACATCGACAAACCACACTTACTGCTTGGTTTACATTAAACTGTAAAGACATTGCGGCAAGGCAATATTTATACAATGAGATTCCATATCATTATGTTTTCATCAATGGGCTATGGAAACAGAGAAAACTGGGTGGTAATACAATTATACCCAGAATGTATACAGTAAGTCCAAGAGACAGAATGGAAGAGATGTCTAGAAGAAGCAGCACTATGTAAAATGCCACGTCAGATGAGGGAACAGTTTGCATACATTTGCATATTTTGCAATGTTCCTAATGCATTAGCTTTGTGGGAAACAAATATGTATGAAGACTTTTCGAAACGTTATAACGAGTCCATAGCCAAATTAAAAGCATTAATGGAAATTCAACAAGTCTTTCTGTGTCATGGATTAAGTTGTGCAATTTTTAATCTCCCAGATCCAGGAATTATAGATGATATCAACTTTGAGGACTATGATGCTGATGTTGAAAAACAAAAAACTGAAGAAAAAATAGCCACTTTAAATCATTTGCAATTGCATGCTTTCAATGCAATACACCAAGCATGAGATGTTGACTTGCTCAAAGAGCGTTGTTTTTATCTAGATGGACCCGGTGAATCTGGGAAAGCGTATATATATGTAATTTGTTGATGAGTTCCACAAGAGTTAAAGGTGAAATTGCACTTCCCTTTGCAACAACTGGAAGTGCTGCACTATTGTTAGAAGGTGGCAGAACAGTACATAGTGGATTTAAGCTTCCAGTTACAATTTTAGAAACATCAGTGTCGCATATTAGAATTATATCATCTCAAGCAACAAAGTTGAAAAAAATCTAAATTGATTATCATAGATGAGACCACTATGATATCGTGCCATGCTCTGCAATGTATTGATCGTTTATTGTGTGAAGTCATGGGTAATGATTTGCCTTTTGGTGGAAAAGTCATGTTATTAGGTGGAGATTTCAGACAAACATTACCTGTGGTTGTACGTGGAAATTGCACAGACAATGTGGAAACATGTATGAAGTCAAGTCCACTATTGAAAGAATTTACACACCTTCGATTAGAACAAAATATGAGATCTTAAGGCCAAAATGAATTAAATGATTGGCTAATTCAAATTGGCGAAGGAAAAGCCGACTTAATAACTAATTTACCTGATGATATTACTGAAATACCAGCGGAAATGATTTGTAAAGATTCACTCATATCAGCAATATTCCCAAATCTAATAACTACAGATCACTCATCAGAGCTGGTGCACAAAGTAATATTAACATCAAAAAATAAAGATGAATTGGATCTCAATAATGAAATCTTGAAATTAACTGACGGGCCACAAAAGATTACACAGTGCAAATTCTGTTCTAGCTGATGACATACAAAGTGAATCTAATTTTACCAGAGAATTTATAAATTCATTAATTCCCTCTGGAATGCCACCACATGTTTTGCAACTCAAAAATGGAGCAATTGTCATGTCACTGAGAAATATGAACCCAAAAAAAGGAGTTTGTAATGGGACCAGATAAATTGTTCAGGATTTAAGAGACCATTTCATACATGCTGAAATTCTGAATGGTACCCATAAAGGTGAAGCAGTTTTCATACCTAGAATAGATTTGGCTCTAAATGAGACAAGCTTGCCTTTTGTACTTCAAATGAGACAATTTCCCATTATTATGGCATTTGCAATGACCATTAATAAATCCCAAGGACAAAGGTTTAACTGGAGAAGATTTTAAACAAGAAATGTACGTTTTTATTAATAAAAAAACGAAAGTCAGGGCGAATTTTTAGATGATGGACGAGTATTTACTAAAAATATTGTCTATTATGAGGTGTAGTAAATTCTAACAAAAAAGGACAACAAGAAAACAACAGACAAAAAAAAAAAAACAGTGGTTACATTTCAAGGACTACATTTTACATCTCTTGGGCTCTTTTAAGAGGACCACTATTTAAAAAACAAATAAAATAGTGGTTACATCTCAAGTACTAACTTTGATGTCTGTTGGGCTCTTTTTAGAGGACCACTATTTAAGGAAAAAACAATCCACGGACAGTACAGTGGTTTCATCCCAAAGACAACATAATTTGTCTGCTGGGCTCTTTCTAGAGAAATCACTATTTCACATAGACAAATCTATGTGGCATTTTCAACAACTACAAGGCTAAAAAAAGTTTTTCAAAAGACAAAAAAAGCCAACAGTGGTTACATCTCAAGGACTAACTTTTACGTCTCTTGGGCTCTTTTTAGAGGACCACTATTTCAATGCAAAATAAAACAGTGGTTACATCTCATGGACTCACTTTGACGTCTCTTGGGCTCTTTTTAGAGGACCACTATTTAACAACAACAAAAAATCAACGGACAGTACAGTGGTTACATCACAAAGACAACATTATTCGTCTGTTGGGCTCTTTTTAGAGGAACCACTACGAACTTCAATCAAAAAATCAAAACAAAAAGAAAAACAAGCCTTCACAAAATTTGACAAAACACTCCACAAAATAAAAAAATGGTATTGTTAAGAACCATATTAGACAATAGAAAGTGTTTATAAAAAAGTATAGTTTGTAGTTTCATTGAATATCGCTACTACGTGCATTGTATGCTTTGAAGTTTTATTCAATGTATTTCAAGTTTGTTTCTACACTTGTTCTGGATTTCATTAATTCTAATTAACACTTGAAATGGATTTTTGTTATGGGTTTCATTGTATATATTTACGGCTTTTGGCCTTTTACTGTATAATTACTGAGAGTGTATTGATCCAGGGAGTAATCAGATCGCCAGTACCTGGGGTCAGGAAGGAATACATTTTTTACCCATTTGACACAACTGGCTAATTTTCACTTACGTTTTTTCTATTTGCCTTCCTCTGGATTCAATATAAACATTTACACATGTGTAAAATGCAATTTAATGCTTTACAAACTTTACACATTCTTCTAATTTTGCTGTATAGGTTACAATAATTTTTTTTAAAATTTTAGCAAACTATGGTTTCCGAGTTGTTTTCAGATATAACTAAACAAATTGCATGTTATAACAATAAACACATTAACTACTAATTTACTTTTATTGTTGTCGTTTATCATACATATGGAATATGAGATTGAAAAAAATTTATATATTAAGAAGAAAAAAAAAGGCAGGTCAGGTAGGAAAAAACTCACATTTGGTGGCAAATAGCATTTCAAGCCTTACAATTTTAACTTTGTCATTTTTGACGGGCAAGTAGCTAGTTATTAAGAATATTGGAAGGTCGGAGTGACAATGGATTTATTCACATATTCATCCTCATCTGTTGTCTCCTGATTACTAACATCGTTCCTTTCTTCTTCTCTCTGTTACATGTACAAGAGTGTGCAAGTGCATATGGGTGTTTGGTCACTCATACATCTATTTGAAAAAAAAAAGAGGAGAGAGGAGAGACTTATTGGGCTGTTATTTTGCTTATTTTATAAAGATTTTGAACTCTGCTGTATGGGCATCAGAGGACTACATTGGCAGAATGTGTTGGGCATGGTCCTTGACTATATGGATAGTTTCGGGACACCAGCTGATTTAATTTTACATGTTGTGTGTAATGACTTGGGTTTGTCACCCATGAAAATGTTTATCAAATGGATGCAGCTAATTCTTATAGGGTTTCTCAAAGTAAACATTGTGTGGTCTGAAACGATGAAGCGGTTCCAATGGCGGGCAGCTTAGAATGCCAGCAAGTTAGAGAAAAAAGATTAATAGAACAATTGCATTTTTTAATCCCCCTAGTATGACTATGTTCCTCAAGCATGGGGTTGGGTATTTTTGTTTTTCTACCCTGCAAGAAGGTATTCTGGTGTTGGGTTCAGGCGTGGTGAGCTAATTGCATCCTGTGTAATGGCGCTGCTCTATTGGCAGTCATTTTTGTTGACTGGATGCTAGGTAAGGGGAGCAACAAAGGACCTGGGTTCCGTGATGGCTTAAGTGCCACTCCTCTGATGCTGAACCCGGTTCATTTAAGGTTAGTAGGCAAAAGGATGCCCCTCGCTGGTCAACCCATGTGTGGGCTGATCTGGCAGCAAAACACTGGTGTCTGAACACTTACGTTAGTGATGTGATCAGTTATTTTTGTTCTGGCATGTTGACAGCTGGTTAATAAAAGTGGCTTTCGCCTGATTTACTGTGTGATGGTAAAGTAATAAGGGGACAAGGTGGGTGGATGACTCCAGCAACCTCTCTACCAAGCACCGTCAAGCAACCCCTGGAGGAAAATATTGAGGGAAGAGGGCATGACTGCAGCAGGGAGGGGGAGCAAGGAGGAGGAAGTGAGGAGGAACTGGGAGGTTTTATTAGGTTCTTCCCCAGTCTGCTCCCCCACTTTCCCTCTGCCAGGAGGCTATGTAAAGTTATTGACCAGGGACCTGGATTCTGTGAAGGCTTAAATGCCGCCCCTCTACGACTGAACCCAGGCCATGTAGGCAAAATGGTTCCTTTTAGTCAGTCCATGTGGGGCCTACCTGACAGCAAAACACTGGCGTCTGAACCCTAATGTTAGCAGTTATGGTTGTACTGTCTTGTTGACAGCTGGTAATAAAAGTGGCTGTGGCCTGATTACCCAAATATGGATTTCTTTATTGTGTGAAGGTGAAGTAAAATGGGGATACTGTTGGTGGATGACTCCAGAGACCTTTCTACCATGCAAGGTCAAGTGACCTATTGAATGAAACATAGCAGGAGAAGCTTTGAAAACTATTGTTAATTAACACTGTTTTGAATGATTAGCAAGTAGCTACGCACAAAAACATAGATTATGACAGCACATAAGAAACAAGTCTGTCCATACTTTCTGCCCAAGATGTTCAAATTTAAAATAGTGTTTGATATATTAGAATGTAAAAGGCTTAGTAATGTATATATTTCCCCTTCTGGATCTCTACCTTGTTGTGGTGAAGGAGCTTTTGTACTTCAATGAAGCTGTGAGCTAAATCATATAGGGTCACCCAAGATGGGCAGATTATAGCAGAGAGGCCAGACAAATTGTGATCCACTGGAGAAGGAGCTAGCAACCCACTCCAGTATCTTTACGAAGAAAACCTTATGGATAAGCACAACCAGATACAAGATGTGCCTCCAGAGGGTCACAGACAAACGACTAAACTTCTAAACAATAATCATGTATGCTCATCTGTAATGTCAACTAAATTTATAGTAATTAAAATGTAACATTGTTTAACGTAATGTTGTTACAGTGTTCACTCACCTCCAAATATACACAAGACAACAGTTTAAAATACCACATGCTAGGTCCAGCAGATGTCTCTCTCCCTCTGGCGACCATCGACCAAAATGATTATCTCTCTCTCATATCTCTCTCTCGTCACTGCACATACACATAACTCCACGTGTTCAAATAAACATTTGCTCGCCCCCTCTTATGACCGTCCACCAAATATTCTCATTCTCTTTCTCTCTCTCCCCAAATATATAAATCCAAATGTTACATAGTTACATAGCAATTTATGTTGAAAAAAGACTTTTAGTCCATCAAGTTCAACCTTTTTAGATTTCCTCTGATCTGCAATATGCTGATTAATTGTTAATTGTTAATTGATCCAGATGAAGGAAAACAGAAAAAAAACCTAGTGAAACTTTGCCAATTGTCTCAAAAGGGAAAAAAATCCTTTCTGACCCCAGATACTAGTGATCGGATTCCTCCATGGATCAATACTCCCTCTCTAATTATCCAGAGAAGCCCTGAATGCCCTTTTTATTCAAAAATATATCCAATCCCTTTTTAAAGTTATCTATTGAATCCGCTGTCACCACCTCATTTGGTAGATAATTCCACAGATAAACCACCCTTACTGTGAAGAACCCTTTTCTTTCTTTAATGTGAAATCTTTTTACTTCTTATCTCAGAACCTCTTACCTCTTGGCACAAAAACCGCACTTGACAAAGTCTTGTATTGACCCTAAATATATTCATATAAGGTAATCATATCCCCTCTTAGATGGATTTTTTCTAGAGAAAATACGTTTAATTTTGTTAGTCTTTCTTCATAACTTAGCTCCTCCATACCCCTTATTAGTTTTGTTGCCCTTCTCTGTGCTTTTTCTAGCTCTAAAATTTCCCTTTATGTAGTGTTGCCCAAAATTGTACTCCATATTCCAAATGAGGGTGTACTAGGGATTTTTATAGTGGCAGAATTATATTTGCTTCCCTTGCTTCTATACCCTTCTAGATACATGTTAATATTGTACTTGCCTTTGCAGATACTGCTTGGCATTGAGTACTGTTACATAGGTGGTTGTCCACAAGCACTCTCAAATCCCTTTCAATATCAGATACCCCTAGATATGCTCCATTAAGATTATAAATTGCATGGCTATTTTTCCTTCCCAGATGCATAACTTTACATTTATTCGTATTAAATCTCCTCTGCCATTTTGATGCCTATTCATCTAATTTATGATATAGCTTTACACAGGCAAAACCACAAGCGTTTGATCGCCCCTCTGGCTAACCAATATAAATTATTTCACATTTTGTTTTCTCGCCCCCTGTGGATAACGTCCACCATTGCAGACAAACCATAACTATAAAACCACTAAAAACATCACCTGACCGTAACTGACCATTCAAAATGCATGGAATCTGACAGTAGGTATCAAGTTTCTTCTGAGCATGCTCACTACATTGAAAATACAAACTATTTTATCTCAAAAATGTTTTAAGCTATCTAAAATATTCCAAAACGGTAAGTAATCTTCTTACATCACATACAGTATTATAAACTGTGATTCGTCGTCACGTGCCTCGCGTAGCAAGGTGAGCCGTTGAAGCACAGAAGTCTTCCGAACTCGGAGCACTTAGCGGTAGTGAGGCGAGCAGTTGAGGCATTGAAACTCGGGTACCTAGGAGATGAGCACCGACATCGCCTGCGAGCCTTGCGCAGCAAGACGAGCAGTTGTGGCATTGAAACACGCAGGACTTAGGCAGAAATGAGCTCCGAAGGCGCACCTGCGAAACGAGGTGAGCCGTTGAGGCATTGAAATATGCGGGATAACTTCCAAGCAGTTAGGAAATGCAGGATTGCCTTAGGCTGCAAGCTGTGGAGGAACGCAGAACTTAGAAAAAAAAATTACAAGGTCGGAAAAATAGATAATTGAACGGCCGAACCACGCTATTCGAAAACCCTCCCACAAAAAACCCTCAAACAAAGCACGGGGGGACAGACAGGACGTCTGGGAGTGAGGTTGCATGCAAATTGAAGCAGAATTTTCCTGAGAAAAACGTGGCGGCTGAAAAAAATGAAAATGAGGCTACACGACCCCGAACCGCGCAAAACACCGCCAGCCGCGTACCACTTTTAGTACCGTACGAGGTACAAAATACACTATTCGAAAGGATGGAAAATGCTTGCGAGCCACGTAACACGGAGACAATCGCTGCCATTTTACAACACTAACTTGCAACTAATAACATTACAAATCTAAAATGGCGCTTTACCCGACTAAACAAGCGGTTTTGCCTCGCGCACGCAGCCTATTTACACTGCACACTTGGCACATTGCTGACACTTTCTCCTCAGGGCAGCAACCGTCCAACTGTACATTGTATGCTGCAGGAAAATAAAAAGACATTGTTACCTCTTCAGGATATTGATTGCTGGATATATTCATTAGAAATAGATAAATGAATTTATTAAGTAATTAATTAATTAATTATGTATAAATAAAATAAAAAAAAATAAAAAAAAAAAATATATATATATATATATATATATATATAAAAAAAACGCTAAATAGCATATTAATGCATTAATGCTTCACACTTCCTATTACATTTTTTCATTCCTAATTAATTATTGACGTACATTCATTTAATAATTATTAATTAGTAATGCAAAATACAAATTTAGACTTTTCACTGCACTAAAAAAATTTACATTTTACACTGCACTTCTGGATTACTGTTCATTGGCTGCCAGCGATAGGACTCTTAAAGCAGTTACATATTTAAATCACTTTATTATTTTCTGAGACCTGAAAACATTTTCTAATTTACACTGCACTAAAAAAATTGTATATTTAACACTGTACTCATTGCGATGAGCGCCGAAGATGATTGTTGCAAAGCACGAAATTTGAAGGACACGAGGGGAGAGGATCGCAATGAGCGTCGAAGGTGCTCAGAGGAGCAAAAGTACATGAGGGGAGAGGATCGCAATGAGCGCTGAAGGCGTTCATTGCGAGCCATGCAATGAGCAACGAAGGCGCTCAGCGGAGGGCTCGCAATGAGTGCTGAAGGTGCTCAGAGGAGCAAAAGTACATGAGAGGAGAGGCTCTCAAAGAGCGCCAAATGCAAACAGCATTCACCATTCACCAAAACCTGTCTCTTGCTCTCCCTAGGCTGCCCTCCCACTCCTCCAGTAGATCTGTTCTCCCAGCTGTTAGAGGAAACAGCTCTATATGGCATTGCCATTCCTTAATGGACATCCCCAACAGTTTTACTCAATCTGGCAAAGCTGTTGGTGTGTGCAAACTCAGAGCTGGCCTGCCTCCTCCTACTGTTCCCCCGGCTTCCCCTTGAAACTGTAACCCCTGTACATCCTCACTAGCCCCATCTCTACCCTCCATGCTAGGCTGCAAACAGCATTGCCATGGCTTCAAATTTTATTGCCCCATCATTTTTGTGTTGCTATTATATTGCCCATATCTACTAAAAATCGAAATTTCAAACAGATATGCCAAACCAAGGCAAAGTTATAAGATCATGAAAAAATAGTGTATAATGGAACGCTTGAGAGAACTATTGAAACAAAACTGTGCTCTAATTATATATACCATATTTATATATTAGAAGTAGTTAAGATAAGAAAAAGGAGGCCCCATTTGGCACCAGACTTACTTTAGCCAGGAAAACATTTATATAGTCTCCTCTACACACTATATTATACTTTGTAATGTTGCATAGTGTTAAATGCATAGATGTTTGTATGTGATCGTCTTGTAGAGATAAACAGCAACATATTAATTTCGCTATTTAGTCTTAGCTGTGTGCATTTCTTTACTGCAACATACAATGGGGACAAGAGGGGTGACTTTCTATGGCACCCTGATAAGATGTTGGAGTTACACATGTGTCCTCCTAATAGCTATTTGTGTGGCAACAAATTATTATACCTGGGGTGAGAAAAATAAAATTTAAATATACTATTTTACAACTAGGATTTCTGTGAAGTGAAATGCAAAGTTGTTTATCTTACTGCAAATTACAGCATACTGGAGACCTAGATCAATACAGCATTACAGTGGATTTATGTTGCATTCATATTTTGTATATGTATTTGTTTAAAACATTTTTGCTAGTGTATCTAAGTACTGCATACTCTTATAATGTGCTCACAAATAATCTGTGTTTTGTTGCTAAAGTTTAAGATTTTTCAATGTGTGTGTTTATGTGTAAAGAAGCAGTTGTGTGGTATTTTTATACTATATACAGTATCCCCCCCCAGATTTTCTTTGTCCCCTACACCCATGTTAACAAGGGGCAAAGCTACTAAAGGGACAAATCACTTTTCAGAAGGCCCAGACATTTTATTTTAGAATTCTATTGAAAGTCTGCAATGAAAAAAGAGAAAGACTGACTGGAACAAAATAGAAACAGGGACAAAAAGAGAGAAACAAACAGGAACAGAGAGAGAATTAGTGGTAGAGGTGGAGGGAGAGAAAATTTAGGAAGAAACAGAGAGAAAGACATATAGAGCCCTATTCAATTGAGCAATTGTAAGTTACTGGAGACCATAATGGAGGCCGTAAGTTATTTTGCTATTCAATTGGCGTCTTTTTGCGGGCTACAAACGGGTTACGGGTTATGGCCTTGAAACCCTTGCAGTTGTTAAAACCGGAACTTACAGCCCTTTGATCTTTCACGTCTGCAAGAGTTATGATTGCTAAAATCGCAAATCACTACTCAATTGCTACAATTTCCCAAGCCCCCAAATGTTTTCCCACCCATAAACGGGAAATCTAGAAGAAAATCCTATGGGTACCAGATAGGACTTGCAAGGGGGTTTAACTCCTGTCCGTAGCACTGAAAATTCAAATGAAAAATCAATACTGCACTGTAAATGACGGGGAAAGCGATGAAATATATTAGAACTAATTGCACAACAGTCTCAAGCTCTCAAATCGGCAATAAAAAAATATTTATTCATGTTTCTTTTCGGGGTTGTATTGATCTCGGGAATCAATGAGTTAATACATACCAGGCCACCGACATGGATTTAAACAGTATCAACATTCATTTTTATTATTTTGTACATTGCAGAATTGCGAGTCTGATCGCATATCGGACCTCTAAACGCAAATTGATTGACATGTAACCTCCATGTTTAACTGACCTAATGATGATGGTCTTATTTTCTATTGGCTGTTTCTAAATGGGTAGTTACAGCCTTGCTTAATTGATAATTTTCCTGCCCTGAAATGCTACATACGAGTGCATGGTTTACGGTTTCGGCTTTCGGCCCCAACTTGTTGGCTTGTTTAATTGAATAGTACAGGAATTGTAGCAGAGTTCAAGCCCACAGCAGGTCCGCAGACATACCACCTGTATACCGCGAGATTCGGGCTTCGAATTGAATGAGGCTCATAGACAGCAGAGCAAAACACTCAGGTTGACCTGGCCTGATGTGCCTTCTCTGTCCGCCACTGCACTTGTTACTGTGGGCAACACACAGGGAAGAAAACAGTGGTGTCTTCAAAGTGTCACATGACTTGAAGGAGTCCTAAATGCGCTCATTGTAGGCCTCATGACGAGAACTAAAATTGCTCATTGTGAGGCCTGCAAGACTTTGAAATGTTGAAATGACGGGGGCTGCACTGTGCGCCGAAAGCACTCATTGTAGGCCTCGCAACGAGTGCCAAAGGAGATGAGTATGTAGTTGAATGGGTCATGGAGTTGGAACAGGGGATTGAGGAGGTCAAGAGATGGAGGAGAGGAAACCAGAGAAAGAAGAGGGATGGAAGAGCAGAAGAAAAAAGATTGAGAAAGAAAAATTGGGTAAAGAAGAACATTACAGAAGAGAGAAAATCGGCAATATAGGAACTAAGGGAGTTAAGGAGAAAGTCCAAAGACATAGGTGGTGGGGGAGAGAAAAGTGAGAGAGAGACTGAAATAGAGAAAAGGAAGATGGTGTTTTGGAGGCAAGGTGTTATGTCCATGAGGGCCCCACCACTGAACTTTGTGAACTTATGGACTATTTTAAGGAAGGGAACCTAGTACCTGAATAATAGATTCCTTTATATATAACTCCAGCCCATGTGATTGCTAAATATTGTAATGGACATGGGACTTAAAAAATATGATATGATGTTGCTGTGTAATGTAAGGTAGACAACAATAAGTAATGTTGGGGTCACCAAGAGAGTATGTGTGTATTATACAGAACAGTGTGAATATTTGGCCTCTACAGCAGGAGTTATGATCTATTGATGTAAAGAGGGTACTCAGGCATGTTGGCTATTGAAATATTACATTTTTCCTGGGAGAAGGGAATTCAGTTATGGGGTTTACCAGTTTTTGATGGACAGAAATTAGGCAGGAGGAAGGTGTGGGGGGGAGGGGGGTTTCATATAGACATTTTGTCTATAAGCAAGTGTTTATAGTTCTGGCCTCCCTGTGGTGCAGCCTTCCTGGCCACTCCTAGCACTAAGGTGTGAGGTGTTTATTTTCCTGGGCAAACAGACATCAAAAGGCCCTGCCAGTTACACACAAAAAATGTAATATGGGAATTCTCGTACCCATGATAAAAGGTCTTGTTCAGCTATTCAGCCAAGAAGGCATCAACACCACATGGGGCATTGAGAAGGGCTGACAGCAGATGATTAACAGATGTGTCACTTAGCTAGAGGGAGATTGCATAAGAGGGCTGTTGCTAAGGGGTGTGACTTGTGACTTGGAATGACTAAACTGTATAAATATGATGTGAGAAAATAAATAGGAGTCAGTCAGGGAACATGCATAAATTGAGGTGTGTGGATTATTCTGATGGAATATAATATTTCTAACCGGAAGGGAATATTATTATGTAAGCACTGTGCAGCTCTGCTCCTATACACTGGGGGGTAGTATTGTATTCCTGTAAATCTGAGGACTGGGTATTAATGGAGACTAACCAGGCTGAGCCCAGAGAGAGATGACCCAAAGTAATTGACAAACCATTGGGATTCCTGTAAGCCAAAGGCAGGTGGTCAACCCTTGTTTGTCACAGCTGGTGGGCAGTGGTGGGCATCTTAGCAGTGGTAAACGGCAGCAGCCTGGATGTGGGAAATATATGCCAGAGGCGGCAGGAAATTGGTGCAGGCTTGGTAGAGGAAAGGAGACAATCCAGGTGACACAGGAGCTGATAACCAGAAAGGACAGCAATAAGGTGGCTGATGTTTTGGATATTTGTGCAACAGGCAGGATGAACGCTGTAACAGATCTCCTGGCACCCCGAACGGGTACCTCCGTTGATGTACGCGTCCAAGTTTGCGTCGAGGCCTACAAGCACCGCACCGGACACCACAACCACCACAGACTCCACAACCGCCGTAGCTTAACTGGAGCCGCGCCGTCTTCCTTCCACCCTGTATGAATCTCCAGCATCCATGATCGTGTGGGGAAGACCTCTCCTCCAAGAAGAGTACATCAGGAACAAGGGTTCAGTAGTTTAAAGCTCCAGGGAGTATGCAAAGCATAGCAATCCCCAGTATGATATAGCAATCCCCTCCAAGAACGAGACAAGGCTATGTTTTGAAGGGTCAAGGAGCACTCTCCTGCTGGCACACCCAGCCTGGTTTTTATTACAGTCAGGTACAAACAGAACACACCCAGGGGAAGGTAGAAACAACCAATAACACAATAGTAACGCCCACAGTTTCCCTCCCCTCTACTTGAGAGATAATTGAGTTTATTATTGTATCTACTCAATTATCTCCCAGCTAAAACTTACACATTTTTATCCATTTTTATAACTTTATGATTTTACAGATGTCCCAAAACCTAGACCCCTCTGTGCTGCCAAGATCAATGTCGTCCTCCAAGGCCTCCCATAATAAACTCGGGCCATCATAATCATCCCCCTCCAGTAAGTTGTGTTCAGCCGTCCAGGGGGTAAGTCGAACGGTATGCCACCAGAGGGCCTGGTATGCGTTGTCTAGCCAGATCTCTCGCCGTACCAGGGTCTCTAGTCTTGTCACCCACTCATCCAGGGGCTGCTCTCCCAATAGATACATCCGCATCGCCACACGCTTCTGTAGCCGCTGCTCATCACTGGGGAGACTCTCACCTCGCCGCCATTGGGCATCTTCCAGGGCATCATACCAGAGTTCCTTTCTGTCTGCATCCCTGTAGTCCGCGGCCTCCTCCTCATCCTCATTATGGAACGCTGTCCAAAAACTAGCCGGTTCCATCCTGCTGTAGCTAGGGGCGCTGTACGGATACTAGCGTTGCCCTCAATTTGTAACTCCAAACGTTACCAGTGTCTCCGGGCTGTTTTTCCTCGCACTAGGACGCCATCCCACCACTGCCACCAATGTAATGGATCTCCTGGCACCCCGACCGGGTACCTCCGTTGATGGACGCGTCCTAGTTTGCGTCGAGGCCTACAAGCACGCACCGGACACCACAACCACCACAGACTCCACAACCGCCGTAGCTTAACTGGAGCCGCGCCGTCTTCCTTCCACCCTGTATGAATCTCCAGCATCCATGATCGTGTGGGGAAGACCTCTCCTCCAAGAAGAGTACATCAGGAACAAGGGTTCAGTAGTTTAAAGCTCCAGGGAGTATGCAAAGCATAGCAATCCCCAGTATGATATAGCAATCCCCTCCAAGAACGAGACGAGGCTACGTTTTGAAGGGTCAAGGAGCACTCTCCTGCTGGCACACCCAGCCTGGTTTTTATTACAGTCAGGTACAAACAGAACACACCCAGGGGAAGGTAGAAACAACCAATAACACAATAGTAACGCCCACAGTTTCCTTCCCCTCTACTTGACAGATAATTAATTGAGTTTATTATTGTATCTACTCAATTATCTCCCAGCTAAAACTTACACATTTTTATCCATTTTTATAACTTTATAATTTTACATAGTACATAAATAAAACTTACATTTTTATGAACAACATAAATTGTGGAACAACATATTAAAAAATGGCATGAATCAGACCAGGGGTTCAAAAGTTAGTAAAAGTATCTTTTACACATAACACACAGACATTTCACATATCCCCCATAGTGGGCCACACAAAACACATATAGGGACAATAGGTGGGTCACACCTCCCTGAGGCTACCTGGCAACTTTGATACAATCAGACATGGATTAGATCATCCTTCTTTGTTCTTATGTCTGAGAATGAAAACACTTTATACAATAGACTTCCTTATCTTATGAAGAGTCTCTGTAACAGGATTATCTCCCATGCCAAGGTCTGCACTAGTCTGGGTCAATATTCTGCAGAGCATAAACCAACATACATACAGTATAATAGTAGGATCATATTTTAACCAAGAATTAAATAACCATAAAACAGGGTAAAACAGTGATGGGTTCCGTTACACACCTCCCCCGTGACCATAGGCTGGCATACACGGTCTGATCCCAACGGATCGGCCTGGGGATGTCCGGACAAAAGTATTTGTTGGTCAATTCTCTAGTTTGACAACCCATCAGCATTACTGCAATTCACATTTACTCACATTTCCCATAGTCTTTCATTATATGAATGGGCTCCATGGCATAGCTATCTGTGGTATCATGGTTCACACAGGGCAAGTACCGAATGACCCCCCTGTATTTAAAGGGCCAGAATGAGTGACATACACTTTGGTATGGCAGAATACTGTGTTTAAAGGGCAATATGTCCCAGGGCCATAGTCGCAGGACAGGAGGCTGGCAAACAGTCCTCTCCAAGACAAAGTGGCGAAGGGCACTTCGTCACACATCTCCCCTTTGGGGGGAAGTCTAACCAGGCACCTGACCTTCTGCCGGTTAGTGCCTCCGTTAGACGATCCACCAACCCACAATAAACCTGTGCTAGAGAAGCCCCCCCACAACAACAAAGTGCAAGAGCAGCCCACCCACAACAAACAGTTACTGCACCTGGATATTTCGCTGTGGTGATGGGGCAACACACTGAGGGGACTTGAGAGGCAGAGGCCAGCAGCACTCTGCCCGGATTCCAGCTCTTCTGCTGGTATAACCTGCAGGACATCCTGCTCTGTACAAGGGACAAAGGGAGGGCAGAGGCCGACTGCACTCTGCCCCGCTGTCAGCTCTTCTGCTGGTGTACTTGGGACATATTCCGGCTCAGTAGCCAGGGAAACGTGGGGGTCAGTGGGGGTTAACATTTCCTCTGTTAAACCTGGGGCCACATTAGAAGTTAGCTGGGGAGGGGAATTTTTTACTTACCCCCTCCTCCGATTGTCCCAGTGAGGGTAGTTGGGGATCTGGACAGGCTGTGGGCGCAGAGACCACGGTCCCATCTGCGCCGTCTGGGAGATTGGTGTCTCCCCTTGTTAGGGTAAGCTGTCGCTGGGGAGGAAGGACGACACCTTCTGCCTCCTGGGGTTCACACTGCCGCTTGGGGGGAAGGACGACACCTTCTGCCCCCTGGGGTTCACACTGCCGCTAGGGGGGAAGGACGACACCTTCTGCCCCCTGGGGTTCACACTGCCCCTGGGGGGGATGGATGACACCTTCTGCCCCCTGTGGTTCACACTGCCGCTGGGGGGGAAGGACGACACCTTCTGCCCCCTGGGGTTCACACTGCCGCTGGGGGGGAAGGACGACACCTTCTGCCCCCTGGGGTTCACACTGCCCCTGGGGGGGATGGACGACACCTTCTGCCCCCTGTGGTTCACACTGCCGCTGGGGGGGAAGGACGACACCTTCTGCCCCCTGGGGTTCACACTGCCGCTGGGGGGGAAGGACGACACCTTCTGCCCCCTGGGGTTCACACTGCCGCTGGGGGGGAAGGACGACACCTTCTGCCCCCTGGGGTTCACACTGCCGCTGGGGGGGATGGACGACACCTTCGGCTCCCTGTAGGGCCGGTAGAGAGACCTCGGTCCCATCTCTACCTGCCATCTGGAGGTTATCCCAGGACCAGTCAATGAGGTCTGGTTCTGCTTGTCGGATAGGTTGGGGCTGCACGAAGCTGAGCAGGTGTTGGTAGTCCTGCTCCAGCTCCCACTCTCTTGTTACCAGGTGGGTCATGTCTTTGCTCACCTCGCCTTCGTCAACCCAGACATACATGCCCATCCGGTAGTCGTAGATGTCCCAAAACCTAGACCCCTCTGTGCTGCCAAGATCAATGTTGTCCTCCAAGGCCTCCCATAATAAACTCGGGCCATCATAATCATCCCCCTCCGGTAAGTTGTGTTCAGTCGTCCAGGGGGTAAGTCGAACGGTATGCCACCAGAGGGCCTGGTATGCCTTGTCTAGCCAGATCTCTCGCCGTACCAGGGTCTCTAGTCTTGTCACCCACTCATCCAGGGGCTGCTCTCCCAATAGATACATCCGCATCGCCACACGCTTCTGTAGCCGCTGCTCATCACTGGGGAGACTCTCACCTCGCCGCCATTGGGCATCTTCCAGGGCATCATACCAGAGTTCCTTTCTGTCTGCATCCCTGTAGTCCGCGGCCTCCTCCTCATCCTCATTATGGAACGCTGTCCAAAAACTAGCCGGTTCCATCCTGCTGTAGCTAGGGGCGCTGTACGGATACTAGCGTTGCCCTCAATTTGTAACTCCAAACGTTACCAGTGTCTCCGGGCTGTTTTTCCTCTCACTAGGACGCCATCCCACCACTGCCACCAATGTAATGGATCTCCTGGCACCCCGACCGGGTACCTCCGTTGATGGACGCGTCCTAGTTTGCGTCGAGGCCTACAAGCACGCACCGGACACCACAACCACCACAGACTCCACAACCGCCGTAGCTTAACTGGAGCTGCGCCGTCTTCCTTCCACCCTGTATGAATCTCCAGCATCCATGATCGTGTGGGGAAGACCTCTCCTCCAAGAAGAGTACATCAGGAACAAGGGTTCAGTAGTTTAAAGCTCCAGGGAGTATGCAAAGCATAGCAATCCCCAGTATGATATAGCAATCCCCTCCAAGAACGAGACGAGGCTACGTTTTGAAGGGTCAAGGAGCACTCTCCTGCTGGCACACCCAGCCTGGTTTTTATTACAGTCAGGTACAAACAGAACACACCCAGGGGAAGGTAGAAACAACCAATAACACAATAGTAACGCCCACAGTTTCCTTCCCCTCTACTTGACAGATAATTAATTGAGTTTATTATTGTATCTACTCAATTATCTCCCAGCTAAAACTTACACATTTTTATCCATTTTTATAACTTTATGATTTTACATAGTACATAAATAAAACTTACATTTTTATGAACAACATAAATTGTGGAACAACATATTAAAAAATGGCATGAATCAGACCAGGGGTTCAAAAGTTAGTAAAAGTATCTTTTACACATAACACACAGACATTTCACATATCCCCCATAGTGGGCCACACAAAACACATATAGGGACAATAGGTGGGTCACACCTCCCTGAGGCTACCTGGCAACTTTGATACAATCAGACATGGATTAGATCATCCTTCTTTGTTCTTATGTCTGAGAATGAAAACACTTTATACAATAGACTTCCTTATCTTATGAAGAGTCTCTGTAACAGGATTATCTCCCATGCCAAGGTCTGCACTAGTCTGGGTCAATATTCTGCAGAGCATAAACCAACATACATACAGTATAATAGTAGGATCATATTTTAACCAAGATTTAAATAACCATAAAACAGAGTAAAACAGTGATGGGTTCCGTTACAAACGCAATAGAGGAAAGTGTCCCTTCTTGCTCATTGGAAGGCATTTCTGGGATTGTGGCCGGGTCATGAGCTGAATGACTGGCTGTCGGACCTGGTATGGCAACAAATTGATTTGGAATACCAGTATGGTGCCTGGGGCGGACCTACCAGTGCCCCTGATGCGGAGCCCTATTTGCCATTGGGGCTGGAGGAGGCACTCCGCGGACCGTGTTTATGGTGATTGGAACTGCAGCATGGGGAGTCTCCATCAACCACTTAACCTGGTGGAAACATGTTGCCAGTCACTGGGAATAAGGCCTTGGGCTGATGAGGCTCTGGTACTAGTGCCCCTGACCGGCAGGAGTTGCAACTAGAGGTAGAGTATATGGATCTTCTGGATGTGGCTGCCACGGAGGGGCTTTGGCCACCAAGCTGGGGAAAACCCTGCCAGTCTGGCAGGGCAGAAGGTCATGTAGCAAAGACCAAGAGTGCCCAGATATGTTGTGCTATGGCTGGGTCAAATAGGGACTGTATGGACTTTGGAACCACTGAGGACTTGCCATCAGAGGGCCCCATAAAATGTCAAGGAGTCTGGGGAGATGATGTTATGGCTTCTGACCAGCACTGTGTCTATATGGATATACAAATGGGCCAGGCCCAAGTAAATGTTACTATGAATGGGACAGATGGGGATGGTACCATTCATGATGGGTGCATACCAGAGGCAGTGGAGTCTTGATCCCAGACAGTAATGGCAGGCCGGGTGGACCCAGTGATCAAGGATCCTGATGGAATTGAGCGCTATGCCCAGATGGTGGGAGACAAGAAAGAAGAATGAAGGGAATTAATCCAGCTGTCATTCAAGGAAGTGGACCTTCCAGTCCAGGCCACCATAATGGATGCTGCTGTCAGGATAAGACCGGTATTTTCCTCCTTGGAGGTATTTTATTGGGTTCCAAACTGGAGAGTTTCCCAAAGACATGGGGAAGGGGAGGACACTGGCCCCTGGCTGTTGGGGGTTGCTAGCCATGGCACCTTGGGAACTGTCATCTGTACTTGGTACCCCCAGGACTTTTTGGACTGGGTGAACTAGAAGGCCCAAAGGACACCCCTGAACTCAGACTGGTCAGGGGAGAAAGCAGACCTGGGGAGGGGTGCTGGATTGCCCACTTGTGGTAATATAGGCCCAGAGACTGTTTTAGATACCCCAGTACAGGTGTGGGGACTGGCTCTGGCATAGAAATTGTGGTCCACATTTTGGCCCCTGGGGCGTGAATTCGGCAGGTCAGGTTACTTTAGTGCTCCAATTGGGGGATTATTGCAAGTACCTGCTAGCTTCGACTACCAGTAAGGGCCCCCCAGGACACTCTTGCCATGTGGTCCCCAAAGAAAAAATGTTTGCCCCTGACCCACTGGGTGAGAGGTGGCGTTTGACCAGTGTCTGAGTTCAGGGGTGTCCTTCGGGCCTTCTAGATCAGGTTGGCAATTGCACCATGGAAGCTATGCCCAAAGTTGAGTGCCCAATGGACTTTGGGAGACTGGGTAGAATGTGGGGTACCCGCCACCCCATCACAGACATAAGTAAGATCAGTGTGGCTAGGAAGTCATCCAACAGGATCACTCCCTATGCCACACTAGAAAAGGGGGGGGGGGGGGAAAGCTGTTATACCCAGGAGGGCCTCAAAAATCCCTGCCAGTTACACTAAAAAAAAAAAATATGTGTGAATTATCCTACCCGTGACAAAAGGTCTCATTGAGCAAATCAGCCAAGATGGCACTAACGCCACAGGGGGCATTTAGAAGTGCTGACAGCAAATTATTGACAGATGGGCCACTTAGCTAGAGGGAGATTGGGTAAGAGGGCTGTTGCTAAGCGGTGTGACTTGTGACTTGGAGTGACTAAACTGTATAAATATGATGTGAGAATATAAAAAGGAGTCAGTCAGTGAACATGCATAAATTGAGGTGTGCGGATTATTCTGATAGAATATAATATTTCTAACCAGAAGGGAATAATATTATCTAAGGACTCTGCCTGCAACTCTGCTCCTATCCACTGGGGGTAGTATTGCGTTCCTGTATTCCTGTAAACCTGAGGACTGGGTGTTAATGGAGACTAGCCAGGCTGAGCCCAGAGAGAGATGACCCAAAAGAATTGACAAAGCAGAGGGATTCCTGTAAGCCAAAGGCAGGTGGTCAATCTTGGTTCGTCACACAAGTGGGATGAACCAAGATTGACCACCTGCCTTTGGCTTACAGGAATCCCTCTGGTTTATTATGGAGGTGAGTGGAAAAAACGATGTAGGGGGTGGGAGTGAGGGAGAAAGAGTTAGTGAAGATTAAATGGGTGGTATTAGAGGAAAAAGGAAGATATGGGAACAGGGAAGGGTGTGGTATGAAGATGAAAAGCAAGAAGGGGTGGGATAGAGATGATATGGAACAAATATAGAGAGGGGCATAGGACAACAAGAGAGAGTAATGGATGACTATAGAGAATGGGATTTGGGATAGAGAAAGTGGATGGGATGGAGATAGAGTATGGTGAATTGGATGTAGAAAAAGAATAGGGTATGAGATGGGATGAAGTGGGGAAGATAACATCTTGAAAATCTTGAAAATATATGGAATTTTTTTGGGGGGGAATCACATTTTACACGTGACAGGTCTCAATCAAGGCCTGCCCGTCAAAACAGGGACATCTGGTCACCTTACTAAAAAAACATTGTTCATTTGCTACATGTAATATGCTCCAATTCTGGTTAGTAAAATATTTAGTGCTTCTTTTAAAATGCTGAAAAATTACTTTATAATGCTGCAAAATCCAACTATCATTTACTTTTATCTACACCTATGCCAGCTTAAAGAACCATTGGAATTCAATAATTACTATATGCCCATAAGAAGACTTTGCCTTAATATTTGATTATTAACTGATATTTGCCATTATTGTTTACTTTTGGTTATTGACGCTAAAAATTACATTTTACAAGTTATGCAGTCTCTAACCTCACCCACCTCAGGTATGGAACTAGAGTTTCTTATGCTTTTCTAATCAGGTGCCAAAAGAATCTATGGAGATCCCTCAGGTGAGTTACTAAAGGGTGGGTGTCTAAGGGAAGGTATGAGGAAGTACTGTGTTGTAGAAATGGCCATGCCCATTTACAATTAAATAGATTTCTTAAAAGGCAAACAAACCTAAAGCAACAGAAAAACATGGGAAGCCATGATATATAAATAGATGCTCTGTATGTGAGAGGGGCACTTACATTTCTGAAGAGGCATGGTTGTATCTATTGATGCAACCGTCCTGCTTTTGGCCCTGTGAGAGGATGTTGTGTCAGTTTCAATATGTTCCAGTTATCTAACAAATCCTAAAGTCTTCCCCACCCTCCCTCCACTCATAGCCTAAAAACACACCCCTGTGATCCAGCTCTTTGAGTCTCTCCAGCATCTGTTTGTTGTTCGCTGTATTCTCTAATAACAAGAGTAAATGTAAGATTGTTGTTTTGTCTGTAAACGTACTCTCAAACATAAAACATGATCATAATAATTTACAGCCTTATTAAATTGTGATTCAGCAAATTCTAAAGGGCTCTATTTAAGCACATAGCATATTTTTTACAGAAGTGTTTATTCAGTAAAGAACTTGCTTTTGGATAGAAGTTCACTGACTAAAAACTTCTTTAAAAAAATATATGCTATGTGCTTAATTAGATCCCTATTCAATTGACCGAATTGCAATTTAATAAGGCTGAGAGTGTTATTGCATCTGCTCAGTGAGGATATTATTCACAGAAACTAAATAAATTAACCATGTCTTATTTATTAAGTCATTCTTTCTTGTTTTAATAAAGTTTAATCTATTTCTAACATAAAGCTGGCTTCTGTTTTTTTTATTATTAACATACTGAAAGTACTTTATTGTTATCTGAGAATAATATTAAAGGAACATGGAATTTATCAATACCGCTCTGCATGATCAACCAGAGCACTGAAAACCAAGTAAAAAATATGTTTTCATTCAAATTGATGCATGTGTCTCTTAAACTACCTTCACCTTACAAGCTCTGCAAGGACAAAAAAGCACAGGCATTATGAAAATTATAATAAATCCCTCCTTGTGCAACCAAAAAAATGTCAGTTTATTCCTCTGGATCCTTTAACGATTCTAATCTCAAAGAAATAAACACTGTACTATTATAGAGAAGAGAGAATATATTTAGAGGTATCTTGTAATCTATGGTTCCTTCAGGACCTGTGAAATTTTCTTCAAAATCTCAATAAATCCTGCAGTGCAAGCCAGACCCCTGCCAACTCAATGTAAATAAACAGTTTGAGACAGGAATAGGATATTTTTTTCATGTGTGTAAGGACTCGAGCCCTAAGCACAGTTATGCAGATAGTAACATAGTAATTGAGGTTGAAAAATACATATAGTCCATCGAGTTTAACTTCAGAAGATCTCCTCTGATATTTGGATTCATTTTTAACTTATACAGAGAAAGGCAAAGAAAAAGAAAAATGAAACATTGACAATTGTCTCTTAAAGGGAAACAAAATTCCTTCCTGACCCCAAAATTCTGGTAATCAAAAAACTCCCTGGATCAATATTCCTCCGCCTGGAATATTTTTTCTTATCAGTTGAAAACTGTTTGCCTGACAAAACTTTTTGTTGATTCAGGATTTATTTATATAAAGTAATCATAACTTAGGCGTCTTTTTTTTATATGGAAAAATATGCTTTATTTAGTTATTTCTTTATATCTTAGCAATTTCTCTTTTGTTGCCCATCTCTGTACCTTTTCCAGATCTAAAATGTCCTTTATTGAAATTGTCCCCAAAATGGATCTCCATATTCCAAATGAGGGCGTACTAGGGATTTGTATAGTGACATAATTATATTTGCTTCCCTTCTTAATACATGCTAATATTTTATTTGCCTTTGCAGCTGCTGCTTGGCATTGAGCACTGTTACCTAGGCGGTTGTCCACAAGCACTCCCAAACCCTTTTCTATATTTGATACTCATAGTTTTGTTCCATTTAGATTATAAATTGCATGCTTAATTTTTCTTCCTAAGTGCATAAACTGATCTTTATTTGTATTAAATCTTATCTGCCATTTAGCTGTTCATTTTTCTAATTTATGTAAGACCCTTTGCAATGAAAGTATACATAAATGGACAGCACACTACTTTATGAGGAGGTCATATAATGTATGTGTAGTGTGTGTAAGTGTAACACACAACCAAGAATATATAGGGCAATGTCTACTGATACAGGAATACATATTTATCCTGCTGTAGTCTGTAACTCTCTAAAATGCACCAGCAGGTAGCAGTGCACTCAGAGAGGAGCATGCACAGGACTAAGTGAACAAAATATGTTGGAGTCATCTGGGGACTTTGAAAGTGTCTGCTGTGTCTTCTCTGACCTGTATTAACAAATTAAAAATGCTTTATGCAACTGCCAAACTGCAACCCCGCCCCTACCAAAAGCTGCAGTGCAAAATCATCCTAGCAGTACACACTGACGAGTCAAACAGCTCCATGCCTCTATAAATGGACACAGTAAATTCTTTAAAGAAAGATTTGTGGCTTCAAGGAATGGTCTCTTAGCAATGATGGCTATTGTATGAAAGGTAATTCGCCGATCCCCTTCTGGATTGCTACCTTGTTGTGGTGAAGGAGCTTATGTACTATAACATGTAGGGTCCCTTAGAGTGTAAGTTTGCAAGTTTTCAATCGTGTGTCCGTGCCTTGGAAACAAGCACTATCTACATTTGATTATAAGCTCAAAAATAGGTCCCTCCATTCTTTATAAGGTGTTAAGTTTGTTTTTTGCCATGTACTAAACCCCTGTACAGCGCTACGGAATATGTTGGCGCGATATAAATAAAGATAATAATAATAAAAGGGTCACCCAAGATGGGCAGGTTATAACAGAGATGTCAAACAAATTGTAGTCCACTGGAGATGGAACCGGCAACCCACTCCAGTATCTGTAACAAGAACACCTTATGGATAAGCACAGAGACATAACGATAGATGAGCTTGGCCTGCTGTGGTCCATAGGGTCACAGGGAGTTGGACATGACTGAACGACTAAACAACAACAACAATACTGAACACTAACTGTGAATACAAAAGGAGAAGTTGGAAAAGAAATAGATAGGATGGGTTAAGTGAGCATTATTAAGTATTTAAGTTGGTAGCAGTGGAGTACTTCCAAAAGTGACATACTGCATTCTATACTACTTTATTCACCATTGGACTACTGATTTCCTGCAAGGCCAAGCAAATTAATTCAATCACATATATAGTTGTGAGCGTACGAGTTGTTGCTAACGCTGCGGGCTCGCTGCGGGCTCACGAAGCAAGGGCACTGCCCGAGGGTCTCAGTTGCTGGCATGGAGCGCCGTAGGCGCTCCATGCCAGCACCTGAGGACCTCGCAAAGCGAGGGCCGCAGTTGCTGGCATGGAGCGCCGAAGGCGCTCCTTGCCAGCAACTGCGACCCTCGCAAACTTCACGTCGCAACCCAAACAGTACGACACACACATTACGACACTCGCAAACAACATACGACACACGTTCACACACATTACGGACTCGCAACACTCGGACGCAACTCGCGAACATTACAAAATGTAAAACACAATACATACACACACCACATACATAAAAAACTTACCTACACCAAGAGGGAGCACCCAGCACCTCAAAAATACAACTTACACCTCGATTTTACTTCAAATAAAACAGTTTAGAGACAAAAAAAAAAAACGAAGCGAGAGAAAAAATGGCCGCCGAACAAAACGAAAACGAGGCTACAACACTCTAAACTCGCAAAACGCCACAAGAAACTCGCAAAACACCACAAAACACCTACGGATATTCCGATACAAACGTATAACACACATTACTCGCCATTTCACGCCAATGCGGAAGTACACGACAACGGTTTGGGCTCGCGCACGCACAGTGTTACACTGCACACATTCAGCATGCTTACACAGCAGATCCACACCACTAATGCTGCAGCAACATCAAAACACATTCACAGCTCTTCCACACAATGCTTTAAAATAGGTAAAGTATATTCATTTATTAATGTATTATATATTTCATTATTACACAATAAACAGCATTAGCTACCTTACAATTTCATTGCCGTCATTTTTTGACGGGCAATTCGCTAGTTTAGATATAAAGAGGAGGTTTAAAATAAGCTTTTAAAGCCTCTTGAGACTTGTGCAAAAAAATAACAATGGGACAGGTAGGCAAGCTTGGTAATGTAACAATAAACATATTAAATTCAGCTGGTTAGACCGGTTTCAAAAGAACTATTATGTAAGAAATAAATTAGCCTGCCATATATACAGTTAAGAATAGCTTCTTAGATGTCTTTTCACACCTTCCAACATTTCTCTGCACCTTACAATCATTGAAATTTTCCCAAAATTAAAAAACTTTATGTGGGCCCAATAAAAAAATAATTTTTCATCCTCTTTGCGTCACAAAAGGCTTGTGGGAGATTTATTGCACACATCACTCTGGGGCAGCATTTGGCACAGACTTAGAAGCGTTGATTATCAATCAACTCAGAGGGGGATTTTATTTTAGACGAAATACAAAAAAATTGACAGACTGGTATTTAGAAAATACAAAAAAATCTTAAAGGACCATTGATTTTTTTTTCTTTGTTGCATATGAAATAGAAAGATAATGTTGAACAGTGTGTTTCTTTTTTTAAAAATAAAGCTCCTGGTGTAGTATTTACTGCTTTGAATGTATAACTGTCTTTAAAGGCTTGTCTCTATAAGCCAATAGCTGTATGAGTAATATTTGTCTGCCAGTGAGATCAATAGCCTCATTAAATTGGAGCCTCTTAAGTCCAACATGCGTGCTTGAAATTTTAACGTTTTACGTCGCTATTAAATTAGAAGTGTTGTGAGTTACGAGCTAGAGACTCTAAATTGTAAACTTGTTCTCGGCCGTCTGAGTTGCGTGCTAGAACGCGAACAATTAAGCAAGCACATAGTTACGGGATAAGATGGAGCCAATGGCAAAATAGATTGTCATCACTGCATCACAAGAAAATGGAGCACGGATTTCAAAGTCTTACTGGGGTTAATTAAGAGCTACGAGCGAACCCACATTTCAGTCATAATGCAATATTAATAAAGCCGCAAATATGATATTCTATCACATGCAAGTTACAGTATATGTATCAACACATTGATTGCTGGGATCGATATAACACAATAAAGATACATGAAATCAACTCTTTTTCTGAGTCGATTTATGGGCTTGAGAATGTTGTGCTATTAATTCTAAGATCTAACATAATTTTCCCTTTCAATATTAGTACAGTAGTGAGTTTTTATTTGATTCACAAGTGCTACGTGTTGGACTTTACCCCCCTTGCGGGTCCTCTCGAGCACACGTTGGCTTTTAGGCTCAATTTACATGTTACGGGCTTGCTCGCAAGTGACTAGTTTGCAATTTAATAGCTAAATTGAAAACGTAGCGGTTACGGGCTTGAAGGATCAAAGGATTTATGGCCGCAAAGTTCAACGTTGCTCAACACATAGCTTTTTCTCGTCCGTCCTGCGGCTTAACACGCAAGTCCGGTGCGAACAACGTGTCAGGGCTAATTTAATAGCCGTAACCCATAAATTTGGAGTTACGGGCTACGTTTTAAAACATAGCCCCAATTTAATGAGGCTGCTAGAGTAGTGCATATTCTCTGGTCCCACACATCTATATCCTGTGGCATTTCTGGATAGTTTCCAACAAGTTAAAACAAGTTTTACTAAATATTTTTTCATGAAAAAATAATCCTTTATAATGTTTAAAACATGCTCTTTTAAATGCAAGACAGAAAAATGTTAATTACATGTATATTTAGGTGAATATTTATTAATATTTGATATATAAGCAAAATTGTGTATTTGTATGCATGTAACAGGATATAATATGTTATGGTAGGTAAAAAGGTGATTAGAAATATCCTCCACCATATATAAAGAAAAAAATTCCATTCTGAATATACTTACATGTCGCATTCAGGTTAGGAGACTTTCAGCCCTATTAAATTAGAAGCCCGTATCGGCATCGGCAAGGCTTCAAGGGCTGCAGGCTTTGAGTTTGGCAGAGTTACATAGCTATTAAATTAGAACAGGCCACGAGTTACGGGCTTGAGACGCAAACCCGTAAACCATTTTTCGAACATTGGATGCGCAGCCTTGAACATGTTCAATTAGTCAAACCCGTAGTTACGGGTTTAGATGGAGCCAATGGAAACAGAGATCGTCATCATTACGGCAATTAAAAATGGAGGTTGGATTTCAAAATCTTACAGGGTGCAATTAGGAGTTACGATCGGACCCACATTCCAGATATAATGCAATATTGATAAAGCCGTAAATATGATATTCTTATCCAATGCAAGCTCCATTATATGTATTAACACATTGATTGCCGGTTGATATAACACGGAAATTTAACATGAAATAAAGTATTTTGTTTGGCCCGATTTGCGAGCTTGATAATGTTGTGCTATTAATTCTAAGACCTAACATCACTTTCCATTTTAATAAAAGTACAGTAGTGTGTGTATATGTGCATTTACAGTGCTACAGATTGGACTTTACTCCTGTAGCGGGTGTTCTCTAGTACCCGTGAGCTTTTGGGCTCCATTTGCGGGTTACGGGCTTGGACACCAGTGAATTTGTTGCAATTTAATAGCATGATTGGAAACATAACAGTTACAGGCTTGAAAGATGAAAGGAATTGCGGGCGCGCAGTTAAAATTTTCACGGCCCGTTGCCTTTTCTCACCCTTAAACCCCCGCAAGTCGTTGACGGGTTGCTTTGCAAGTCTAATTTAATAGCTGTAAGTCTTGTAGGCTATGTTACGGGCTACGGTTTTACACGTTGACCTAATTTAATAGGCCTGCTGATTTCCCATATAATTACTTGTGTTTTCACTGAAACTAAGGATTCTGGGTAGTGATGTGCAATTGATGCCTAAAATATATGAGGAATTTCATCTCAATGCCTTTGTCTCCTATGAACATTTTTAAGATATGATATGATTAACATTATTTTTAGAGCAATCTAAGTCCTATCTTAGTTATTGTTGTATTTGCACGTTGAAGCGTACTTGATAAATCCTTTAGACTTTTAGCTTTTAGTTCAACACTGTATTGTTTCTGCCCATTCTTGCAACACTGTGATTCATGGAAGCCATTTTGAATACTGTGAATTTTCTAACTACTAAGTTTGCTGTATAGGTAAAGCCATTATAGGTCCTGTTTTTTTCCACTTTGGAATTTTAGATTCCACATTATATCTAGTGCTGCTTTTCTAGTTTAACCAGTCTCAGGCTGTGGTTCTCTTTGGCCCAGTTTTGAAAGCATAGCAGCCTTATAGCCTGGCAAGATACACCAGCATCTGTACAGTTGTGCTCCTACTGCAATAATCCATAACGTGATCCCACTCCTTACAGAGACCATAATTCTGGATTTACAGTATGGAGCTGCTGGCTTTCTGTGCTTAAAGCTCACATTAAGACTAAACACATTAATAATCCTATTTGATAAAAAAAACAAAAACATAAATAGATAAGAACCATGAATCCTGGTATTGCCTTATATTTAAAAACTAGAATTAAAATTATGTTATTTTAATAAAAATAAGCATATACTTAGCAATTACAATAGTAATAGATATAATGCCATATAAGACAACCTCAGTCTGTTTACTTAAGACTTCTTAGAGCTCTGAAGGCAGTTAAGCAAAGTCAGTTGTTTGAGTTATGAAAGTGCAAAGACATATTCATTGGGTTGCAAGAGTTTTAGCGTACTTGACAAGTAAGATTATCTGACAGATAGCAGGAGGTTTTAAGATGAGATGTCCAACATGTCATTGAATTTCATATTATAGAGAATAAATTATAGGTTGTTTTATTGTTTCTTTCTGAAGTGTTTTCTCAATTAACAATTCTAGTTACTTTGAATAGCATCCTGTAAATCTGAAATGTATTGTCCTTCAACCATTGCTTTTTGGACAACTTCTCCTGAAAGGCTGTTCATTCTTTAATTCCTGTAAAGTAGTGGTTGACCACATTGCCAAGGAAATGTCAAGATCCAGGATCAATGCGTGGGCTGAAATATGGTCCCTCCTGAAACATTGTTGTATTGTGTAAATTCGTTGAGCATTTCTTTTATATCGCCATTTCTTTATTTTGTTTCCATATACAGCAGTGTACCCTGGGGTTCCATTCTGCATAACCAGAAGTTCCACTAGACAACATAACATGTCACTCTGAGGAAAGCTTGTGGCATCCTCGAAAGGGTTGTGACAAGATATTGTGGTGTATTTAGGTTTGTGATGCCCTAGCCCTGTCCACTGACAGTGCCTACCCCCTTTTATATATATATATATATATATATATATATATATATATATATATATATATGAAGAGTGGGCAACCTTACATGTCTAGTAATCTGCAGGAATAATCAGAATATTGCAGTATAGAGGGATATGTTTTCATAGGACAAACATTTTAGTAAGAATGACAAGCTTTCAAGACCTGCACCTCTCTTTATCAAGTCAGAAGCAATACTGATTAAGGTTTACCATGGGCATTGGAATAAACCTTAATCAGTATTGCATCTGACTTGATAAAAAGAGGTGCATAAAAAGAGAAGCTTGCCACTCTAACTAAAATGTTTGCCCAAATAAAGGTATGATTGTGTAAGCAATACTCTGATTATGGGAGGAGGCTGGATGGGGAGTGGGGGGAAAATCTTAGTAACTGCGTGAGACTGGCTAATTTTGTTACCCAAAAAATGGCATCATAGGCCTAGGCTATGTGTTATGACATGATGTTTATGGATTTTGAGGCACTGTGGTTTGTAATCGAGTTGGTTTGGATCCTGGTGAACCATTTTGGTATGCAATCTAATTAAGTTTGAGTTTTTGTAAGCTAATGCATCACTGAATTAATAAAAGTTTTACATTTGCTACCTAACGTGAGACAGCCAATGTGCCTCTCTGTACCGGAAAGCTGAAGTCACAATTTGCCATCATGCCTTTCAAATGGCAGGTTTTAAACATTACCAAAAATCTTCTTTATATGAAATATGAATGCTGCAAGAATAAAAAAAAAGTCTTTAAATCCATGAGCAAACTAGTCTATAAAAAAGCTAATTTATTCCAAAAGCAATTTGTACATAGATTTAAACAATATTTTGCAAAGAAAAACTTATGTAATATTTAAAACCAAGTCTTTTAAACAGATGATGATTACAAAAGTTGTGGTGCAAACTGCCATGCTTCATGTTGGGTTATTACAACAGTCATTGATTTTATCAACACATTTGTAAATATCTAGGTAACCAAGCCCGAACTGTGACTCTCTGAATGTAGCTGAGGAAATGTATAATAATTAAATAAGTTTACTTATTGATACATTAAGCCAGTGTGAAGACTAGACTCTATCCATACGTATCCATAAATATGTTTGTTTTATTTGTACTCCATGCATGGATATTTTTTTTAAGAACAAGTCTAGGTAATTATTTCTGGGAATTATATATTTGTAAAAGGTGTTAGTGCTGTATACACTGCTTTGAATGTGCATTTAACCTGATTGGCTTGTTTTTGTCTGCCAAGGAGAACTAATAAACATTCATAATGCATATACAGTAGTCTTTTAATTGCATAAGGTTAATTTGGGAGTTAAAAAAAAACATTGCAGAACAAATTTACAATGTGAGTGTTCAAACCCAGAGTCAAATTCAAATGCTCAAATTTGTCCAGAAGTGTTAGGGAAATATAATAATATGCAGGTGTAAAATCATACACCCTTCCCTAAACAGGGCGTCTTCCTTGCTCATTGTTTTCTGTTCTGAAGCTTCTCATTAATTATTTTAGTTTTACATTAGAAGGAGGCAGATTGTTTGCATTCCTGTACAGTTAAAAATAACCCATGTTTAGCTTTTCCAGTATACCTTATAGGGCTCAATGTTCTGTACGTTTATGTCCTAAGAACTTTATTATGGACAAAACTGCACCAGAGATCTTAATGGATATGTGATCACATACCGTATATACACAATGGATGTAGAATGTATTGACCTTAGAGCCCAAATACTCCTTTGCTGTGTTACAACTTCCAAGACATTTGAACATGATTTTAATGAATACAATATCCTTAGAATTCTAAATGGGCCATAATCACTTTCATTGCAAAATAAAAAAAAATTAAATATTTGTTGCTTGGTCATTCAGTCATTTTCAACGCTACGTGAATCTATGGACAGCAGCATGCCAGGTACATCTGTCAGTCACTGGCCCACAAGTTCTTGTTCATTGCTTCAGTGACTTTATCTATCCATCTCTGCCTCTGTCATCCTATTCTTTGTGTGCCTGTAGTCTTTCCCAGCATCAGAGTTTTCTCTAGAAAATCCTGCCGTCTCATGATATGGCCAAAATATTTGAGCTTCTGCCTCATGATCCAGTGAACAGTTTGTCTTGATTTCTTGTAGTACTGATTTATTGGATCTTCTTGCAGTCCAAGGTATTCTAAGTAGTTTGGACCTTTGTTGATAGTGTAATGTCTTTACTTTTTACAGCATAGCTTTCCTCCCCAGAAGTAAACGTCATTTAATGTCATGGCTACAGACATCATCAGAAGAGATTTTGGATCCCAGGAAAATAAAATTGTCACTGCCTCCACTTTTTCCCCATCTATTTGCTAGGAACTGAGATGTTTGCATCTTGTTAGCATTGAGCAGCAGACCAACTTTTGCACTCTCTTCTTTCATCCTCATCAATAGGTCCTTTAGTCCCTCCTCACTTTCAGACATTATAGTATCATCCCTGTATCTGAGGTTGTTGATATTTCTTCCAAAATATTGATTCCGGCTTTGGATTCATCCAGTCCACTCTTAGGCATGATGTACTCTGCATATAAGTTGAATAAATAAGGTGACAATATGCAACCTTGGTGCACACCTTTTCCAATTTTGAACCATTCTGTTGTCCCATATTTGTTCTGACCGTGGCTTCTTGGTCCTCATACAGATTCTTCTGGAGGTGGATGAGATGATCTGGTACTCCCATCTCTTTAAGAATGTGCCTCATTTTGTTGTGATTCACACAGTCAAAGGCTTTAAAATAGTCCATAGGGCAGAAGTAAATATTTTTCTGTAATTCTCTTGCTATCTCTATTATTTATGGTCTGAGCCGCAGTCAGCTCCAGGTCTTGTTTTTGCTGCTTGTATAGAGCTCCTACATCTTTGGCTGCAAAGTCTATAGTCAATCTGATTTCTATATTGTCCATGTGAAGAGTCATCTCAGAGGCTCTTGGAAGAGGGTATTTGCTGCTACCAGAGAATTATCTTGACAGAATTCTCTTACCCTTTTCATTTTGTACTCCAAGGCCAAACTTGCCAGTTATCCCAGGTGTCTTTTGGTTCCCTGCTTTAGCATTCCAATCTCCTATGATGATAGTAATATCTTGGTGTTATATCTATGACGTGTTGAATGTCTCTGTAGAATTGGGCAACTTCAGTCTCCAGCATCCATGGTTGGAGCATAGACTTGGATCACGTTGATGTTAAATGGTTTGCCTTGAATTTGAATCATTCTGTAATTTATTGTAATGTATCCGAGCACTGCTTTGGCCACCATTTGATTGACTATGAAGGCTACTCCATTTCTTCTGCAGGATTTTTGACCACAGCAGAAAATCTAGATCTCTGCCATAACCTGATTGGGGTGACCATACAGGGTATAGCTCATAGCTTCATTGAAGTACACAATCCCCTTCACCACGACAAGGTAGCAATTCAGAAGGGGATATATAAAATATAGACAAATTCTAAGTTAAAGGCATATCTAAGTTTCATGGATTACGGTAATACATTTCTGCACTTGATAGGCAAAACATAGCCTTTATGTATGCAGCACATATGATTTTATTTTTATTAATATCTAAAAATCCCTCTAATGATTATATTGACACTCTCAGAGGGTTGTCTACACAGGCTCCTGATGCCCACCCAATCAGCATGCAGCATTAGGAGAGCAATTTAACCCATTATTCACCTGCTGTTTCTTCCTTAGCTAATAGGAGAGTACTGATGTCAGTCCCCAAGTCACTGCTGGGATATGACTCACTGCTGCTTCCTGTCTGTGCTGTTGCCACCTAATATAGTGCCACACTACATATTCCAGACTGCTTTGTAGCACAAACAGGAACCCCAGAGTTTAAGCCAAATATTTCAGCTAACCTGATTGGCCAAAGCAAATTATGAAATTAATGCTAATTTAGCCTGGGTTTGGAGGGGGTGTTAACCCTAATTTCAACTGTGAGGAAATTACAAGACATATTGCTAACTTCGAGGTAAGTGTTTACATGTTTATTTTGGTATTTTTTCATGCAGAAAAATGTTTTCATACACTATCAATTCTCCTCTATCAGATGCATAATTCAGGAAAAGTGCAATACAAATATGATACTAATAGGTCATCAGACAGCTTGGTGAAAGTGAGTTGGTAAAAAGAGTTGAGGTCCCTACTCCGAATAGTTTCCAATACAGAAGATTGTAGCATGTTATATTTACTTGCTTTCCCTTTTGCAGCAATTACAGGCTAAAGTCTTTTGCAGTATCACATCTTGCATGTTTATTTTTTACACGATCTTCCTTGCAAACTTTCTCCAGGTGTTACATGTTATTGGGTGAGGTTTAGCAGTCTTTAGTTCCTGCCACAGATTTTCTATTATATTTTAGCCTGAACTTTGACTAAAACACCAAACTTCAATCTTCTTTTTTTTTTCCAATACCTTTTTATTAGACATCATAGTTATATGTCTTCCTCTCCATCTTTTCCTTTTTGTATCTGAGGGTTAAACGGTAATTACTGTATATACTCGATAAGCCGACCCGAGTATAAGCCGAGGCAACTATTTTACCACAAAATACTGGGAAAAATGAGTGACTCGAGTATAAGCCATGGGTGGGAAATGTGCTGCCCCCTGTGTCCCTCTTGTGCCCTCTGTGTCCCCCTCTTGTGTGCCCTTTTCTTGTGTCCCCCCTCTGTGTCTCTTCTCCCCTCTCCCTCCCCTGTGTCTCTTCACACCTCTCCCTTCCCTGTGTCTCTTCCCCCCTCTCCCTTCCCTGTGTCTCTTCACCCCTCTTCCTTCCCTGTGTCTCTTCCCACTCTCCCTTCCCTGTTTCTCTTCCCCCCTCTCCCTTCCATTTGTTTATTCCCCACCTCCCTTATCACCCTCCTCAACCCCCTCCTCATTATCAACCTCCCTCCTCAACCCCCCTCCTCATCCTCAACCCCCTCCTCATCCTCAACCCCCCTCCTCATCCTCAACCTCCCTCCTCATCCTCAACCTCCCTCCTCATCCTCAACCCCCCTGCTCATCCTCAACTCCCCTCCTCATCCTCAACCTCCCTCCTCATTCTCAACCTACCTCTTCAACCCCCCTCCTCATCCTCAACCCCCCTCCTCATCCTCAACCTCCCTCCTCATCCTCAACCCCATCATCATTCTAAACCCCCTCCTCAACCCCCATCCTCATCCTCAACCCCCTCCTCCTCAACCCCCCATCCTAAACCTCCCTCCTCAACCCCCATCCTCATCCTCCCTCCTCAGCCCCCCTACTCAACCTCAACCCCCCTCCTCAATGCCCCATCCTCAACCCCCCCATCCTCATCCTAAACCCTCCCCATCCTCATCCTAAACCCTCCCCATCCTAATCCTAAACCCCCATCCTCATCCTAAACCCCCCCATCCTTATCCTAAACCCCCCATCCTCATCCTAAAGCCCCCATCCTCATCCTAAAACCCCCTCCTCACTTTACCCCTCCTCACTTTACCCCTGTAAATACCTCCCCCTCTTCTCTCACTTACCTCCATCTGCAGCTGCTCCTCCGGCCTCCGCTCCTTCCTGCGTCTTGGCCCGGCCAATGCTAATGACGTGGCGCGAATGTGACGTCACGTCATTAGCATATACCGGGGTCCCGACGCAGGAAGGAGCGGAGGCCGGAGGAGCAGCTGCAGATGGAGGTAAGTGAGGGGAAAGGGAGAGGGGGAGGTATTTAGAGGGGTAAAGTGAGGAAGGGGGTTTAGAATGAGGAGGGGTTTGAGGATGAGGAGGGGGGAGGGAAAGAGACACGGGGGGTTAGAGAGACACAGGGGTAGAGAGACACAGGGGGGGGTAGAGAGTCATGGGAGGGTTAGAGAGACACGGGGGGAGAGTGACTCGAGGATACGCCGTGGGGGGCCTTTTTAGCTTTAAAAAAAGGGCTGAAAAACTCGGCTTATACTCAAGTATATACAGTACTTGTTATATCGACATTATCTAAGTATATCTTACTTTTTCTTATTTGTGAAATTTCCATTAAATTAAACTGAATTTGTATGACTACGTTATCTTGTTTGTATTGATTGCACAACCTGTTTGGTTCCCCTAAATAAAACTAAGCATCTTCAAACAAAACAAATATTAACAATTTAGTTCACATAAATATACATATCATTCAAAATAGTAATGACATTTCAAACCTTTTCAGAGCGGTTTCTCCTCTAGAAATAGAGGGTCTCCTTTCCAAGTTCATGACCTCCAATCTTCTTTTTTGAAACGCTCAAGCAGTACCTTGGCGATGCATTTGGGTTTATTGCCCCAGATTTAAATATTTTGCAGTTCTTAGTATTTATTTTATTTTTATTCTTGGTATTGCTGACCATATATTGCTTCATCCATTCTACCCTCCCTGTCAATGAAAAGCAAACCCCATTATGCTGTTACCACCATGCTGCACTGTGGACGTGCTGCTTTGTGAGTGTTCTTAATTTCTCAGACATTTAATTCTAGTCTTAAAATATGGTAGTTAGATCCATGAGGCTATAATGCCAGTAATAGAAAGATAGCTAGGAGTGGGGTCATCACTGCTACAGATCATGCAGTAGTCTTAAATCAAACATAGTCATATGAGACGTTTATATGAGTCACAGACTCTGCTAAGCAGTGTTCCCTCAGAAGGACTGAAAAAGTTAACTTTCCTGCTCAGCTGATTAGCTGCCCCTGAGGGGACCTGTTTTAAGACTGCTTCTGGAGTATAGATGGGGCTGCTTATGGACTGAGTGTTTGCAGCTTGTCTGAGCTGGTGAAAGACACACATAGACACACAATATTTAGATTGTAAGTAGCGAGTTTCTAGTCTTGTAGGGTGCTTTGAGATAAAGCACTTTCTGCTAAGATTCTAAGCTCAGAACAGGGCTCTTCAACTTTTTTAATTTTGTTAAACGTGTATTTCCCTTGTTCTTATCCCCTGTACAGCGCTACGGAATATGTTGGCGCAATACAAATAAAAGATAATAATAATAATAATAATAATAGAGTGGAGGCCTGGATATCTGAAGAATGCATAATGATTCATTGATAACAATTGCTCATTATTTCAGAATTAGAACAGCAAAGATGACCTTTCTAAGCCAAGATAGGATTCCCATGGGGGATGTGTAGGATCAGGGAGAATGATCGATGGGGGCTGTCCAGACTTCTCATTGTTAACAAACTATTGGACTGTTAGTTCTTGCTCCACCTTGGTTTAGCTGGATGAGAGCTGAATAGTGAGGAAACTGTTTAACATTTAAGGTAGGTCTTCAGTGGAAGCTAAACCTATTATTTTCTTTTTTATTTGTTTTAGTTTGTACTCCATCAAAATGCCTGAAACATGGGTAAAAACACAGAGGAGACTGTTAACTTATCGCACTTGGTAGACCAAAGATGAAAGTTTGGTAGACCAAAGCTTAGGGCTAAGTCCGAAATTGAATTCTGGAAAAACTACTACTATCATAGTTGTATAAATACTGCAAGTAGAATAAGAGAGCAGTAAGGGTGAGGAGTAATCCAAATAACAGACACTGGTAAATAGTATAGCCTATCCAGAAGGATATCGGTCAACAGGATTAGTGTATAGCAATACAGGTAGCCAGGCAGTACGACAGATGTCACAAATAGCCAAATGGCCATGAACATAGCAGTGCAGGTAGCCAGGCAGCAGGACAGGTGTCATGGCAATGCAGAAAGCCAGTTTGCTGGATTAATGGAAAGCAATGTGGGTAGCCAGGCAGCATGAAAGTTGTCACAAATAAGTATATGACCAAGAACACAGCAGCAGAGAAAGCCAGACGTCAGGACAGGTGTCGCAGCAATGCAGATAGCCAGACCTGATGTAAACCAATGCAGGTAGCAAGGTGCCACAAGCCAGATAATTAGAAATACAGCAGTACAGATAGCCAGGCCTCAGGACAGGTGTAACAGCAATTTATATAGCCAGGCAGCAGGACATAGACACAAATAGATTATCAGGAACATAGCAGTGCAGGTGACCAGGCCTCATGACAATTGTCACAGTAATGCAAATAACTAGACAGCAGGACTGATTGAAAGCAATGCAGGTAGCCAGGCAATGATACAGATAGCCAGGAGCTCAAAAGAAACCAACAGGCAGGGAGATTAGGGTGGATTTATATACAGTAAATTAGCAAGCCAACTGGAAATCCTTGCGTTGTAATGCAAATCTCTACAGGGTCAGGAAGTCTTGCGGAAAGTAATTAGCATAAAGAGGGTTTAAGGATAGGTGGGGAGGGTCCATAATTTGTGCTTCATCAGACTACAACATTTTTTGTAACATGTCTTATTTGCATGTTCAAGACAGGACTTTATGTTTTTTTTTTTCTTCAAATGTGGCTTCCTCATAGCCATTCTAAAATACAGCCCATGTCCTTCTTGTCTGGTTGTAGAAGATTGTGAGCAGTTTTATGTGCCCTCCAATACTTGTTTTTACAGTGTTCCATGGAATATCCATGTCTTGCCAGACCTGTGCATGTCCACAACTCTGTAGAGATCAAAGATCAAAAATATGTAAGTCTACCGGGTTTTGTGCCTGTAACACAGCAAAAATACAATAAAAACAACAATAATAAAACATTTAAAAAAATGTGCATAGAAATGGCTACTGAGTATCTGATAAGGCAGAAGGGTTCATTATAGGCATTATCACAAATGCTGATTTGGCAGAATAACAATTTACTTAGACTACTTTGACAGTATTATAATAATATCCTAACAATTAACAATATGTTGTGTAAAAGACCACACAATGTGCACCTGCTATAATATAAAGAACCAGAACTCATTTCAGAACCAAACTTTGTATTATACTAGAAAACTAGTCACTGAAACACTATAACATGCAGTGTCTTATATTTATTGCCTGATTTTTAACTGGTACTAATATCCTCCTAAAAGCATTTTGTTTAAGTCCTATTTCACTGACGGCTGTGTACAGGAGCCCCTTACATAATAACATTAGCTCCTCCTCTCCACGCTGTTACACCCTGTCTCCATTGCCTGTCTCTGGATCCATGCCACAAAGATGATTCAGATAGGCGCTCTGCAACAGATTAATTGTTCATATATACAGTACACATGTACAGTACAGATATTCACTAGTAAACTGCTAATGTACTGGCTATCTAAATATACAGAACAATCACCAATGTACTGGTTATGTAAATATACAGAACAATCACCAATGTACTGGTTATGTAAATATACAGAACACTCACCAATATACTGGCTATCTAAATATACAGAACACTCACCAATATACTGGCTATCTAAATATACAGAACACTCACCAATGTATTGGTTATGTAAACATACAGAACACTCACTAATGTACTGGTTATGTAAATATACAGAACAATCACCAATGTACTGGTTATGTAAATATACAGAACACTCACCAATATACTGGCTATCTAAATATACAGAACACTCACCAATATACTAGTTATGTAAATATACAGAACACTCACCAATATACTGGCTATCTAAATATACAGAACACTCACCAATATACTAGTTATGTAAATATACAGAACACTCACCAATATACTGGTTATGTAAACATACAGAACACTCACTAATGTACTGGTTATGTAAATATACAGAACAATCACCAATGTACTGGTTATGTAAATATACAGAACACTCACCAATATACTGGCTATCTAAATATACAGAACACTCACCAATATACTAGTTATGTAAATATACAGAACACTCACCAATATACTAGTTATGTAAATATACAGAACACTCACCAATGTACTGGTTATCTAAATATACAGAACACTCACCAATGTACTGGCTATCTAAATATACAGAACACTCACCAATGTACTGGTTATGTAAATATACAGAACACTCACCAATGTACTGGTTATCTAAATATACAGAACACTCACCAATGTACTGGTTATGTAAATATACAGAACACTCACCAATATACTGGCTATCTAAATATACAGAACACTCACCAATATACTGGTTATGTAAATATACAGAACACTCACCAATGTACTGGTTATGTAAATATACAGAACACTCACCAATATAGTGGTTTTGTAAATATACAGAACACTCACCAATGTACTGGTTATGTAAATATACAGAACACTCACCAATGTACTGGTTATCTAAATATACAGAACACGCACCAATATAGTGGTTTTGTAAATATACAGAACACTCACCAATGTACTGGTTATCTAAATATACAGAACACTCACCAATATACTGGCTATCTAAATATACAGAACACTCACCAATGTACTGGTTATGTAAATATACAGAACACTCACCAATGTACTGGTTATCTAAATATACAGAACACTCACCAATATACTGGCTATCTAAATATACAGAACACTCACCAATATACTGGTTATGTAAATATACAGAACACTCACCAATGTACTGGTTATCTAAATATACAGAACACTCACCAATATACTGGTTATGTAAATATACAGAACACTCACCAATGTACTGGTTATGTAAATATACAGAACACTCACCAATGTACTGGTTATCTAAATATACAGAACAATCACCAATATACTGGTTATGTAAATATACAGAACACTCACCAATGTACTGGTTATCTAAATATACAGAACACTCACCAATATACTGACTATCTAAATATACAGAACACTCACCAATATATTGGTTATGTAAATATACAGAACACTCACCAATGTACTGGTTTTTCTAAATATACAGAACACTCACCAATATACTGGTTATGTAAATATACAGAACACTCCCCAATGTACTGGTTATGTAAATATACAGAACACTCACCAATGTACTGGTTATCTAAATATACAGAACAATCACCAATATACTGGCTATCTAAATATGCAGAACACTCACCAATATACTGATTATGTAAATATACAGAACACTCACCAATGTACTGGATATGTAAATATACAGAACACTCACCAATGTACTGGTTATCTAAATATACAGAACACTCACCAATATACTGGTTATGTAAATATACAGAACACTCACCAATGTACTGGTTATGTAAATATACAGAACACTCACCAATATACTGGTTATGTAAATATACAGAACACTCACCAATGTACTGGTTATCTAAATATACAGAACACTCACCAATGTACTGGCTATGTAAATATATGGCAAACTCACCAATACACTGTCTAAGCAGACAAATACCCTAAGTGAACTGTCTGTTGCTACATTTGGTTGAAAAATTTTTCAAGAACCACAAAATTGGAATCAGATTATTTCCTGCACCCAGAACATACATGTTCATGCTGACTGCAAGAAAATGTATGCCCTTTTTATGTAATGTATACCAAGCCCTTATCTGCTGTAAAACCTCCTTTGGTAATGGATTCCAAAACCCATTTTCTGGTGAAGAACTTTTTTTTTTTTTTATTTTTTTTCTTCCAACCTTAATGAGTTAGCTCTTATACGCTGTCGAAGTCGTGCTAAAGAAAAAAGTTCATCTAACAATCCTTTGGTTAGTCCCAAATGTATTTGTATAAGGCAAAAAGCTTTTTATGAAGAAAATAAATCTAATCTGTTTATTCACCATATCTTAATCCCACAATTCCCTTTAAATCTTTTGCCCTTTGTGATTTTTTTCTAGCGCTATAATGTTCTTCATTAAAAGATTGGTCCAAAACTTTGTAATGATCCAAATGTGTGTGTATCCAGAGGATCACATATACAGTGCATGTTATATATAACAATTCTTAAAAAGTGGATTTAATAGGAGCATATTTATCAAGTGTAAAACTTTGGACACTGATAGATTTTATATAATAACGATGGACATGGAGTTATTAACTTAATTATTTAAGAACCTCTGATACATAACCCTGGATAGTTAAACAAACTAGGGAAGTTAATTTCAGGTCCAAGCTTCGCATCATCTGATCACTTTTTCAGAATCTTTTAACTGCTATTTTTGTCATATTTTTCTGCACATAAATTCACTGACTCTTTGGTTCCACCACCATGCAATTACTCTAAATGTAAGTTCAGATATATCTGAAATGAGAAGTCTGGACAGCCCCCATCGATCATTCTCCCTGGGAGGTCTTCCCTAAACGTGGCTCTACCTGATCCTACACATCCCCCATGGGGATCCTATCCTGGCTCAGAAAGGTCGTCTGTGCTGTTCTAATCCTAAAATAATGAGCTACTGCTCTCACTGAATCATCCTGCCTGTGATAGGCCTGAAGAGTAATATGCTTGTGCAGCCTGGCCATAATTAGGGACATTGTTTGTGGTCTGTGGAATGAGATAATACCACCTGTGATACTATGACACAATTATACTAAGTGATGCTAATCCATAAGGAGCTGCCACACACACAGGTATAAACAGTGAAGCATGCATGAAGTACGACTGCTATGTTCAATAACTTACCAATCAAACAGCAAAACTAAATATATATATATGTATATATATATATATATATATATATATGTATATATATATATGTATACTGTATATATATATATATATATATATATATATATATATATATATATATACACATACATATGTATAATACATACAGGCAGTCCCTGGATTAAGGGCAAGATACATTCCTGAGAACATCTTTAAATTGGATTTGAATGTAACTTAGATCACTGGTGAATAATAATAGTAACAATACTAATAATGGCTCATATGTGGTAATAATAATAAAGTGTAATACTAATAATACAAATATCCCTGTACTGTAGTAATAAATTACAGAAACTATCATTCTCTTTCCTTTTAATTCAAACAAATAGAACATAAAACAAACTCATACAAAAAACACCTTTTTTAAGTATGGATCGTCTATAACCTGGGGACCACCTGTATATATAAAACCAGTGTTTCTACTCCAAGTATTGTAGAAATCTTGGAGATGTGAAAAGCAGTGTACATTGCCAGTAAGTTAAAATAAAAAAGGGAGTTGATTCTGCATTTGCACTCTTTAGTACATTTAGTGCTTTAGGCACCAAGAAGGATATATATATTATATATATATATATATATATATATATATATATATATATATATACTGTATATATAAGACGAGGGAATTGCCTGTCAAAAATGACAATGCTATTTGCCACACAATGCAAGGTTCTGCCCCCTCTGAGCACCTTTGCCGCTCATTGCAGGCCTCGGCAACCTGCAACGTTTGTGCTTGGTAATGCCATGTGTCTCTTCCCACTATCTCCCTTCCTTGTGTCTTTCTACTCTGTGTGTTTGCTGAAACTTTGCGTGGCGCATGCTGACTGCCGTTAGTCCTGCGTGCCTGGCGTTGTTCATGTAAGTGTTACTGTCTTTGCTGTTGTGTATCTTCTAAGTCCTGTGTGCCTGCCGTTGTACTTGTAAGTGTTACTGTTTTCGGCGTCGTTTTGATCCTGTTTGAGAATTTTTAAGTTTTTTCGGCCTCCATTTTTTCCTCGCTTAGCCGATTTTCCATCGTTGAAAAATTCCAAATATGGCTCAAATCGCTCCCTGTTCTGTGTGTGAGTGTATTAGTGATTGTTTTAAATTATTTGGCTGGTTTTGGGGTCTTTGGAGTTATGCGGTTGAGACCCTTTCGCCCATTAAAAGCGTAAACTGTTGCGTGGGTCTCGATCAGCAGTAAAGTGCTACGCATTTCGTTGGGGATCGCAGCCATTGACATTAGAGCCTTTTGTGCTCATGTGTAGGCTGTTTTAAAGACTTTGGCGCTCCTCGAATGCCCTGTAATGAGCGCCTTTGGCGCTCATTGCAGTGCTTGTCATTTGTAAAGTCTTACAAGCGAGCCCTGCAATGAACATCTTTGGCACTCATTGTAGCCTCTAAGTCATAGCAAGGCCTGCAATGAGCACCGTTGGCGCTCATTGCAGCCTAAGCCATACGGGCCTCGCAATGAGTACCTGCGGCGCTCATCGCAAGGCACGCAGCTGTGTCCCTCGCTTTACAAGTTTAACATTGCGTGACTACAACTTGCAATTACGACAACTATAATATGTGATAGACATGCTCTTTTGTATTTATTTGCTGATTTAACAGGACTTATCCTTTACTGAAATGTAACTTAAGAGAGAAATGTGGGTTGCTTTCATACTCTCCAACAGCAAACTATCTAACAGTAACAGCAACTCTCTAACCACAGATTGCATACTGTATGCTGCCAACTATATCTTATATAATTTATGTACGTATATGAAGAGAATACCTAATATTTTTATAGAAATATGCTTACCTGATTGATCTAAACTCGAGTTCTGCCTCATCACCAATGGGCAATATAAATTTTAAATGCATTCAAGAATATATATATATATATATATATATATATATATATATATACAGTGTTGCTTTGCCACACTAAACAAAATCTTCTGATTTTGTATTACTATATTTAGTACATTTGTCTATTAGACTATTTGGTGAACTGTAAACCTTGTTTTGCAAAGTAATTTTAAAGCCATCGTTTTACCAGATGCAGCTGAACATTGTGATTTAATTTTTCCTGTAAAAATGCAGCATATCATTCTATTAGTGCCAGATATAAATTGTAAGTGTTTGCTACTGGGGCTTCTCTTTGTAAAGTAAAGTGAGGCTTGTCTAACCTTGCTGTCCCCTCTTACACCTTGGTGACAGGTGTCAGTGGAGCTGTGTGTGAACATCACGTGCTCCCGCCCTCCCCACGGGAAGTGAGGACACGCAGGCAGTAAAGGGATTAATGGCTATTATAGATAGAGGGGAATAGGTAACCTTGATACAAGGACAGAGTCAGTGCTGAGGTGTATTCTGAGGCTGTCTGCAGGGACACTTAGCTGCCAACCTGAGCCGTGTCCTTTTAGCTTTTTTATGACTACAGAACAGAAATTAACAAAAAGACCATAGTGTCCACTAAGATTTTAACAACATAGTGACTTAATAAGAAAATAGACAGGCCTTGGTTTCCTGAGTGACAGAGACAGTAGGGATCTATTGATCTTGGAGTCTGTCCTCTACTGAAGAGTGAGATAGACAGTGGGGATCAATTGATCTTGGAGTCTGTCTTTCATGAAGTGAGATATAAAGTTTGGATCTATTGGATGGACATTAAGTCTATCCTTCATACAAAGTGAGATAAACAGTGGGGATCTATCGGACATGGAGCCTGTCCCTTGCTGCAGAGTGAGATAGACAGTGGGGATCTATTGGACATTAAGTCTCTCCTCCACTGCAGAATAAGGTAGACAGTGGGGATCTATTGGACATGGAGTCTGTCCTCTACTGCAGAGTGAGATAGACAGTGGGGATCTATTGGACATGGAGTCTGTCCTCTACTGCAGAGTGAGATAGACAGTGGGGATCTATTGGACATGGAGTCTGTCCTCTACTGCAGAGTGAGATAGACAGTGGGGATCTATTGGACATGGAGTCTGTCCTCTACTGCAGAGTGAGATAGACAGTGGGGATCTATTGAACTTGGAGTCTGTCCTTCATGCAGTGAGATAGAAAGTGTGGATCTATTGGCATAGAAGCTGTCCTCCGCTGTAGAGTGACAAAGATAGTGGGGATCTATTGGACATGGAGTCTGTCCTCTACTGCAGAGTGAGATAGACAGTGGGGATCTATTGGACATTAAGTCTCTCCTCCACTGCAGAATAAGGTAGACAGTGGGGATCTATTAAACTTGGAGTCTGTCCTTCATGCAGTGAGATAGAAAGTGGAGATCTATTTTCATAGAAGCTGTCCTCTGCTGTAGAGTGACAAAGATAGTGGGGATCTATTAGACATGGAAGATGTCCTCGGCTGAAGAGTGACAGAGACAGTGGGGATCTATTGGACATGAAAACTGTCCTCCACTTCATAGTGAGATAGACAGTGGGGATCCATTTAACATGAAAACTGTCCTCCACTTCATAGTGAGATAGACAGTGGGGATCCATTTGACATGGAAACTGTCCTCCACTTCATAGTGAGATAGACAGTGGAAATCCATTTGACATGGAAACTGTCCTCCACTTCATAGTGAGATAGACAGTGGGGATCCATTTGACATGGAAACTGTCCTCCACTTCATAGTGAGATAGACAGTGGAAATCCATTTGACATGGAAACTGTCCTCCACTGCATAGTGAGATACACAGTGGGGATCCATTTGACATGGAAACTGTCCTCCACTGCAGAGTGAGAAAGACAGTGGGGATCTATTGGACAGAGAGGAACTATTGTACATATAATCTGTTGTCCACTGCAGAGTGATACAGACAGCAGGAAACACACATTATGAATCTTGACTCCAGGATGAAATAGAAATGATATGATGTCTGTATTCTAGCACAGGGTGACACAGAGAGTCAGATGGGACATGTTGTCTGTTTATCACCATACTTGGGAGACACAGACAAGGGAAAGATGGGAAATGGAGACTGTCCTCCACTGGAGGGTAACATAGACGGGGGAGTGACAGGATATGGAGAGACATGATATATGATCTAATTTCACAATCTCACCTCACCTGTTCATCTCACCTGTGGGCAGTCTTATTCATGGACATACTGATTCACTTACATACTAAATGGACTTGCATTCTTGCATTCACATAAATACTTATTGCATTTTCATTTACATACTTTCACACAAACACACTAGATGCACTCTTACTTACCCACGTAATAAATGCAATCTCATTTGTACATAAACTAAGTGCCGTCTCATTTATACACGCTTATTGCAATCTCATTCATGAACATTGTGAATGCAGTTTCATTCATACACACTACATGCAGTCTCTTTCAAGCACCTGCTAAAGCAAGCTAATCCATGCACATACTGAATGCAATCTCATTGATGTTTATGAGTTTTCAATCTTGTAAGGTGCTTTAGGGAAAGTAATATGTATGTTTGATTTAAGCCCAAAGACAGGACCCTCCATTCTTTTTTAATGTGTTAATACTGTATTTTGCCTTGTACTTAACACATGTATAGCGCTCTGGAATATGTTGGCGCTTACAAAATAAAGGATAATCTTAATGTACATACTAAAAAATGCTGTTTAATTGCAGAGAAAAATATACACACACTGAATGCAGTCTAATTCACACACATACTGGATACAATATCATTCACAAATATATTGAATGCAATACCCTTCATGGCCTGTATGCGTGCCACATTTTAATTAAAGTAGCTAAATTATTCCCTACATTCAAGTTTGCTCTCCTCCCAGTTGCAGAGGCAGGAAAACAAACACAACAGCTATAAAAGCTGTATTTCATTTCATTTTGCTCATTGACAAGTGTAGTTCTTCAGAAAAGCAAACTGAATATATCTCTACCAGCACTTAACAGCACACTCCTCTGATTCTGGCAGCAGTAACCCTGCCATTGTTCAGCTACTGCAGTATTTATAAAATGATGTTGGTAAATGCCAATCAATCTTTCTTCCTCTCTACAAATTGTTATATATATACTAGGAAATTGCCCATCAAAAATGACGGGAGTAAAATTGTAAGCCTGACAATGCTGTTTGCCACACAATGCGAGGCTATGGGCCCTCTGAGCACCTATGGCGCTCATTGCGAACCCTACGATGAGAGCATTCGGCGCTCATTGCAAGCCTCCCACCCTGTGTATTTTATAGGCGTCGCGCTTTACTGTTACTGTCTTGGGTTGTGTTACTGCCTTGGGTTAAGCATTACTGGCTTGCATTAAGTGTTAAGTGTTACTGCTTAAAGCTTGTTTTCATCGTGTTGCGTTTTTTCGGCAGCCATTTTTTTCTTGATCGTGAAAAAATTGCAAATATGGCTCAAATTAACTTGCAACCTCACTCACAGGCTCCCTGCCTCTTCCACTGTGCTGTGTGTGAGTGTGTAAGTTAATTTGAGGCATACTTGTTATTTTCAGGTGTTTTGAGTTCCGTGGTTCGGGTGTTAAAGTTAGAATTGTGCGAAGCGCACAGTGCATGTACGGGTTTCAGTCCTAAGTCGTACGGGTCGTAAGTCCCACGTGCGCTGCTGGCGATGAGCTCCTGCGATGCTCATTGGGAGCCGTGCAATGAGCACCTTTGTCGCTCATTGCAGCCTACGCCCTGGGCCGCTGGCGATGAGCGCCTGCAGCGCTCATTGTGAGGCCTGCAATGAGCGCCTAAGCGGTTTGCGGCCTGTAATGGGCCGCAAATGGCTTACCTCGCTTACAGGGCTAGCAAAGTCTGATTAACATCGTAAGCATTCCCCACACTGACAACTATATACAGTATGTGATATACTGTAAATATTTATATATATTGCTATATATTTAAAGGAATTATTCTGTCCTTCACAGAATACATACTAAGGGGTAAAAAGTGTTTTACAAATTTATATACCTAGTTAGATTTTAAAAGTTGAGAGGTCTTTGCTGTTCAGTTGTGTCCGACTCTCCCTGACCCTACGGACGCAGCAAGTCAGACATATTGTTATGTCTATGGTTGTGCTTATCCATACGGTTATCTTGGCAAAGATACTGGGGTGTGGTGCCAATTCCTTCTCCAGTGGCTTGTGATTTGTCTGATCTCTCTCCTAAGGTTGAATATGTTGTGGGTAAAGGCATATTGATTTTGTTGGAGATGGATTTATGGACTGCAAGGCCAAGAAAAAGGGAGTCACAGAAGTCCAGATACATACAGGTTAGGGATTGAGTCAGGAGTTTGTTGTAGAGAATGAGATGGAGGTATGGATTTTGTACATGGAAAGCATATATATATATATATATATATATATATATATATATATATATATATATATATACTGTATGTAGGCCAAATAATACTTATTCCATACAGATGTTCCTATTCATCCATTTCCTTGTCTATATGTATTTCCCAGTTGTTGCCTGTCAATCCATTCCTCCATTTCTTTGTCAATATGTATTTCCCAGTTGTTGCCTGTCAGTCCATTCCTCTATTCCTATCCTATATGTATTTCCCAGTTGTTGCCTGTCAGTCCATTCCTCCATTTCCTTTCCTATTTGTATTTCCCAGTTGTTGCCTGTCAGTCCATTCCTCCATTTCTTAGTCTATATGTATTTCCCAATTGTTGCCTGTCAGTCCATTCCTCCATATCTTTTCCTATATATATTTCCCAGTTGTTGCCTATCAGTCCATTCCTCAATTTCCCTATCTATCTATATATCTTAGTTGTTGACCATCAGTCCATTTCTTAATTTCATTGTCTATATGTCTTTCTCGGTTGTTGCCTGTCAATCCATTCCTCTATTTCCTTTCCTATATGTATTTCCCAGTTGTTGCCTGTCAATCCATTCCTCTATTTCCTTTCCTATATGTATTTCCCAGTTGTTGCCTGTCAGTCCATTCCTCAATTTACTTGTCTATATATATTTCCCAGATGTTGCCTGTCAGTCCATTCCTCCATTTCCTTTCCTATATGTATTTCCCAGTTGTTGCCTGTCATTCCATTTCCTTTCCTATAATTATTTCCCAGTTGTTGCCTGTCAGTCCATTTCCTATCCTATATATATTTGCCAGTTGTTGCCTGTCAGTCCATTCCTCCATTTTCTTTCCAACTTGTGGCCTGTCAGTCCACTCCTCCGTTTCCTTTCCTCAGTATATTTCTCATTTGTTGCCTGTCAGTCCATTTCTCCATTTCCTATCCTATATGTATTTCCCTGTTGTCACCTGCCAGTCCATTCCTCCATTTCCTTGTCTATATTTATTTCCCAGTTGTTGCCTGGTAGTCCATTCCTCCATTTCCTTCCCTTTATGTATTTTCCAGTTGTTGCTTGTCAGTACATTCCTTTCCTATATTTATTTCCAGTTGTTACCTGTCAGTGCATTCCTCCATTTCCTTGTCTATATGTATGTCCCAGTTGTTGCCTGTCAGTCCATTCCTCCATTTCCTTTCCTATATGTATTTCCCAGTTTTGGCCTGTCAGTCCACTCCTCCATTTCCTTGTCTATATGTATTTCCCAGTTGTTGCCTGTAAGTCCATTCCTCCATTTCCTTTCCTATAATTATTTCCCAGTTGTTACCTGTCAGTCCATTCCTTTCCTATATGTATTTCCCAATTGTTGCCTGTCAGTCCCCTCTTCTATGTTCTTGTCTATATGTATTTCCCAGTTGTTGCCTGTCAGTCCATTCCTCCATTTCTCAGTTGTTGCCTGTCAGTCCATTCCTCCATTTCCTATTCTATATGTATTTCCCAGTTGTTGACTGTCAGTCCATTCCTCCATTTCCTTGTCTATATGTATTTCCCAGTTGTTGCCTGTCAGTCCGTTCCTCCACTTCTTAGTCTATATATATTTCCCAGTTGTTGCCTGTCAGTCCATTCCTCTATTTCCTTTCCTATATGTATTTCCCAGTTGCTGCCTGTCAGTCCATTCCTCCATTTCTTTTCCTATATGTATTTCTTAGTTGTTGCCTGTCAGTCCATTCCTTTCCTCTATGTATTTCCCAGTTGTCGCCTGTCACTCCATTCCTCCATTTCCTTGTCTATATATATTTCTTAGTTGTTACCTGTCAGTCCATTCCTTTCCTATATGTATTTCCAGTTGTTGCCTGTCACTCCATTCCTCCATTTTCTTTCCTATATGTATTTCTTAGCTGTTGCCTGTCAGTCCATTCCTCCATTTCCTTTCCTATATGTATTTCCAGTTGTTGCCTGTCAGTCCATTCCTTTCCTATATGTATTTCCAGTTGTTGCCTGTCAGTCCATTCCTCCATTTCCTTTCCTATATGTATTTCCAGTTGTTGCCTGTCAGTCCATTCTTCCATTTCCTTTCCTATATGTATTTCCAGTTGTTGCCTGTCAGTCCATTCTTCCATTTCCTATATGTATTTCCCAGTTGTTGCCTGTCAGTCCATTCTTCCATTTCCTATATGTATTTCCCAGTTGTTGCCTGTCAGTCCATTCTTCTATTTCCTATCCTATATGTATTTCTTAGTTGTTGCCTGTCAGTCCATTCCTCCATTTCCTTTCCTATATGTATTTCCATTTGTTGCCTGTCAGTCCATTCCTATCCTATATGTATTTCTTAGTTGTTGCCTGTCAGTCCATTCCTTTCCTCTATGTATTTCTTAGTTGTTGCCTGTCAGTCCATTCCTCCATTTCCTTTCCTATATGTATTTCTTAGTTGTTGCCTGTCAGTCCATTCCTTTCCTCTATGTATTTCTTAGTTGCTGCCTGTCAGTCCATTCCTCCATTTCCTTTCCTATATGTATTTCTTAGTTGTTGCCTGTCAGTCCATTCCTTTCCTCTATGTATTTCCAGTTGTTGCCTGTCAGTCCATTCTTCTATTTCCTATCCTATATGTATTTCTTAGTTGTTGCCTGTCAGTCCATTCCTCCATTTCCTTTCCTATATGTATTTCTTAGTTGTTGCCTGTCAGTCCATTCCTTTCCTATATGTATTTCTTAGTTGTTGCCTGTCAGTCCATTCCTTTCCTATATGTATTTCTTAGTTGTTGCCTGTCAGTCCATTCCTTTCCTATATGTATTTCTTAGTTGTTGCCTGTCAGTCCATTCCTTTCCTCTATGTATTTCCAGTTGTTGCCTGTCAGTCCATTCCTCCATTTCCTTTCCTATATGTATTTCTTAGTTGTTGCCTGTCAGTCCATTCCTCCATTTCCTTTCCTATATGTATTTCTTAGTTGTTGCCTGTCAGTCCATTCCTCCATTTCCTTTCCTATATGTATTTCTTAGTTGTTGCCTGTCAGTCCATTCCTTTCCTCTATGTATTTCCCAGTTGTTGCCTGTCAGTCCATTCCTCCATTTCCTTGTCTATATGTGTTTCCCGGTCAGTCCATTGCACCATGTGCCATCCATCTCTGTATATGTCTCTCTCAGTCTCTCCTATCTCCCATCCCTCTCACTTATCCACACACAGTGTATCCATCATTCTCGCTCTTGCTGCTGTCACCAGCAGGCCACGTGTAAGGCGGTGCCTAATAGGCGTGTTCCTCCTCTAGCTCCCAGTTTGATTGGCTGGTCTGGCCGGTGTGGGCGTGCCTCCTGTCAGACTGAGGGGTGTGTCTTAGTCGGGTCACATGGACTCTCATATGGCAGCTCTGAGAGGGGGATGCTGCAGAGCGGAGCTGGCAACTGAGGAGGGCGGATTGTGAGGGGTCCAGGGGTACGGCAGGACTACCATGTATTATGTGATCGCGGCCATGAAAGGTGAGCAACAGAACGGGAAAAGGGGAGCACTTGTACATACAGAGGAAAGGGTGAGATGTGGGCCAGGTAGAGAGGTGGGCTGCACGGGCACAGGGGAGATAGTGTAGGAACAGGGAAGAGACTTCTACAGTAGTACACACAGCATGAAGCGCTGAAAGAGGCTGAGAGATCTGGCACTGACACCTGGAGGAGAGGACCAGGGGATGAGAGGGGATACAGGGACCATGGAGTGAGAGGGAAGATATGGACCATGGTGTGAGAAGAAAGCCAGGGACCGTGGTGAGAGGGGAGCCAGGAATCAGTGTGAGAGCAGATAGGGACCAGGGAGTGAGGGGAGCCAGGAATCAGTGTGAGAGCAGATAGGGACCAGGGAGTGAGGGGAGCCAGGAATCAGTGTGAGAGGGAGCAGATAGGGACCATGGTGTGAGGGGAGCCAGGAATCAGTGTGAGAAGGAGCAGATAAGGGACCACGGAGTGAGGGGAGCCAGGAATCAGTGTGAGAGAGAGCAGATAGGGACCATGGTGAGAGGGTAGCCAGGAATCAGTGTGAGAGCAGATAGGGACCAGGGAGTGAGGGGAGCCAGGAATCAGTGTGAGAAGGAGCAGATAGGGACCAGGGAGTGAGGGGAGCCAGGAATCAGTGTGAGAAGGAGCAGATAGGGACCAGGGAGTGAGGGGAGCCAGGAATCAGTGTGAGAAGGAGCAGATAGGGACCAGGGAGTGAGGGGAGCCAGGAATCAGTGTGAGAAGGAGCAGATAGGGACCAGGGAGTGAGGGGAGCCAGGAATCAGTGTGAGAAGGAGCAGATAGGGACCAGGGAGTGAGGGGAGCCAGGAATCAGTGTGAGAAGGAGCAGATAGGGACCAGGGAGTGAGGGGAGCCAGGAATCAGTGTGAGAAGGAGCAGATAGGGACCAGGGAGTGAGGGGAGCCAGGAATCAGTGTGAGAAGGAGCAGATAGGGACCAGGGAGTGAGGGGAGCCAGGAATCAGTGTGAGAGAGAGCAGATAAGGGACCGTGGTGAGAGGGGAGCCAGGAATCAGTGTGAGAAGGAGCAGATAGGGACCAGGGAGTGAGGGGAGCCAGGAATCAGTGTGAGAAGGAGCAGATAGGGACCAGGGAGTGAGGGGAGCCAGGAATCAGTGTGAGAAGGAGCAGATAGGGACCAGGGAGTGAGGGGAGCCAGGAATCAGTGTGAGAAGGAGCAGATAGGGACCAGGGAGTGAGGGGAGCCAGGAATCAGTGTGAGAAGGAGCAGATAGGGACCAGGGAGTGAGGGGAGCCAGGAATCAGTGTGAGAAGGAGCAGATAGGGACCAGGGAGTGAGGGGAGCCAGGAATCAGTGTGAGAAGGAGGAGATAGGGACCATGGTGTGAGGGGAGCCAGGAATCAGTGTGAGAAGGAGCAGATAGGGACCAGGGAGTGAGGGGAGCCAGGAATCAGTGTGAGAAGGAGCAGATAGGGACCAGGGAGTGAGGGGAGCCAGGAATCAGTGTGAGAAGGAGCAGATAGGGACCAGGGAGTGAGGGGAGCCAGGAATCAGTGTGAGAAGGAGCAGATAGGGACCAGGGAGTGAGGGGAGCCAGGAATCAGTGTGAGAAGGAGCAGATAGGGACCAGGAATAGATAACTGATGTTTCAGGGCACAGTGATGCTCAGGATGGACATAATCCCTAATTTCTTAATGAAAGTGCTCCATGAGTCCCCAGTAGCTGTCTGACTATACTTATCTACGAATACCTAAGATTGTAAAGAGAAATGACAAAGTTATGTGACTTTTGGTGACATATTGATGCCTGAGGGCTCTGGCAATGTACTTTTTGCCACTACTTGCAGATCTAGTTTGGAGCCTGTTTCCTTTTTGCTCAGACATGCAGTATAAGACATCCATGGCCAGGTTGTTCTTCTTCTCAGGCTCAGTGTATAACATAGACATAAGCAGGGAGGAGGTGTGGGACCTGCCAGGAGCTGTGCTGTATGTTATGTGTCTCTATTGCACCGCTGTTTCTGTTTTCATCTTGTATATTGTTGAGTCACAGGGGGTGCAGATAGTCAGTGCTGTGAAGCCTTGGGTTCAGTCCCTTGCAGCACATACATTCACCTAGAATTATTATACATAGTTGTAATATTTATACAGTTGTGCACTTTAGCATTTCGCACCCTGACAGTAAATGTTGGGCTGGACTCAGCATTCTTTTGAAAAGTATTTTTGAACTTGCTATTAGTCTGATCTGATACATAAACCAAAGCAGCTGATCTGTGATCCCAATGAAAAGCAGTATTTAATTAAAATGTTATAGCCTGCACTATATTGTAAGGATAAGGCCACCAAGGAATTATATTAGCATGTTGCCCTCCATGCGTGTGCATGTACATAACTTGTCAATCCTGTCAGCAATGTTCCTAATTATGTATTTCATAATATCTGGATGAGACACTTTGCATGTCCTTATTAACCCATACACTAGTGTATATCCATCTCCTATGTATTAATTAATTAAGAGCTAACTACACAGTTTCTAAAACATTAATGTTCCCTATCTCTTTCTTTTGTAAGACTCTGGGTGACTATTTTCTTTTTTTTTTTCACTGATCATCATTGTGGTTTAAGACATTAACTACTTTGAGTTTGAGATTTGTGCAGAGATATACAAAACAATATTTCCTGACTCATGTGCTTTAATGGATATATTGACTTTTAAGCAGTAACCTTAGTTTGGTATAAATATATTGGTGTATGTCCATCAGTCTGTTGCTGATGAGGGTCCTAAATATATTTGTGTGTATGATGCAGGAGACGTCATTTGTTTTGAGTGGGGTTAATATATCTGTTAAGGGCAGATGTGGCCTATAAGAGAGTTGTGCTGTACAGTGGATACTTATTGTATAATGTGGCATTAAGTTGGCACTCTAAATTATCTTTTTTCATAAAATGCCTGCGTGACCTTGAGGAAGGTTGTGTAACTTTTTTTAAGTGATTTGATACCAGTTTAACAATTGGGGTCTCTGCATTTACAGTCTGGCTGTGGGGTATTTAATGTGTGGTTCAGAGAGGTAGGTCCAAGACCAGTGTTCAGAGAAGCAACATTAGAACCCACCATGCAAGATAAAAGTGCATTATAAACCCTCCTAATGGTACTCTTGTCAGATATAACTTTATGTTTGGGCCCCGGATGCCTTTGCATTGAGGAACCCATAGCCATTCCCACAGGACTTCACATCCCTAGCCCTTTTGAGCAAATATGTTGTAATAGTGCTGTATTGCGTGACTGGGGTCTGCAAGGTGTTGACAGCGTCACTCTCTCTTGTAATGGGTTTTTCAGCCTTGTATAAGTGTGTGTTTTGCTTCTTTCCTGTGTGGGCAGCAGCTAGGTAATATGAGCAAAATCGTAAAAGTCACAAAAGATTTCAGTCAGAATATAAAAACGTATGCATTGTGTTTTATGTATTTGTATCTACCATATCTAACTTGGGCTTGAAAAGTATGTACTAACATAAGGAAAAGAAGAGTAATCTTCAGGAAGATGTTACCAGTCAGGTTATGTCATTATAATATTAATATATATTCACTTAACTAAATTATTGTGACTTGGACTGGTCTAGTGGTAATGCTAGGTTATAAATGTGTCATGGAGGGAATTTTATTACTAATTTGTTGGACATAAATCCAGTTCCTTGTGCGCTAAATAGATTTATAGCAAGATACTTTGTGCATAGTTTTGCTGATTTCAATCCATAGTTACAGGATGGACCAACTATATAGTATGGTGCTAAAAACCCTGAGGCAGAATTATTTGCTTGTGGGGGTGAATGTCCCAAAGAGATATAATATATTTCTACATTATCATTTTTGTGAAAGAATGGCATTTTTAGCAGTATAACTGCCTTTTACTGTAGTACTTGACAAATCCAAAAAGCCAGTCAAAACTCTTAACTTTACTTTTTGCTCTTACCTTTGGTAATTCTACATATATGTCTATTCACATTCACCATTACCTGGATATTAGAGAATGCTGGCTGGGTCAGTAATCTGGCTGGCTCCTGAGTTTAGTATAAGTTTGACAACCACTGCTTTATTTGATAGAAACCGGTGTCCCACAAACCAGTGCATTAGAGGTTAAGAATAACAAGCAGGCAGCATGACACAGAGACATCTATTTTATAATCTTAAGATTTTTTTTGTAAATAAAATGTATTTCTTTAGAAATATGTATATATACAAGATGGTAGAATATGGTCAAATGTGTCTAAAGCAATATATAATCCATACAGTGCAAGTCAAAAAGGGGACTGACAACACAAATTATATCTTTATTTTACTCTTTATTTATGTAGCAGCAAACATCCTATAATTTATGATTATATAAACACTGCCACAGAAAGCTTTTTCAATTGGTTTTATGGAAGTCAGCCCCTTTAATAATGAAGTAATAAAAAGTTGAAGGCGTATTATTGACTCAGTGGGGTAAATATATTAAACGTGGTAAAAAATGGGTAAGCAGAAATAGTTATATTTAACATAAAATATTTCCATTTTCTGTGTTTCTCTGGAGTCTATTTGTCAGGCAGAGATAAACTTTATCTCTGATAAATAACTCTAATAGCATAGGGAGTGGAGAATTTCAACTCCACTTTTTTAACTCCACTTATCACCACTTTGATAAATATTCCCCAGTAATTTATTAATAAAATTTGACTCAAAATAAAACCTCACTGTCAGATTAATGTTTCACTATTTGTTATGGGACATATATAACATTTGGTGCATCAAATTGAAGTAGAAATAGTATTAAGCACGATATTTAAAACTATTTAATTGTAAGCAAAAATAAATAGGAAGCAGGATATAAGCTTAAGTTAATCGACAAACTGCAAGAAGGAAGTTTTATTCAGAGAAACGTACGCCACATCTTAATGCCTGCTCTCACCACATTCAGGACCCACCGTAAAAGTCAATTCTTCATTAGCTCCTGTTGCTTGCACACTTACTTGATCACTTGCAATTTACTTGATCACCCGTGTGGGTCTTCAGTGCTTCCCAACAACTAAGAATATTGGTTTACGCTGTTCTTGGCAGGGTTTTCTTGCTCTTTTAAAGTGAAATAATGGTATTTAATAATATTATTTTTGTCATAATTATTTTGAAAGCTTTCTTAAAGTGTATTGTAAAGGCATGAACCTGTGGGTTGGTGAAAGAAACCTATACTGATGTTTTTACGTGAAGCTTCTTTTTAAAAGTTTTAGTGAATAAGCTTCATAGAATGACATAGGGATTGTAAAGTGTTCCTCACTAGTAATACATCTCCCTCTACAGTGAATATGACCTGATGACCATACAGATTCTCTCAATGATGATAGACAGTCTCTGCTTGTGAGAGGCCACAATGTATATTTTTGGTTTCTTTTTTATTCTCTTTTGGGCTAAAATGATATGAAATGCTATGTACAAAAAAACTTTCATTGAAACGGAATGTGTTTCAAAACTGGCATAGGAGATGTAAATTACAGAAAGGATAATAGATGCATGTAATTGCCTCCAAAACGAGGTGCGAGATGTTTATACAAAAAACTAGGATTGTAAATTGTTTCAGAAGTACAGGAACCATCTTGAGGGTAAAGAAGATTAAACATTAAACAGTGATGTGAATTGTGCACCATGTTGGACAAAATATACAATACAACCTAAGCTCCCATATTCTGTGATATGTATTCAGGGTTGGTAAATAGGCCCCTTTAATTAGGCAAGCTATTCTGCCATTTAGCCATTATATTTACACACCGTCTTTTTAGTGACACACATTTCCAATGCAGGCAACAGCAGTTAAAAGAACATCAGGTTTGTGTGTGACCTTGATAAATCAGTACAAATCCTCTTTTCACTACATTAATCCTACATTTATACTTGCTGACCCTCTAACTTTGATATTTTAGTTCTGTATTTATAAGTATGAATTATTACTTTGACGTATCATCTGCCAGGTGTACTGCGCGTGACTTAAATTGAAGTAGTCATTAGATGCTTTACTTGCGATCAATATAAACATATCTGCGTATGATATAAATGTGTTCTAGTATCATTGTGTGTGTGTGTGTACAGGGACTGACAACATTAACGACTGGGTAGAATTTTTAGGTAATACGTTAGTGGAAAAAGTAATAAAATATTTAAGAACTAAATGCTAGGAATCTGGGGCTATCAATATTTTTTAGATAGCGTACAGAAAGGCAAATGTAGATATTAAATATATATACATATTGCTCAGTGTATCACTTATCCACATGCTCCTAAACATTATTTGTATAAATACACTCATGCGTGAATTCATTAACTCTATCTAGCTTCTTAGATTTTTATTTTTATATATTTTTACCTATCACAAGTCCCCAAGCTGTAGTAATATTGCTTCTTTTATGTGGTCCTATGAATAAATGATATTCCAAAAAAAATGATGAAACAAAATCAATAAAAATGAACATAAATGTATAAACAAGTTGCACAAGCACCTAGACACTCAGTATTAATGTTTATAAGAGCACATGCTGCCCTCCAATATAGCATATTCCGGTTCTGAAATAAGTAGCAAAAAATTCAGTCCGTGGTCCGCCAAGATTATTAGGTCTTCTGTGGAAAAAAAAAGTTTGGAACTACTGCTTTTGAGAGAAATGACATAATTTGTATGTAGATTGTAAATGTAGGAAAATGAGAAGCCAGAAGGAAACTGTATATTAGCTTTTTTTAACTTATTTAAGATTAGGAAAGGGACATTGAGTGCAGCACATAGTGCAATATATAATAGATTTATTAGCAATACAAGGTTACAGTCATACATGTATAGTATAAGCTTTAATAAAGTGAGACCTGAAAGTATCACTAGGATCACACTTCCTCTGTCTTTTATACAAGTTTGAGTGTAATTTTAACTTTTTTTAAAATAAATCTGTCACGTATTGCACAAAGATGGCATTTTGTCTTTTCTTTACGGTTTGTCTCATTCTGATTCTCAACCAGTGTGTGAAGTGCAGGTTCTTGGACACAGTTTACAGATTGTTCATGGCTGGTATTTGTTTCTGTGCCTGCTTCACGCATCAGTGAGTGTTTATTTTTTGGATAATTTTACTACTAATGCACAGCTTATTTTATCTTTCAGCTGTGGCTTTAGTATTTCTATTCTTTTTTACTCTTCTATATATTGGAATCGGTTCTATTGTGGGAGCCTTGCTTTATATAGATATCCTAGATCTCCTCCTGTCTTATTCATTTTTGCACTTTATTTTATTTTTAGTTGTGTGCAGAAAAGCATTTATCTTTCTTTTTAGTTGCACATGTAAGTACCTGGTTCATTTTTACATTTTCTGAAGTGTTTTTTATGTATTTGTTATTGGTTGTGTTAATGTTTTAGTTAGTTTACATATAGCAAATAAGTTGCAGTGGTGCAATGTTGCAGCTCTTCTATTTTTGGCCAGTATAAGGAGTTGCTTAGTTAATTTAGTTAAGTAGAACCTGGAATCTCTGTCTTTTTTCTTCAGTAACTCACTTGGTCAATGCTTAGTGCTACAAGCCATGCTATAGAAACCTTCCTTATCTTGGTATTGTACTTGATCATGCAATCCATGACCGCCATAGAAGTCTGTGATTCTTGAAATGACCATTTGTTTTAGTTGCTTGTGATATTTTTCATTGAACATATGTGGTTCTCATTAGAAAGTTGTTTGAGATCTGTTTGCACATATACACAAAGTCTGAAACGTAAATATAACTAGACAATAAAACATACATATACTGTACATGTCTACTGAAGGGCAGATTAGCAGCCGTGTTGGCTGAGTCTTCTTTGGCCTCCAGTGGAGAATTATTTTTTTTTAGCTGCACCCTTATTTTTTTAACAACTTAGTTAGACAAAAAACAAACTTGCTTACGATAATAAAAATGTTTCTAAGTTTAAAAATCTCTTTAATTATCTTCATTATGAAAAGTGGTTATTTTATAGAAGTGGTTCGCGTCCTTTAGTTTTGTGAGATGCGTGTCTTCTTTTAAAATGCAATACAACCTTAGAAGCTAATGTAATATGACAAATTATCAAAATATATAAAAATGTTGATGAACGTAGGGTGAACACTAACGCTTTGAAAGGAAAACCCACAATTTCTTATTTTTTTCAATCAGAGATATTGCTACTAATATCTATATATATATATATATATATATATATATATATATATATATATATATATATAATCAGCATCACTTTTTGACTTGATAAAGAGAGGCATTATCTCTCGAAAGCTCGTTGCTTTATTATGAATACGTTTGTCCAATAAAAAAGGTATCACTATTCACTGCAATACTCTGATTATTCAACTATATATATATATATATATATATATATATATATATATATATATATAAAGCCCAGTTTAATACCTGTGACTGGCTGCAAGAGTTTTTGTCACTTCCTTGCACAACAGAATAACTATTTTCTTATGTGGAACTTATTAAAATGCTGTGTATGATGCTTTCCAAGCTAGACCACAAAATGTCTTTCTATCACTTAATTCCACAAGTACTGTCTTGCATACAGATCCTGGTATGGTATGCTCACCCACAACCATATCATTTTCTGCATTTTAAAATTAAATAGATTACGGACAAAACAAAAGTATAAAAGCTTCGTTTAGAAGGTTACATATAGATATTGAGCTTCTAAGCTCTGAAAAATACAGGGAGTGGTTGGCTCATGTTTAAAAAAAATAAATAAAAAAAAAGATGCCAGTCCTACCCAGGATGCCGTCACGCTGGAACTCTTGAAAATATGGGGAGGGTGCAGGAGTGCAATATAAGTCAGGATCACATAGTCTCCGAACTAATGTATGTCTTGGCTCTGGCATTGCCTACTTCTGTATCCTTTGACTGTGTGTGTGTGTATATATATATATATATATATATATATATATATATATATATATATATATATATATATATATATAATCTCTCATATGTTATATCCTTCAACAAGCCTCCATCCATATCTCTTCCTACACAAACATATACTTAAGACACACATATATACTTATACTGTCAAAGCCTGGTAACATTGTAGTTTTTTTTATTTTTAATGTTGTTAATTTAAATATATGTGTGAATGTGATTTTTAAAAACATAATCCATGAATGCAATGTGTTTTGTTTTTCATGGTAAATTGAATTAGAGGGGACACGTGATTTAGTTGGATCTTTTAGATGATGTAATGTGTGTACCTGCAGTTATGTAATGTTATGGGGCACACATATAATTATGTGTTCAGTACATACATATAAATGAGTATTATACACACACCCTGTGTTCTTATATACATCAGGTTGCATACATATAAATTTATGTAACTAGGGTGGACAAAACGACATAAAACTAGGGAACCAGACAGAATTATTTAGGAAGCACACTGTGTTCCTATTTACTTACAGTGTTCTTAAAATGTACCGGAAATCAATGTTTAGACCCCTAATATTTATTGTTCACAAATATTAAACAGCCAGTTGTTGGGTACTAAATATGTGAAATATATCTCAAAGGCCAATTGCAATACTAGGAGCTTAGAATCACTAAACTATATATATACTTTTGCTAGGCATGATGACGGAGTCAGTTGCAATACCTCTGCTCACTATATTCACTAAGCTTTCTCATTTCAGCATGATGATACTCAATTTACAGAGCTTTTCTTCACCTGCTATTTGCCTCTCCTCTCATTCACTTTCATACCTCACTGTCAGGAGTCCATGTTAAAATAATAAAAGTCCAAATTAATTAACTGCCTCTATATCATTAAATGCTCCTTTTTATTATTACAGTGTAAAGAGCCTATTGGAGATCTGTGTCCTTGTCAGTGGTAGACATGTCATTTTACCTTGGTCTTGATTTATTATTATTATTATTATTATTACCTTTATTTCTAATGTGACAACATATTCTGTCGCGCTTTACAGGGGTAAGTTCAAGTCAAAACAATATTAACACAATAATAAAAACAAAAATAGAGGCCCCTGTCTTTGAGCTTAAAATCACACATACACAGAGCTTTCACTAAAGAACATAGCAGGATTGAAAACTCACAAACTTACAGTCTAATAGGTGTGGGAGAGATATAGAAGGATAATAGATGTGATGTGTATATTAAGGCTGAAGGTGATACGCCTCTTTAAACAGGTGAGTCTTTAGTGAGTGAAGGATTTGAGGCCGGGGGATAGTCTAGTGGAGCGAGGCAAGACATTGATCAAACACTTATTTTTTTAGTAACATGATTACAATGCATGTGACATTAAGTATGAGGTGTGATTGTAGTAATGTAATATAAATGAGTACAGTGGTTCACAACAGTTGGTACTGGGGCCTGAGGACAGGATGGGATGCCTAACATTTTAACCATACTAATACCTTTGATCAAAGTAATAGATTATTGATGAGCTTATCTGTATTTAAAATGTACTCTCCATACAAAACTAAATTGAAATGTAGTGTGTCACGTGTAGTTTCTTCCTGTTCCAAATGTTCTGGATCTCAGAGGTGGTCCACATGAGTACCCGAATTTAACCAGCTGTTCACCAGATCAAAAAGGTCTGTTTTTTTCTCCTGGAAAACAGACAATTCATAGTTTAGCAGAGCTAGTCAACATTTGCAGTTTATGTTTTGGCCTCATCAGAGACAACCTTTTTTGTCTAACCTATCAAGTGGGCAAGAGGATTACCAATTCATCTGATTGCGAATGACTGCCTAGCACAAGTGAGGTGTTGTGGCTACATGGTCTTAGCATGCTAGGCCTCGGGCATTTTGCTTGGGCCTTCAGGGGAGAACACTTGTAATGTCGCTGAATAGCTTTCCGATTGGTTACCCCCGATTCCTACTCCTAAGGAAGCTGGTTTTATTTGGAGCAGGTATACAGCTTGCTGTTGACAAAAACATTAGGGTAGCTACTACCTTATGGTTTTTTGGTTTTGTTTCCAGAATGAATATGTTTTATATTTATGCCTCCATATTAACATATAAATATATTTATGCCTTCATATTAACCCCAACGGAAGATTTTAAAAATTTCCATTAGTTATATTTCACCTTCAATAGATGGTTCACCACATTGTACTTATCATCTTAAAGACTCTTTGTTGATGGACAAGCCAGATGATTTTGGTGCTGAGAGGTGTTTAACCCTGTATCAGCCTCAATAGAATTCACTTCAGTAACCAATGGAGACACAAGATGAGGATAACTAAGGATTGCAACTGTGGAAATATCTTTAAGGAGTTTTCAAAAGGTGCTAGTACTAGAATTCAATTTGATGATCCATTTTGTTCTTAGTTATAGATGTGCTGGGAAAATATTTTAGGGAATTTCCAAACAACCCTGTTAATAAGAGAAGCATGATTAGCTCTATATTGTTTAAAATCTTACATGTAATGGTCAGTCTATAACTGCAAATGTTCACCCATATCACAGGAAGATAGAGCTTGGACTTGCTTTAGTCAAACTTGTGGTTTCTATAGTGTTGGTATTGATTAGTAAGATGCTTCATCTGCTGTCGGTGGTGCTCCAGGGCTTTCCTTTTTATAGAATTATTTTTATCAAACACAAATACTATACTCTCCGATGGGTATATGAGTAGTGCTGAGAATCGCAAAAAAATAATTGTAATTAGAACTCATTTTTATTTTTAAAATGAAATGCTTGTACAGTTTTAAACTATTACAACAAATTACCTTCTCATATTAACCCTACACTGATTTACAGTAAACTCTTTTAAAGGTTTTAACAAAAAGAATGTAAAAATGCAAAGTATGTAAAAAAAAAAAATGAAAAATTGTGTAGAAACCAGTTTATTTGGTTTTCAGCCACAGAAAAAAGAGGAATAAGAAAGTATAAATCCATGTTCAACTACTTAAGGTACTACTGTGGTCAAATATTTAAATTACTCTATTTTGAAAAATTACACTTGAAAATACACCAACTTTTTTTTTAATAGAAAAAAATCTGTATTTATTTGTACCTTTTTATATGCAGTTATGTTGCTGTGGGATCTACCATATTGGTTTCTGCTGATCAACCTTCTGAAGTGAGACAATATTTCAAATGCATAGGAAGTTTCTACCTGCACAATGGGGATGAGACATCTACAACTACCAGTACATTTTGTAGGAGTAATGCAAATCCCATTAGTTTAAATGGATACACCCTCCTCAGAAAGTAAGAGACAGAATCATGTGAGAAAAGAAAATGGATTGCTGTTTTTTTTTTGTGGCCACTATCAAGTTTAGTTATTCAAGAAGAAAAATACATACAAACATATGACCACAGTGAACCTTCAAATGAACACTATATGATGAACAAATATGTTTAAAATTGAAGACATAAATAGCCAGAAAGTTTCATAAATCTGACTCATTTAGAACAAAAAATGATTGCTCTGCTGGACACTAGAGGCACCCATGACATTTGGTGAAGGTTGTGTTTGATAGAGGGCATTTTTTTAAGAATCAGGGCCTGCTTTGCTAGTTGCAAGCTTGTCAAGACCAATCTCCGTTGTATTTTGTGTTGGGCCTAAGTTATTGGAACCTGAGAGGTTGTGATTTTGATTATCTTGGGTCGTGGTATTCTCTCCCTAACTCAATGTATGTTTTTTTTTCTCCAGACTGAGAGTTTCTTTAACCTTGGACAACTGTTCATTCAGATACTCTCAGTGATTCTCAGTAGCAATACCAATGGTGCCCAACAAGCATCCTGCTGCACCTGCCTTGTCTTCTAAAGTCTGTGAATAAGTACCTCAGACATAGTATACATTGTCCTAACGTGCGATTCCTATTTTCTGTTTAGCCAACTCTCCCCCATACAATGGATTGTAAGCCATATATGATGAGGTTCCAAGAAAAAAGTTAAAGTATGGCCTTTTGCTGTCCTTCATGTGAGACTAGTTGGCCATAATAGGCCTATAGGTCAGTGATGGCTATTATGTACATACTGCATAAGGGTAAAGACTGTCTATACACTGATAATGATCATGCTGTATACATAGTGCTGCTGAGTATTTATTACACTAATAATAATCATGCTGCATTGAATAATGATGCTGAGTATGTATGCATGGTTTGTCTGTAGAGAATGGTCTTCCATACACTAATGTCACATCACCAATATTTGGATGTAATTAGTGCAGGTGCAGTTGAAGTGTACCTAGTGTCTCTTGCCAGTCTTAATTGCAGGCACAGAAACAAAATGAGATGGCCACACTCAGCACAATTTTAAGGGACTCTTATGCAGTGTTTATTATGCAATCAGCAAAAAAGTGTTTTGGGGGAAGTATAACCATCGGGTGCATATTATTCCTAAGTTGTGCTGTATATTGACATGGAGTATCTGCACAATGATAGTGTCATGCTTTGGCTTCTAATAATGCAGACTATCCATATTTATGGTCTCCAAATGTGCTGCCCTATACCAATGATAAGCAATCTGTTTCAACTGAAAGAACACATAATAGGTTGTTATCCTTTTGTTGGATTCACCATTACATGCTAGGTGAGGAACCTTACTTCCAGTCCTAAGGAGATATAGAGAACCACTTGAGGAGCCTCAGATGGCAGCCTATAGACTAGAGAGCTCTATATAAATATGCAGAGTATCTTTACATTGGTAATGAACATGCTGCATTGTATAGTGGTGATGATTATGTCTACACTAATAATGAACATGCTGCATTGTACAATGGTGATGATTATGTCTACACTAATAATGAACATGCTGCATTGTACAATGGTGATGAGTATGCCTACGCTGATAATGAACATGCTGCATTGTATAGCAATGATGTGTATGTCTATGCTGATAATGAACATGCTGCATTGTATAGGGATGATGTGTATGTCTATGCTGATAATGAACATGCTGCATTGTATAGGGATGATGTGTATGTCTATGCTGATAATGAACATGCTGCATTGTATAGGGATGATGTGTATGTCTATGCTGATAATGAACATGCTGCATTGTATAAGGATGATGTGTATGTCTACGCTGATAATGAACATGCTGCATGGTATAGGGATGATGTGTATGTCTACACTGATAATGAACATGCTGCATTGTATAGGGATGATGTGTATGTCTATGCTGATAATGAACATGCTGCATTGTATAGGGATGATGTGTATGTCTACGCTGATAATGAACATGCTGCATGGTATGGGGATGATGTGTATGTCTATGCGTATAATGAACATGCTGCATTGTATAGGGATGATGTGTATGTCTATGCGGATTATGAACATGCTGCATGGTATGGGGATGATGTGTATGTCTATGCTGATAATGAACATGCTGCATTGTATAGGGATGATGTGTATGTCTATGCTGATAATGAACATGCTGCATTGTATAGGGATGATGTGTATGTCTATGCTGATAATGAACATGCTGCATTGTATAGGGATGATGTGTATGTCTATGCTGATAATGAACATGCTGCATTGTATAGGGATGATGTGTATGTCTATGCTGATAATGAACATGCTGCATGGTATAGGGATGATGTGTATGTCTATGCGGATAATGAACATGCTGCATTGTATAGGGATGATGTGTATGTCTATGCTGATAATGAACATGCTGCATTGTATAGGGATGATGTGTATGTCTATGCTGATAATGAACATGCTGCATGGTATAGGGATGATGTGTATGTCTATGCTGATAATGAACATGCTGCATTGTATAGCAATGATGTGTATGTCTATGCGGATAATGAACATGCTGCATTGTATAGGGATGATGTGTATGTCTATGCTGATAATGAACATGCTGCATTGTATAGCGATGATGTGTATGTCTATGCTGATAATGAACATGCTGCATGGTATAGGGATGATGTGTATGTCTATGCTGATAATGAACATGCTGCACTGTATAGGGATGATGTGTATGTCTATGCGGATAATGAACATGCTGCATTGTATAGGGATGATGTGTATGTCTATGCTGATAATGAACATGCTGCATGGTATAGGGATGATGTGTATGTCTATGCTGATAATGAACATGCTGCATGGTATAGGGATGATGTGTATGTCTATGCTGATAATGAACATGCTGCATGGTATAGGGATGATGTGTATGTCTATGCTGATAATGAACATGCTGCATGGTATAGGGATGATGTGTATGTCTATGCTGATAATGAACATGCTGCATTGTATAGGGATGATGTGTATGTCTATGCTGATAATGAACATGCTGCATGGTATAGGGATGATGTGTATGTCTATGCTGATAATGAACATGCTGCATGGTATAGGGATGATGTGTATGTCTATGCTGATAATGAACATGCTGCATGGTATAGGGATGATGTGTATGTCTATGCTGATAATGAACATGCTGCATGGTATAGGGATGATGTGTATGTCTATGCTGATAATGAACATGCTGCATTGTATAGGGATGATGTGTATGGCTACCCAGATAATGAACATGCTGCATGGTATAGGGATGATGTGTATGTCTACCCGGATAATGAACATGCTGCATGGTATAGGGATGATGTGTATGTCTATGCGGATAATGAACATGCTGCATTGTATAGGGATGATGTGTATGTCTACGCGGATAATGAACATGCTGCATGGTATAGGGATGATGTGTATGTCTATGCTGATAATGAACATGCTGCATGGTATAGGGATGATGTGTATGTCTACACTGATAATGAACATGCTGCATGGTATAGGGATGATGTGTATGTCTACGCTGATAATGAACATGCTGCATTGTATAGGGATGATGTGTATGCCTACGCTGATAATGAACATGCTGCATTGTATAGGGATGATGTGTATGCCTACGCTGATAATGAACATGCTGCATTGTATGGGGATGATGTGTATGTCTACGCTGATAATGAACATGCTGCATGGTATGGGGATGATGTGTATGTCTATGCTGATAATGAACATGCTGCATTGTATAGGGATGATGTGTATGTCTATGCGGATTATGAACATGCTGCATGGTATAGGGATGATGTGTATGTCTATGCGGATTATGAACATGCTGCATGGTATAGTGATGATGTGTATGTCTATGCGGATAATGAACATGCTGCATGGTATAGGGATGATGTGTATGTCTATGCTGATAATGAACATGCTGCATGGTATAGGGATGATGTGTATGTCTATGCTGATAATGAACATGCTGCATGGTATAGGGATGATGTGTATGTCTATGCTGATAATGAACATGCTGCATTGTATAGGGATGATGTGTATGTCTATGCTGATAATGAACATGCTGCATGGTATAGTGATGATGTGTATGTCTATGCGGATAATGAAAATGCTGCATTGTATAGGGATGATGTGTATGTCTATGCTGATAATGAACATGCTGCATGGTATAGGGATGATGTGTATGTCTATGCTGATAATGAACATGCTGCATGGTATAGGGATGATGTGTATGTCTATGCTGATAATGAACATGCTGCATTGTATAGGGATGATGTGTATGTCTATGCTGATAATGAACATGCTGCATGGTATAGGGATGATGTGTATGTCTACACGGATAATGAACATGCTGCATTGTATAGGGATGATGTGTATGTCTACGAGGATAATGAACATGCTGCATTGTATAGGGATGATGTGCATGTCTATGCTGATAATGAACATGCTGCATTGTATAGGGATGATGTGCATGTCTATGCTGATAATGAACATGCTGCATTGTATAGGGATGATGTGTATGTCTACGAGGATAATGAACATGCTGCATTGTATAGGGATGATGTGTATGTCTATGCTGATAATGAACATGCTGCATGGTATAGGGATGATGTGTATGTCTATGCTGATAATGAACATGCTGCATTGTAAAGGGATGATGTGTATGTCTATGCTGATAATGAACATGCTGCATGGTATGGGGATGATGTGTATGTCTATGCTGATAATGAACATGCTGCACTGTATAGGGATGATGTGTATGTCTATGCTGATAATGAACATGCTGCATTGTATAGGGATGATGTGTATGTCTATGCGGATAATGAACATGCTGCATTGTATAGGGATGATGTGTATGTCTATGCTGATAATGAATATGCTGCATGGTATGGGGATGATGTGTATGTCTATGCTGATAATGAACATGCTGCATGGTATAGGGATGATGTGTATGTCTATGCGGATAATGAACATGCTGCATGGTATAGGGATGATGTGTATGCCTACGCTGATAATGAACATGCTGCATTGTATAGGGATGATGTGTATGTCTATGCTGATAATGAACATGCTGCATTGTATAGGGATGATGTGTATGTCTATGCTGATAATGAACATGCTGCATGGTATAGGGATGATGTGTATGTCTATGCTGATAATGAACATGCTGCATGGTATAGGGATGATGTGTATGTCTATGCGGATAATGAACATGCTGCATTGTATAGGGATGATGTGTATGCCTATGCGGATAATGAACATGCTGCATTGTATAGGGATGATGTGTATGTCTATGCTGATAATGAACATGCTGCATTGTATAGGGATGATGTGTATGTCTACGCGGATAATGAACATGCTGCATGGTATAGGGATGATGTGTATGTCTATGCTGATAATGAACATGCTGCATGGTATGGGGATGATGTGTATGTCTATGCTGATAATGAACATGCTGCATTGTATAGGGATGATGTGTATGTCTATGCGGATTATGAACATGCTGCATGGTATGGGGATGATGTGTATGTCTATGCTGATAATGAACATGCTGCATGGTATAGGGATGATGTGTATGTCTATGCTGATAATGAACATGCTGCATTGTAAAGGGATGATGTGTATGTCTACGCGGATAATGAACATGCTGCATGGTATGGGGATGATGTGTATGTCTATGCTGATAATGAACATGCTGCATTGTATAGGGATGATGTGTATGTCTATGCTGATAATGAACATGCTGCATTGTATGGGGATGATGTGTATGTCTATGCTGATAATGAACATGCTGCATTGTATAGGGATGATGTGTATGTCTATGCTGATAATGAACATGCTGCATGGTATAGGGATGATGTGTATGTCTATGCTGATAATGAACATGCTGCACTGTATAGGGATGATGTGTATGTCTATGCTGATAATGAACATGCTGCACTGTATAGGGATGATGTGTATGTCTATGCTGATAATGAACATGCTGCATTGTATAGGGATGATGTGTATGTCTATGCGGATAATGAACATGCTGCATGGTATGGGGATGATGTGTATGTCTATGCTGATAATGAACATGCTGCATTGTATAGGGATGATGTGTATGTCTATGCTGATAATGAACATGCTGCATTGTAAAGGGATGATGTGTATGTCTACGCGGATAATGAACATGCTGCATTGTACAATGGTGATGAGTATCCAACCCTAATAAAGATTATGCAGCAATATATACAAAAGTATTTCTATCTGTACCCTGATAACATGCAGTACTGTGTATTAAAACTGGCTATATGTACAATGATAATGAATATCAGGAACATTGCTCTGTATAGTGATGCTGTATATGTATACACTGATAATTGATATGCTGCTCTCTCTAATGTTGCAGAGTTCCTATGCTCTGATAATGACACACTGTATAATGATGCTGAGTATCTACACTAATAATACATATGATACATTGTGTAGTGAGTCTGGATATAAATACATTAATAATGAAACTCCTGCACTTTATGAAGATGAGGAATATCTGTACATTGCTATTTAATGTACTGCACTGTATAATTATACTGAGTTTGTATCACATATTTAGTTGTGGTAATTGCAAGTTTGTGTATAACATTCACAAAATGTGCCAGTTTGCGCATGAGCATAGCTCATGCCGAGGCCCGCAATCAGCGGCTAAGCCGCTCATTGCAAGGCCCACAAGGTAGGGGGGGCTGCAATAAGCGCCAAAGGCACTCATTGCGAGGGCCGCAAGAGACGCGGGGGAAGAGGCTGCATAGAAAGGAGAGGGGGGAAAGAGACACAGGGGAGGGAGAGGGGGGAAAGAGACACAGGGGAGGGAGAGGGGGAAAGAGACACAGGGGAGGGAGAGGGGGAAAGAGACACAGGGGAGGGAGAGGGGGGAAAGAAACACAGGGGAGGGAGGGAAGAGACACGGAGGGGGGGGGGGGGAGGAAAGTCAAATATTATCTCGTCATTTGTGATGGGTGACTTGCAATGGGTGCCGAATGCGCTCAGTGCGAGGCTCGCAGAGAGAGGGAGAGGACACAGAAGGAGGGAAGGAGAGAGAGAAGCCGTGCATATCGAGGCTCGGATTTCCAGGCTTTACCGCGCATGGCGAGGTCAACAAATTACCTTCTCACATTAACCCTACTCTGATTTAGTTATAGTAAACTCTTTTACTATAATGGATATGCTTGTATCTGTATACTTGTGTATCTATACACTGGTCATGAATAGTTTCTGTGCTGTAAATATTATGGATGTACACTGCAAATAAGCACACTACCCTATACTGACACACTGATAATGAGCATGAGGCACTATGTAATGACGTTGACTATATATAACAAACAGTCGGAGTTGTATAGCCATGCATATTCTTAAAAAAATCTAATAATTGGCCACTTCTCCAGTGCGATAACTCTGTGACCCTTTGCTTGTATGTTTTCATTAAAGGTGCATAGTGAAATCATTTTATTCAATGAGGGGTTGTTTCATACATTTGGTGTGACTGATCACACAAGAGTTGTTCTATTTGTGTTCATATCTGAATGTCTAAAAGAAGTTAAACGTATTACCCGCCCAGAATTCTGAGAAGTACAGTTATTGCCCCACATTCTGTGTATCGCTCTTTTGCCCACCATAAATTAAATGATTGTTGTGGTAAACTACCTTCCTACAAAATCTACTACACATGCCAGGTACTGGCCCCACACTGATGAGGCAGTAACATCAAAACCGTGCTGTCTGTGGGGAAGGTCTCCTAGCTTATGCATAATCCATCCTGGGCTTTGCTTAAAGTTGTGCAATACAGCAGGCAATTGCTTAAAAGGAGAAATGTTTGAAATGGTATTGGATTAAAGAGCAAAGCCTCTGTGGGCACATTTGCATGTCCTAGCTCAGGTTGCCAGAAAGTAGTGCAATAACTGTACTTCTTGGAATAATGTAAAATATGTGTGTATATGTATAGATTTCATATATATAGTTGTCAGTTATCATGTTTGCAATGTTTGTCACGCAATGTCAAATAATTGTGACCCTCGCACGACTTTCAAACAGCCTAGACATGAGCACAGAAGATGCAAATGTTGATGGCAGCGATAGCCGCTGAAAAACGTAACAGTTTGCCACTGATCGCGAGGCACGCAGTTTAACAGACAAAATTGTTGTAACTTGAAAGACCAAAATCAGCCAAATAATTGAAAAATAATAACACACTCACACACAGCACAGGGGGAGAGCCAGGAAGCCTGTGAGTGAGGTTGCATGTGAATTTCAGCACTATTTTTGCTTTTTCGTTGATTGAAAATCGCCTAAGAGTGGAAAAAAGTAGCGGGCAAAAAAACGTACAAATTCAGAAACCAGATGAAAACGAGTCTGAGCAACGTCAGGCACGCAGGACTTAGAAAATACACGACGGTGAAAACAGTATCGCACAGGAACAGGCACACAGGACATTCAAAATAAAACCAACGGCAGTCACCGCGCGCCACGCAAACATTCAGCAAACACACAGAGGAGAAAGACACAGAGAAGGGATAGGGGGAGATGCTGGAAAGAGACACATGGCATTCCCAAACGTTGCAGGTTAACGAACCCTGCAATGAGCAGCAAAGCAGGTCATTGCGGGCCTCGCGATAAGCTCCAAAAGGCGCTCATTGCGAGGCACATATAGTAGACGGGAGGAGAGGCTCGCAATGAGCGCCGAAGGTGATCATTGCGAAGCAAAGAAGTTGTGGGTTCACAAGCTCCGCAATGAGCGGCGAAGCACGTAGCATAGACGGTGGGAGAGACTCTCAATGAGCACCAAAGGTACAGCATTCCCAGCCTTAAAATTAGATTCCCGTCATTTTTGCTGGGCAATTAACTAGTACATATATATATATATATATATATATATATAATTTTTTTTATTTTTTTTAGACATGTTCTGCATCTTTACAGGACCCAATGTGCATCTTGCTTGATTCATATAGTCATGTGCTGGCCAAAATGTTTGAGTTGTCAAGCTTAAGGGGACATCGAACAAAATTATTTTTTTCATGCATATAAACAAGCATACTTTTACCAAAGTTGAGTCTTGCATGAATAAATATTAAGTAGAATCTAAACTACTTTGAAAGTAACAGGAAGTGGTGCACAGAGCATACTTATGTTCTTCTGACAGCCGAGTATTACTTGTATATCTATATTACTGCTCAGTGGCTGAGAGGGACAAGCCTCCAAATCAGTTAAACATCTGAATCCCTTTTTAATGCTTTAAGATATTCATTTGAATAAAAAAACACACAGTGGAACACGTTAACAAATACTCTTTCAGATCCAACAAAGAAACAAATGCTTTCGATGTCCTGGAATAAGAGAAGGAATAGGTGGAAAAAAACTTAAATATATTAAGGCATATAAAACTGTGTAGGAAAGGAGCATTTTTCAGAAAAAAAGAGGTCATGAACTTAAATTAGACAGTGGAGTATACAGGGGTAATGTGTGGAAGTATTGCTTTACAGTAAGGGTGGCATAAATATATTGAGCTGACCACAAAGGCCCATGATTTTTAATTATCATAATTATATATTTCATTTGTGTATAAATTCGATCATCAGGTTGTTGGATGGGAAACACACTTTTAGAGACTAGACCCTATTTTTACTAGTATCCACTATGTGTATGAATGTACTTCCTGCCTGGTTCATTTAATATCTAATGTCTGTGGCAAACCACAAGGTGATTGATAGAGCCAGTTGAAATTATGCAACCTTAGTGCATGTTAGGTCAACATTAGGGTTAGTTAATATTAGGGTTGCCCACTCAGCCTTTTGTACAGGTCTTACACTCGTTTTGCAGCCTATGGGGTACTTCCCTTTGCACTATACTCCTACAGACAAATGGTAATAATCACATTGATCTTGTTTTGTGTAATATTTTCCCTTGGAATTATAGTGAATTATATTAAATTTCATAGTGTTCTCCAAGATAGCAGAGAGCAATATAATTGTTACAAAACTAAAAAAATCATTAGATGTTCCATGAACACTCTCAGCAATATTCAGGTTGTCTACCAAGACTCTCACAAATATGTCAATTGTATTTAACAAGAAAACAAAAATTAGGACCCACTGTGGTAAAGAAAGCATTTGACAGATACATGTGTTTATCAGAATAACACATGCTCTGTGTTTCCTAAAATATTGATTAAAAGTCTTATTATTCATGTGAGAGTCCTAAAATGAATATGCCATGTATAGACTTTTATAAAGTGAAGGTAATTAACCCTGTGTTCATCTTTTGTCTTGCAGCTCAAATTGAAATTATACCATGCAAAATCTGCGGAGATAAATCTTCAGGAATCCATTATGGGGTCATAACCTGCGAAGGTTGTAAGGTACAGTATAATGATATGGTATCCATACTCCTATAATTTGGATATACTTTTACCAGTAAAATCTGTTTTTAAAACTGTGCAAAGAAAAATGACTTGATTATACACTTTACCTTGGGAATCCTAAGCCCATGAGACCCGGGGAATGCATGTGCTTCTCAACCACTTCTCTGTCTTCCTTCTCTGTTTAACTGCCTACTCTTTCTCTTCTCCCAATGTTCTCTCAATTATTTCTCCTTGCCTCTATCTTTTCTTTCCATCTCTGCTTGCATTACCATTTCCCATTCGCTTTCCTTGTATTACTTCCCATTTCCTGTGCATCTATGTATTTCTATATCCTATTTTGCTGTCTTATGTCTTCCCCATGCTTACATACCTCTCTCTACCTTCTCCTTCTATACCTTATATTCTATTCTCTTCCCTCTAGCTACCTCTTCTTATTAACACTTATAACTTATCGTTCCTTTTTATTTTCTTTCTCTAAAGTTTTTCTTTCTCTGTGTAGATCCCCTCTTTCTCATTTTCTCTTTCCCTATTCCTCCTATTACATACTGTTGTATTCTCCATCCTAGCTGCTTTCTTGTTTCTTTTTTTACTTTTACCCCCTTTGTCTAGTCTTTTCTATCTTCTCCTTTCTGTTACCTGTCTTTTTCACACAATTTCTCTTCACTCAACCTCTTTAATTTGTATCCCTGCTCCTAATCTGGACAATGAATATATAATTTGTAAATCCATCAGATTATAATGCATGTTAACTGTATGAGATTGTATGCTGATCCCATTTTATGATTTCATTACATCCTCAGAATTTACGGTGTTAATATTAATCCAAAATGCTCATAGTTTGATCTCTGCCTGAATATCCCTGCTAACCGCTGGGTATAGGATTAGTCCTCGTGGTTGGGAGAGGTAAAGAAACATGTCAAAAAAAGACCTACATTTTAATTGCCGGCCCTATTTGAGAGATTAATGAGCCAGAGGATCCTGCCGCAGCCAGCCATAAATCACCGAGCTTTCAGAGAGTCTCCTTGTCACCATCCAGAGCAGAGACTTCTCAGCGTGGCCGCTTCTACGGAGAGGCCTGGCAGCTGGTAACTGCTTCGCTGTAATTAAACAGCCAATGAGCAGCTAATTAAGACATATGTGTATACAGGAGTGGAAGTGGTTATGGTAATGAACTGTAGGAATTCATTCATTAGATATAAATTGGCAGAAGAAAGCAGAGGGGCCATACTTAGTCTTGTCTTGGTTGTTGGTGTGGATTAACAGGATGCTAAGCACATACTGGAGAGTAGGTAGATCACATACAAAGTTAGGACAACTTGAGAGGGCATCTTTAGAGTGGTAGTGGTGGGTATGGATAGAAAAAGAGTGTAAAGAGCATTATGTATTCTCTTCCACTGATGTTACATAATCTTTCTTCGACATATTTATAAGTGTCTAGTGTCACCTTGTTATCTTCCTTTTTTATATGGTCAAGTTTAAGAAACCTAACAGAGACACTGTGGTGGTTAAACAAAATGTACTACCATCCTTCAGATTGTATTACTGCAAGGTGGACAGGTACCTAACTGTGAATCTTCATATTGCGTCTTTTTATGCACACAAAATGGCCAACAGAATCCTATTGCTCCATGTGCTAATGTGGTGCTGACTATAGGTTTAGAAGCTCATGACCCCACAGACAAATGACAATCTCTGGCAGAACTCTCTTGTTAATGTCCTCTTCTTCTGTGTTTCACATTTTTAAAGATGTTGTCTCAATAAATGCAGTGTTTTTTAGCTTATTTTAACAGTTTATTTTAATTAATTATCAGAGACTTGCTATATCCTCATTCACAGTTTCTTAACATAGGAACCAGTTTCAATTTAGAATTTTAGGACCTGTTATAACATATTCTTCCCTCCCAGGGCTTCTTCCGACGGAGCCAGCAAAGCAATGCCACTTACTCATGTCCGCGTCAGAAGAACTGTTTGATCGACAGAACGAGTAGGAACCGATGTCAACACTGCAGGCTACAGAAATGCCTCGCTGTGGGCATGTCACGTGATGGTAAGAGCTATTGAACTAACAATGAGGTGGTGATATGTTGGTTTTGTCCATGTTCTCCACCTGAGCCAATCAGAGAGCTGTGTTTCCATGCAACAAGGCCTCTCGAGGTTATGGCAGAACTGGGCTTTCCGATTGGCCGGTGCACAACACCATGTGACCTCGGCCTCTGCTCCTCCTCAGCTGTGAAGTTTGGTCGGATGTCGAAGAAGCAACGGGATAGCCTGTATGCCGAGGTTCAGAAACATCGTATGCAGCAGCAGCGAGACCACCAACAGCAACCTGGTGAGGCGGAGCCACTGACACCTGTGGGATATGGCCTAACCTCCAATGGGCTTACTGAGCTGCGGGATGATCTAGGGGGCTACATAGAAGGACACACGCCAGAAGAAGGAAAGACTGAGTCAGCGGTGAGCAGCTTCTACTTGGACATTCAACCCTCCCCAGATCAATCGGGCCTGGATGTCAATGGCATCAAACCAGAGCCTCTGTGTGATTACACACCTGCTTCCTCCTTCTTTCCATACTGTTCCTTCACCAATGGAGAGACATCTCCGACTGTTTCTATGGCGGAACTTGGTGAGTTCAACCTACACAAATATTCACTGAATTTTCATGGTGTCGGTCTCTTTCAAGTGGCAATGAAAGTACAAGAAAATTGTCATAAACGTAGTGCATTATTTAAATACTTAAATATGTTAAATCTATTTTATTACTTATGTTAAAGTGTAAAAATACGTGTTTAAAAATAGTCTAATACCAGTAAGAGCCTCTTATCCTGTTAGGTTTAGGTAATATCCCTTGGGTGCTTTTTAGATTCTTTTTATTTGTAGTACAGCACAAAATTGGCTATATTTTAAGTATTTTAATGCAATGCCTTATGCAGACTTTACATGTACTTTCAGTGTCCCTTTAAAATGTACCCTTGTATAACTTGGTGATGAAATGCAAATAACACCTTTTTAATGGAATGAAAATTTTACAAGACAGTTTGATTCAGGTAAAATAAAGTTTGGCAAAAACTTTTGTAGTAAAATTAAATTGAAAAATAATATCAGGAAACTGGGATATGGATTGCTCAGAAAAGTTAATAAAGTGACAGTTTAGTAGGGACTAAATATATCAACATTTTGTGTAAAAGTGAACTTACTGAGTTAGCGGTGTTCTTTTGAGGCTGATTGGATTAGTAAACGTGCAAGGAATTGGAGTTGCCTAATGCTTTTACAAGTACACGTAGTAAAGATCTTGTTTAAACAACTTTACAGATTGGAGTGATTTAAAAATGTTGATCATTTGATAAATCTTATTGTATGTCTTATTTTCTAACCATCTTTGGGCTAATTATAGTTTGAATGTATAATAAATTATATATATTACATTTCTTCTTTAGTTGATTAAATAAAACATAGAAAAATCAATTCTAATTGAAAGGCAAATTTTGCTAGTTGATCCAATTTGCCTTTGATTTGAAAACCCATTTAAAATTATTTAGAAATCTAACATTTCTTGAGCTATACCAGGACATGTGTGGGACAGAGGGCTTGTTTCTCTTTGAGTTGGGATGCACGTTTGTAGGATTCTTCAAGTCACAGCTAGAGATCTAGAGTGATCAGGTAAGAGAGATCTAGAACCTGTTCTACTTTAGGCGTTCCCACCTGGATATGTATCAATGTTTTTATACAGCTAGAATATATCTGGTGTCATAGCTGATGCTTCTTGAAACTCTTAAACTCTTTCCATTGTTAAACATAGCAGCCTGCATCACAGTTTAGAGGGAAACAATTGTGCAGTCCCAAGTAAGCATGCTATGGCTCAGCAACGGTTGGGTATTTCAGTAAATAAAATGTGTTTTCTCTCAGTGACATGTTGAATACATTTGCAAAGAGGGTCTTTCTAGTTGTATATAAATGTATTTGTCTGAAGAATAACCTTAAGACAATTAGCAGTAAACCATGAACATGATGTATAACGATTTTTGCATGAATGTTATCCAAGTTATACATAAACAGATATAAAAATGGAAATATATTTGCATTAGATATGTATAAGGTCCTATATAAAGTTGAAGCAAAAATTATATTTGGTATGTCCTTTTTGTTATACCCTTATGGGATTATTTCTTTAATAAAAACAATTATTGAATATTTGTAGATTAATATGAACAATTTATATAATATTTAACAAACGGAATTAAGTGGAACCGGATACACATTTCCTAAAGGGCAGTGAATATTCCCAAAGTTGATTGATTGTATTCATGTCTTCATATATTTTAATATCTGAACATGTTTTGTATTATTTGTTTTAATATATTTAAAACTCTTTCTGAATACTTTGATCTGTGGGTTTCCTCAGATTCCAGACAGTAGCCTGTTCTCTATGGTTTGCTTTGTGTGACACTGCCCTCTAGTGGAGAGCAGTAATATCTCGGTTTGAGGCCACACAAATCAGAGTTTAAGCCACTTTGTCCAAATTTCTGAACAAGTATAACCCTTATGTGATATGCACATGTATAGTAAGATTACAACTTATACAGGAATACTTCAGTTTCTAGAGGCTTTTGTTAGTTGATGTTTAACTCCACCGTTAAACATTCTTCTGGGAGGTTAAAGCCATTTTACACACTATAGATAGAATTATTATTTACAATAGGTAACTATTATTTTTGTTTGGGGGAGAGTTGTCAACATTGTATACCATACCATTTAGTGATTCAAACCTTGGTAGTACAAATTTTATATTTTAATTTGGATGGAGAGCTAGTTAGTGAATTCCAGTCCAATCTATTGGTCTTAATAAGCCCCTCTCAATGAGTTTAAAACCATAACTATTCTCTAAACATAGTGGGCCTCGTTCAATTGTGATTTGGCCAATTGAATAGGACTCTATATAAGCACATAGCATACAGAAGTTTCTAGTTAGTGAAGGTCGTGCTTTTGGATAGAAGTTCACTAACTAAAATCTTCTGTAAAAAAAATATGCTCTGTGTTTTATATAGAGCCCTATTCAATTGGCCAAATCGCAATTGAATGAGGCCCAGTGTATTGAATTAGCCAGCTTCTGACAAAAATAACTTTCTTATAAAGTGAAGTCCAGTCATTGCAGGACTATCTATATACAAAGATGTTGGATTCTTCCCTCAAACCTGTAGAAAGGTTGATGAATGAGAGACGGAGATACATTTCTTGAAATAATTGATGCTGCACAGACAGTCAAAACTTCAGTTTGATTTCTGTTGTTCAACACATTTACAGTTATTTAATCTCTAGAAATAGCAAACTACATTTATCAAAATAATTAAGCAAATAGTGAAACATTCAGTCAGTAACCATGAGGCATGCTAGAAAAAGAAAAATAGGGAATCTCAATACCTAAAGGGCTACTGTGGTCAATGTATTTATTTATGGTCATTTGTTTAACTAAAAACATTTTTTTCATTTTGCAACTTTAAATGTAATTATGCTGTTACTTCCTGAGGTGGTAGCGCCCTTGTAAACTAACAAGCTTTCCATAAATGCTACTGGGAGCACTGGTGCCACTTTCCCACCTTGCGGGTGCTGTGTATTCTACTGAACACAAAATGGTACATTCCAGGGCAACATAAATATAAAAAGTACTAAATTACCCGTTGTATTATTTTTCTCTACATTCTAACATAAGTTGCACATTTTCAAGTGCAGTTCTTCAAAATAGTACATTTTAAAAACATGACCACAATGTTGCTTTTAAAATATTAGATTATACTTGTTTGGTCTTCAAGGGAGGAATTGATCTGGAAATAATTTTTATAGGAAAAATAAATATAGGACTTCAATGAATATTTTTAGGTGAATGGAGAAGGTCATGAAATCTCTAATCTTCTATGGTTGGTTATCAAATAAAGTCTAACTTCCCCTCTCCTGCTCCTTTCCAGAACATCTTGCACAAAATATCTCCAAATCCCACGTGGAGACCTGCCAGTATTTACGGGAGGAGCTCCAGCAGATTACGTGGCAAACCTTCCTCCAGGAAGAGATTGAAAGTTACCAGAGCAAGGTATGGGTGGCAGAGATGCAGAGCAAGATGCCAACAGCCTAGCACAGAGGAGCCCCTCATGTTTGTGTTGCTTTATGTTGCATATGGTAAAACTGTGGTAAACTGCAAGATTCCTTTAGTTAAGTTGAACTCAACAGCACAATTTAATAGATATAGACTTAATCTTTTTTTAAAAATAAGCAATCGAAAATAACACAGTGGCTTACTGTATCTCTCTCTTTTTTGAGAAATTCTTACAGTATAAAATGTGTGGAAATGGTCAGATATTACAGCAGATAATAAAACTGGACACTGTATATTACAACTTGTCCTTTTAGAAAGTTTATCAGGCTCTTGCTTTATGAGGTGACTTTAGCGTTTTTCCATCTTGCATGTTGTCTTGTTTTCTTAACTCTCTTAGGCCTTTTTTTCCCCCATCCCTGTGAATTGCCTTTTGTATATTATTATTATTATAGTCATTTCCCAGTCATAAATAACGGTATAATATTACATGTTTCTCCCTACCCTATGTCTTTTTCCTCCCCTATGTCTCCCCCCCCCCCCCATTTCTCTCCCCCCTCTCCCTCTCGTGTCCCTCCCCCCATCTCCCGCCTCTTTGTCTCTTCCCCCCCATCTCCCTCCCCTGTGTCTTTCCCCCTTCCTCACTCCCCTGTGTCTCTTTCCACCCCTCTGGTGTACATGCCGCTCTCTGCGGCATGTACGGAATCCGTACAAATAGTTTCTAAAGTGCACATGCGCTCCCACTGTAGCATTACACACTCTTTAGAAAATATATTAGTGATAAATGAGAGACTATGGCTGATTTTCTCAGTTCCCAAACTAGATGGTTTGAAACACCTCAAATTGGAGTTATTTTCCCATCTGTGACTGGAAAGTTCCTATTCTTTAAATTGGGGTAAGATATACATGCCTGGGTTATATTGTAGGAACGGTAAATCCCCCCGACCAACACCCATCCATGACCGTTGGCCAATAACATAACCACATGGGGCTGGGCATAGAATGGAGCTAGGCATAGAATGGAGCTATATAGGTGGCAGCTAAGATACAATTACCTATATAGTTTGATTGTTATGCAGTTGTATGCATGTATGGTTTACTTACTAAGGCATATATAGCCAGGACCTGTTATGTAACTTGAGCAACTCTGTGCCAGACAAATGTCATTTTCAGATCTTTGCTGCCCCTTGAGGAATAGCAGAGAATTACATTGAGACTTAACCATGTGTGTGCATCTAGGTCAGTAAGTTACATATATAGACTTATTTACTTACCAAACAGTTGTTTACAATTCTCTGTTACAGAAATGACAACAATTAGTGCTATTTCACAATATGTTTCTGTGAAAAGCACAATTTTCATGTCTACACTCTACAGGTTCTTAGGCTCCTTCACATAATTCTCCCCTTGCTATCTAACAAATGTTTATTATTAATTTAGTATGTGGTGTATAATAAAATATCCTTTAAACAAAATTATAAATTAGTGTGGTTATATCCTCATGGAGTGTAATGATTCAGTGAGTAATTATTAAGACACCTAACCCATAACCTTTTCACTTATCTATCTATAGTTCTATGTGAACCCCCACCCATCTACATCCTGTCTACACCTGGCCCCGACTGACACTGCCCTTCGTGTTCCTTCTCTCTTTGCACTATGCCATTTAACTCTGACCCTTCTGTATCCTGTCTTCTCAATCTCTGGCACCTTTTTACTATGCTCTGTCTCATGGATTCTCTTAGCTCTTATTCCCTTCTGTATACTGCCATGTATATAAATTGCCCCTCTTGCTGACCAATCTCTTTGTTTTTCCATACAGCAGCGGGAAGTAATGTGGCAGCTTTGCGCCGTGAAGATCACAGAGGCCATTCAATATGTGGTTGAATTTGCCAAACGCATAGATGGATTCATGGAGTTGTGTCAAAACGACCAGATAGTACTGCTGAAAGCAGGTACACACACATCCACAATGATATGCATAAATGCAAACACAACCATAGGTACATGCACACTCTTGTGCACACATGCAGACACATGTTCTTAGTAATATGTGTACATAGTCAGCCATACTCTCTCAATAATCTCCTATGCACATGCTCTGTTGCTAAAATTCCCTCTCTATCCTTACAGGCTCTTTAGAAGTTGTATTCATCAGAATGTGCCGTGCCTTTGATTCGCAGAACAACACAGTCTATTTTGATGGCAAATACGCTGGCATCGATGTCTTCAAGGCCCTTGGTGAGTTTGTTATCCTCACACACAACATGACTCCCACAAAAACACAAAGGTCATGTTCTTGTCTTGGTCCTTTTTTATACCAGGCTACAAAAGGGATAAAACAGAATGGATTTCACTCATCATTGTTAAAATATAGTAACTGTGTGCATCATACCTCAGTACTCCTAACTATTCAAAGGCAAGTGCAGTGTAATGGGGACGTAGACATGTGATTGTCTAAATTAAGTGTTGAGACAAAAAATATCTCCACTGCAGCAACACTCATGATTATCATCATTAACTTTGCATAGATTACATATAAAAAACATTTAACCATGTAGAACATCAGACAAAACCATAGACTGTAAATACACTAAACTTAGGTATATATTTTCAGCATATGTCCTATATAGTTTTAAAGCTCACATATTGACAATTATTCTAACTCAAGACACTATCCCGTATTGAAGTATTAGCAAATAAAGTGCATTCCAATGGTTTGCAACTTTTTTCATATGTGGGAAATCTAAAACCCTTTTTTGACGCTTGGTCTGTGAATAACACTCACTTCAGGACCATCTTTGCCTAAACTAGTCACAAGTTACCTGGTAAAATATCAATTGGTCACACATTGTTAAAACTCTGCACACAAACACAGAGATAAGAATTGTTTGGTCCATTTAGAATACCCATTCTCATATCTATCTGGAAAAAGCTGAAATATAAATGTATTTCTCACAATAGCCTTATTTCTGCACTAGGCCCATATTTTATACCCCCTCTGTAAAGTAATGCTTTTGCAAATCCTCCAGTTTAATTATTATGACTTTTTTTCTAGTATTTGACTTTTTTGGAAAATGAATATTATTAATTTTGATGTATTCTAAGGTTTCTGTCATATTACTTGCCTCCTTCAGCTGGAATTAACCAACAGATAAGACCTTTCTATGTTTAGTTGTGATTGACATCACTAAAGGCAGTTTGATTCTCCCTCCACCCATAAGTAATTCCTCTGAATTGGGTCTTTAGGAATAGCTTGCTAATGAACAGAAATGAATTGTGCTATAGTTCAGATATTAACACCAGGAGGGTTTATTAATTTAACGCAATTCACTGCATATTTGGAGAAATCATTCCACCGAATGACACCTTCTTGATGAGCAACTTTTTTCACTTTCTTGTACAAATTATTTACTACAAGCTCTATGTGAAAATATTGTTGTATTGTAATTTATGTGTCTTGGTTAACATGTACAGATGGGTAATGCTTAAGTATAAATTGGGAGGTTTATTTACATATGCTACCTAAATGTAAAAAATCTGATGTGGCTTCAGTCTAATCTTGAATAACTGGTACAGTCTTGTCTTAACTTTAGCTTATTCGGTGGACACATTAATCACCATATAAATATGGATATGCAAGAAAAAAAATAGAAGTTCACTCTTTCTTCCTCTTTTTTTTTTTTTCTCTATGCAGGTTGTGAGGACTTCATGAGCTTTGTGTTTGAGTTTGGAAAAAGCCTGTGCTCTCTGCACCTGACTGAGGATGAGATCGCCCTCTTCTCCGCCTTTGTACTCATGTCAGGAGGTAGGTGACTGAGATGGTGAAGGACGCAATCTTATCCTGTATGATAGGATAAGATTGCATGCAAAAATACCTAATGTTGCACATTTTAGCAATAAAATTACTAAAAGAACGTTAAAGGCAATCTAGCAATCAAGTGTAACTACAGCAGAGCATACTGATTATAATCAATATTAAATATAACATACAGATTGTCATTTAGCATTCGGATTTGATTGGTTAGATGGGCATTCAGATCAGCCAAGGACTGGGAGGAACACTATTTAAAAAAAAGATTACCACACGGCCCTGTCTTAGGGAGAAAATGCAAACCTTTAGGTGTAGTGACTTGTTTTAATCATTTTTAGATGATCACTGCTTAATATAAGATGACATAAAGGAATCATAAAATGTACTGGAAGAAAGGGGCTATGTAATGTTTTAAACTGTTAACCCAGTGAATAAAAAAAAAGAGTAGATGATTTTGTAAAAACAGCCTAAAGTGCCCCTCAATGGAGCCACATCCAAATAATTCCATCTTGTTTTGACTATTCACCTTTGCTGTAAGAATCCCATGTCAGCCTTTTCAGCCAATCACATGCTATCTTGGAGTAAAAAAAGTAAGAAGTGAATATTCTTAAGGGAAAATAAAAGCATTTGGGCATTGCCTCCTTGTGGGGAAGCATTTTATTTTGCTTTATTACACCTGTTTTACTAATTCATATTCAGATTGTTTTGCTGAATGTAGTATTTTACAGAACAATAAGGGAAACATTTGCAAAGGATGTAAAGTTAGTTTCTTTAATTACTAGTAAGCACATGAAAGTATTATATTATATTATTGAAGACTTGGTTAGAACTCTGGTTATGTGAGCATCACATATAATAGTTGTCAAACTACGAATCGTCGTCGGCAATGAGCCTCGCATTTGCGGAGGTGGAGGCTCTATGGCGCCTCACAAGCTGTTACAAACACATTCACCGCGTGCCTCACAACGAGCGCCCACCTAAATTCAGCACACATAACTTGTTTTGTTAATTTTTTTTTGGTTTGTTTAATACACTTCTGTATTTTGTTAATACTGTTATTTATTTCATATCCTTATTATTATTATTTTTTTTATTTTATTTTTTTTACTCTGTGTTGGACATTTTAAAGTTCTTTAGTCTTTTTTTTACAAATTTTATCCTACAGACCATGCATAATTGTAGTAGCAGTTATCTCTGTAGACTCCGGTGTTTCTTTTGTACTGCAAATATCTTCATTGCTATACACAAAACTCTATGTGAGGTTACGATTGCTTTATGAAATAATTACTTTTTTAATGTTCCTCATTCATTTTCTTCTACAGTTTATTATATCTTTCTGTTCTCACGGTTTCAATACCACCATAATGATTCCTAAATTGCTCCCTGCAGACTTTGGTAAACTTCTCTTGATGTTGCTTCTCTTTTCAGACAGGTCGTGGCTTCAGGAGAAACTGAAGATTGAGAAGCTCCAGCAAAAGATCCAGCTCACACTTCAGCATGTTCTCCAAAAGAACCACCGTGAAGATGGGACCCTAACAAAGGTGAGTGATGGAAGTCCTGTACTGTTCTACAGAAACGTATTTAAGGAGTCACTCTCTCCTAAGGATAAAGTGTATAAATGGCCATTGTGTGGTGTGGAATCACAGTCAAATTCTCTTATTTTGCAGTTAATATGCAAAGTATCAACCCTGCGTGCATTGTGTGGACGTCACGCGGAGAAACTTATGGCATTTAAAGCAATATATCCAGACATCGTCAGGCATCACTTCCCACCCCTATACAAGGAACTTTTTACCTCTGAATATGAGCCAGCCATGCAATTGGAGGGATAAGGATGCAGTTCCACGCTCCTGGGATATCCAAATGCTTTAAGCGAAAATATTCTATGTATGGCATATACATGCACCTATGTGTATGTACAACAAGGGGAGGAACCAAGACACTTTACCCAAACCTGGGTGCAGGAGAAGAGGGCGAGGGGTAACATGAACAGACTTTTTTTCCTTGACCTCTCGGCCCCAGGTTCATTGTTTACAAGAGGTTAAGGAGAGAGCTTAAGGACCAACTGCAGGGCAGGTTGGTAACATAGAGCCCAACCTGCATTTTTAACTGGGAGACTACTGAAGTCTCTAGCAATACAAGCAAAATATTATTTATATATAAATATATGTATTACAGGGTAAATGGGCATGATCAATTATGTGGCTAAAGAGATATTGTTTAAAGTGTAGAACCGGATGTAGTTTTTTCCGGTAATATTCGATAAGGCACTTTTTTGTTTTGTTTGCACCTTTTTGTTATTTCCTACTGCTCTTTATTTAGTGAAATGTGTTTTTGTTTCTTTTTTGGGGCAGGCCTTTTTTAGTTTATATAATTGTGTGCACATCAGAAGTTTTTGATTTAGTGGAAAAAGCAATAGATTTTGGGGGGTTTGTTAGAGCGGTTACTGCTGCTTTTATTCATGGGTTCTGTGGGAAATACAGCTGGTCCTGTTAATTGTTTAATAGCATCCTCTTTGAAGTGATGAATTTATATTGTTTGGACTAGTTCGATCAACCACTTATTCTTACGGTAGAAACTAATAACCTTCTGGACTGTGTTCTGGAGAATGTTGTTACTGTGTCACCTGCAGTGTAAAGTATGGACTCTCCATTTTCCATAGCATAGTATCATTTATTTATAAATATAAAAGTGTCTGTCTTGAGGGTCCTTTCTGTCTGTGTCCTACAATGTGAGAAGCAGGCTGAATGTCCTGTAGTGGTTCCTTTTTTGTTTTTCGCCCTGACATGGGATGCACAAAGTTCTATGTCTAGTAGTGGTTCCCTGTTGTCTGTTTGCCTCTTGAATTGGAGTAGCAGATCCCATATCCTGTAGCGGTTCCATTCTGTCTATATCATACTGCAGTACATGACGCAGGTCCCGTGTCCTCTTGCGGTTCCATTCTGTCTATATCATACTGCAGTACGTGACGCAGGTCCAGTGTCCTCTAGCGGTTCCATTCTGTCTATATCATACTGCAGCACGTGACGCAGGTCCCGTGTCCTCTTGCGGTTCCATTCTGTCTATATCATACTGCAGTACGTGACACAGGTCCCGTGTCCTTTAGCGGTTCCATTCTGCCTATATCATACTGCAGTACGTGACGCAGGTCCAGTGTCCTCTAGCGGTTCCATTCTGTCTATATCATACTGCAGTACGTGACGCAGGTTCTGTGTCCTCTTGCGGTTCCATTCTGTCTATATCATACTGCAGCACGTGACGCAGGTCCCGTGTCCTCTTGCGGTTCCATTCTGTCTATATCATACTGCAGTACGTGATGCAGATCCAGTGTCCTGTAGCGGTTCCATTCTGTCTATATCATACTGCAGTACGTGCCGCAGGTCCCGTGTCCTCTAGCGGTTCCATTCTGTCTATATCATACTTCAGTACGTGACGCAGGTCCCGTGTCCTCTAGCGGTTCCATTCTGTCTATATCATACTGCAGTACGTGACGCAGATCTAGTGTCCTCTTGTGGTTCCATTCTGTCCATATCATACTGCAGTACGTGACGCAGGTCCCGTGTCCTGTAGCATTTCCATTCTGTCTATATCATACTGCAGTACGTGACGCAGGTCCCGTGTCCTGTAGCATTTCCATTCTGTCTATATCTTACCGCAGTGTTTGTGACGCAGGTCCCATTTCTCTTCAGTCTTTGTCACCATGCAGTGAGGTTCCACATCTCGAGTGTCTATTGTCTGTATCACAGCAGTAGGAGGCATAGGTTACACTTCCAAGTGTAATTTCTCACATATTACAGTTATATCAGCCCCATTACAGAAGCATGTGATATACATCCTACTTACCTCCAAAATCTGCCCAGCTCCCCCAAACACATTAATATGTTTTCAGAAGAGCTTATAAATCTTAGCCTCCAGCTACTGAGTTCTGTTAGAGAAGTTTAGTGCTGTTAAGGTGCCATATAGGAAATCCAAAATGTGTGTTTCATGAGAAATTAGAGACAATTATGTGCTAGTCATCTTTCCTTGTAAATCCGGGAACTTCTCACTTTCCTGGATTTTTCATGTGTTCATTTTACTACTAGCGTCAGTAACTTCTCTTCTAAAAATCATTATCTGTATATTATTCTTTAACTCTCCAATCAACCTATGATCACTTCAACCTCATCATTTAAACCTCCTTTCCCCCACACTCATCTTTTGCAAGCCAACTGCTCCCCCTTTTATCAGTGAATTCGGCAGCAATACACATCTGATATTTGTCCGTGTAATATGCACTCTGAGACTCCAGGTGACACAATAACACTCAATATAAATTCTAGGACATAAACTGATGTTTGTGGTTGTTCCAATGTGCACTCCATGCCAGCTATTTCCAATCAGTTTGTGTGTGCGTATGTATGTGTGTTTGTGTGGCTGCTTTAAGCTACATTTATTAAAGTGAATAGGGAAAAAAATTACAATATTTAATACAAAGCCTGGACCACTTTAGAAAAAAAAATGAAAGTCTATTTTTTTAACCCTTGTATAAATATTTAATGGCACTTGAAATATTCCTGCAATAAAAATGTGATTTGTGTAGCAAACGTAACAAAAAACAGATTTTTGTAATGTGAAAAAAAAAATTGCATACTGAATGATTATTGTAAACATTTTCTAAGGAACACATGATTCAAAGGAAAACTTTGTATTTTGCTGAAATCTGCCTCTGGTAAAAAGAAAAAAAAATAAGTGTTTAATTTTCCTAAATGTGCCATAGCAGAAATGTCATTTTAGTTTCTTTCTGACATTTTTTATTAAAGGCATTTTATGAATGGGTATGCTGGAATAAACCTGCTGCAGTGTATAGTAGTAATGAGTATGTTAATTCCAACAAGATACAAATTAAGTGCAATAAACTCCTAACACAAAAGCTCTACTCCTGACATATAAGATTACATGACCATGCGAGTTTTCAATCATGTGTCGGTGCTTTGGAAACAAGCACTCTATACGTTTGATTTTAAGCTCAAAAACAGGGCCCTCCATTCTCTGCAATGTGTTAATTTTGGCTCATACTTAACCCCTGTATAGCTCTACGGAATATGTTGGTGCGTTACAAATAAAGATAATAATAAAAATATATTAAAGTTTAAGTCACAAATACAATAGATTTTTTTCCCTTAACTTAGTTATTCCCTTAACAAGTGAATAAAAGGTTTTATTAAATGTCTAATTATTGTACATAATCTTACAAACGTGTGTTAAAATCCCTGTTTTAAATTATTTTATTTTTCTTGGTTTTGATACATGTATGAATGCTGAATTCCAGCATATTAGCCACTATGATGGCGAGTAAAGCTGTGCTTACGGAAGTGATGAACCAAAAACCCCTACAAGATATAACCACTCACTTAAAGTCACTCTGTCACCCCAACAACAAGTTGATTTAATTTGAAAAATAATTAAAAACTGACTTTACATTATACTAAAAGTTTTTTCTGTAGTAATTAATTTCTAAAATACTTAGAACTGATTTTGCAGCTAGCGTGTGGCTCAGAGTTATTTATCTTTTCAAACAAATTGTTAAAGGTGTACCTATTATTATTATTATTATAGTTTTATTTATAACGCACTGACATATTCCGTAGCGCTGTACATAAATTAGGTTGGGACAAAGATAAATACAGATTAACATTTAGCAAAGGAAGGCGGGCCCTGTCTTTGAGCTAGGAATCCAATGTAGAAGACTAAAATAAAATCTGAGCAGGCTGTTTAATCTCTACCCACTAGCTTCCTGTTTCTATGCATGACTGGTATTAGCTCACAATGGAGTTCAGAAGAAACTGATTTGCTGGCAACTCTATTCTGTAAAAATTAGTGGGCAGAGCTTGAAGCCAACAGTGAGATAGTCTGTCAGAACCTTCTCATTTATGTTTATTTAAATGATAAGTTTAAAATATTACTACATTAATTTGCCTAGAAAACCCAAATTATTGTAGGACTCATTTTATTGGGATTGTTTATTTTGTGAAATCCCCTGGCTGCTCCAAAGCAGTGTTGGAAGACATACTCAGTACTGCTGTATATAGCTACATGTTATTGTTGCATCATGTGGTATTTAAACTCATTGTATTTGCTTTAAAACATTCCATGAAGCTTTGTGTAAATGTCTATGAATTTTTCCTTTTTATTTGCACTTTCCCCCACCCTTCTAACGTGCAATATGTATATAGGACAACTGAAATATATATATAAATATACCTTACTCCCTCAGGGAATTACACATCCATCTCGTACAGCTCCTTCACATTTGAGAAGTCTGCACATGGAACGGGGCAGCCTGATAATCTTGATTAAACATTTTTTTACCCCTAAAAGAGCATATATCTCACTGCAAAGATATGTAAATCTTTCAGCTCTAGAGGCTTAATTTCTATAGATTTGTGTACTCCAAAAAAAATTCAATTTTTGTTATGAAATAGAGTATTTAAGGAAAATAATTAATATTTCTTAACTATGTGTACTTGGTTGATAAGATAAAACTAGAGTATTATTACTTCATAGAGTGTTTTAATATTTATTTAAATCATATGGCTGCCTCTTTCACATGTGCAATCCTTTAAAAACTCTTTTGGTGCTGGAGGGGGCTTTCTACCAGCAGCAGTACCCAATCTGAATATTCATAGTTCACTTCTCCAAAATAACTGATATCCAATGTTACATCTGTGACAATTTTGTTACAGAAATATGTGAATGATATTGTAATGGGAGAGGGAATGGTGCAGGCATTGGGTCAATGGAAAATGGCAACAACAATGATATCTCCATTTAAGGTACCAACTATGAGATTGTAAGCTCTGTGGGGCAGGAAGTAGTGGTGCCTGAAAATGATGCTGTGGACTGTAGTTTGTACGGTATACCATCAGTGATTTTTAAACATAATAATACTGGTAAGGTGGTTTTCTATTACTTATTACTCCAATTTTGCACCTTTTTCCTGCACATGCATTTTCCCAGAAATATTATAAAATGTTATGGTTAAGCCTCCTTTTGCACAAAATGGGTTTCAAGACTTGCAATTTCATGTATTAAGAATAAGTGTTGTAGAAACAGATTCTCCAAGATTTAAATACCCAAATCTGTGTGAGATGTACAGCCATCGACCAATAAGGCCACTGAAACATATTGATAAACTGCAGTGTTAGACGTTTACTTCATTTTGTTGTACTGTTCCACTTTTTATTCTTCCTCTGCATCTATCCATTTTCCCCTGGCACCGAAAACCTTTTTATCTAAATAATAATAATAATGTTATGAGGAAGGTTATCTAGCCATAAGTAAATGAATGTCAAAGCAATAAATTTACACTGTCTTTAACTTTTGAGAATACATCTGCATGTTTAAATCGTTTTTGCTGTTTTATTTTATTTTTCTTTTAATGTGAAGTTTAGTATTGATGAATAATTCCTCGTTTAGTTCTCTTTAGGGCAAGCTTCATATATATTAAAAACAAATGGGCTGTAACTTTTAATAAAATAGGTTATAGGTTCAGCTCCATTATAGAAGAAAAGTGCCCTAATGATGTTCATAGTGGGTTAAAGTGGCACAATGACATTCCCATATTTGATGGGCTAGTGAATCAATTCCACTAGGCAGACATTGTGTGTCTTAAAAGTCTTATATCCATTGGGAACAAGCAACTTCATGAGAATTAAATGTTTAATGGGTTAAAGAGTTAACCTTTCCTCAAGACAATACGGCCTAATTAAATAAGGGGTCAGTCCTATGTAATAGGAAGCGGCATGCTTAAGTAGTATGTGAAACTAACTGGTGAAACACCCTCCCCTTCAATCACAGGGTGGGCTGATTTGCAGCAGATATCCCTCTCCCTTACTAAGGAAACTGGATCCCCAAGGAACGGAGATGTGCGATACAGTTTGGTGAATCAAAATAACCAAGATATAGTCATACAGGATTGCCCCTAAAACCTGGGCCTGGCATGAGGTCCTACTTGTTATGCCCATGTATGAGCAATGGCATTAAATGAAAGAACAAAGACTCACATTAACACTGTCCCCAAATGGAGTTCCTTTCTTCTACCATGAATATATACTAAGAGCACTTTCATGTTGGAAGTATTATATAGATACACATTCAGTGTTCATTCTGCTGTACAGAGGCTCTTTATCTCATTAAACAAAATATTAACTATTTTACTACCAGTTTAGCCTGCCCTATGGCTGTGAAAAAGTTAAAGCTAAAGGTTAACTCTCTCTATACTATTTTAAAGCAATTGAACCAGGCTTGGCTGAGCCTGGCCTTCTTAACCCTTTGTGTTTTCTTGTGCGGTGCTAGCTTACAGTATATATTTTGTGAACAAAAAAAAAACAGCCCAACTTTCTGGGTCTGCTGTTTTTGGTTTGGCTAAATATATATATAAATATATATATACTATATAAATCTGAAACTGGCAAGCAGACATCTGTATCAGACACTGCAGCCAGGGGTTTTCTTTTCAATACAATCAATATGTAAATTATTCTGCAATAAATTTAATCAGGATCTAAACTTTCCCTGTGTGTGCGTGATGTTTTGTAATAAAGTGCTAATTCCACATATAGATATCACTATACAGTTCTAGGCACAACTTTCAGAATGTGCAGCCACCTACACTTGTGTGTCGGGAGGAGGGGGGGGGGGGTATTGTAAGGTGCTTAGACATGGGTATGCTGGAAATATTGGTAGCAGAAATGTTGTAGATTTTATTCACTATCATTTTAAAGAATATAGGTTCTGTCAGTTGAAGTAAAAGAAATGAAGAAACCTGGTACTATTTGGATCCACAGAGTAAACCTGATACTTCTTGATCATTTATACTAATATCTGCATCTCTGCATTAGCAAACAAACAACTTACAGACAATTACATCACTTGCAGATGGAGGCATGATGTCAGTTTGCTGAAACATTGTAATTGGATGCCATGTGAAGATGCACTAGCCCTGGTAGATTCCTTAAGCAGCGGTTCATGCCCGTGTTCTCTTCCTGGGCTTTCAGCTGAAGCACTATTATGGTCTCATACAAAAAAATCACCAGAGGGCCCCAGGTACCAACTAACACAAATGTAAAGGCAGACTGTCAATCCCAAACCTGCGCTACTATTACTATTCTTCAGTTAGTTTTCCTTCAACCGCTTCACTCTGCTGAAATCCAGGACAATGTTCAGCACAACAGGACCAAGGATAGCTACTCATGTTCAGCAGTTATCTTACCTGTGTACAGATGGTAATCAGAATGTCCTGAGACAGTGATTGCCTTAACACTGTGCAGAAGGGAAATACTGAAATCCATATCTCCAACATGTGATCTCAACAAGATCTTCTCTGCAATCTTAAACATGTGCCTAAAAAACATTCTAAGCATAGGGCAGATAATTAGCTTCTAGTAAAAAATTGCTGCCCCTCCTTTCCTACTCTTTCCTCCATTTAACAATCCAGACTTTCTTCAAAGATTATTGCCATTATGTTTCTATTGGTGTACACTGTGATAATTTGATAGTTTACATAATTTTGTAAAAATAAACTCCATAATTAACTGGATGGTCCTCAAACAGTATAAAAACACCCAAGTTAATGCTTTTTCATGTTAATTCAAATCTCTGATATTTGAGAACTTGTGTCTCAGAATTATATTTCATTTACTATAATTTTTTAAATCACTGCCTTTAAATTCCTGAATAGGAAACACATGCTAATCTTTTTATAGTAATTTTAATTAATCAATATTATCTGTCAAAACTTAATAAGAAAAGCTAGGTAACATTGGTATAATTGAGCTGGATGAAGGAAATGGTAAGAGATCTAAACGAATGCTTCATGAAAATCACTGCATTACAGCTTTCTTCAATAAAAGTTTTGCAATTATTATGAACATGAAACCAGTCCGCAAAAAAACATTTTATGAAGACACTCATGTTTCTGCACCTTTAGCACATCACAGTTGGTAACTGGAAGGATCAGAATCTTAGCTTTGCCAATGTACCCACTCCATTAGCCATATTTCTGTACTTGTATGCTACATCTAGCTGATATCACTTCATCTATTTTCCCCTTCATCTGGGTTCCTTGGCTGATATTCAGACGGGATCATTGGACTCCATGAGATCCACAACACACAAAATACACATCTTGCAATAGGCAAATTATTCTCTCTCTTTAATATTTGCCTTGTGTCTAAGTTTCGTTTAATTGTCATCTCTGGATGTATAAAGCACTTGGCAGTAACACTAAATAGAGACTAATCCCCCGTAGGATAACCTTCCCCCTTAGGTTGCAGGTAAACTAGCTATCGAAGATGAAAGCCCCACAACACTAAACTGTATTTGTTTTGGAACATTATTGTATGTTCATGGCTTCTAAAGTTGCTATTTTGTTATATACATCACTAATGTAAAGTTTATATCAAATTACAGTGATCCTTTGGTGGAACAGTTGACTAGCCCCAAAGAAGTCTAATTTAAATGTGAGCTAAAGGTAAAACTCAGATAAAGTCGGTATGGTCCTGACATTGTGAGTTTTATAAATGCTGTACTAGGGGTCTGAGTGACAACATCGCTGGATGTGATAATGGTATTTGATGTACGTGTTGTTAACTGAAGTGTAAAGATGTTCGTCACACTTGGAATAATATAAGGAAAGCACAGAGATAAATTGATCCAGCTATGTATAAAAACATGGCTCTGAATAAAGTGAGTATATGTTCTACACGAGATATGTGCATTAAAATGAACTACTTTAAAAATTATTTAAATGGGCCCTTTGATATCTGGAGGAAAATTAATAGGCACTGTGTAAACCTTTCTAGTAACGATAGAGATAAACTGTAGATAGTGCACACAGTGGTGTTGTTGGACCTAGTCCCACACTATACAGTAAATAAAATATAGGTCAGTGTAAGAATTGTGGTATGGGTTAAATGCACCAAGGTGACAAGCATTAGAAATATCACATATAATAGTTGTCGTAATTGCGAGTTTGTCGGTAACGCTATGTTAAAAGTTACAGGCTTGCACATGCGCAATGAGCTCATCTCGAGGCCCGCAAGACTTTGAAATTTTGCGGGCTGCAATGAGCGACAAAGGTGCTCATAGCGAGGCTCGCAAGACTTTGAAAAATTATCGACATGAGCGACGAAGGTGCTCACGGCGATACCCGCAATAATTTTTTTCAGAAAGCCTGTAATGAAGCCGTCTGAAGACACCAATGAATGAACCAATTAACTAGCAATGAGAGCCAAAGGCGCTTTATTAACGTTAGTTTGTTCTCTGATTGACTACCTCTGCATTTGTTGTTTTGTTTATGTAAATTACCTTTAGGGATTAATCTCCCTAAGAGGTATAGGGGACTCCACATGTGGACCCCTTGCTCACTGTGCCTTAGGGAGTTCAGCTACACTTCACCGACGGGGCCCAATGAAGATCGAAACGTATGTCTGGAGTTTGCTGTTTCTCCTGTTCATGGTTGAATTGTCTGGTATTTCGGGGATGGGTTACTCTAGTGAGGGGGGCCAGACTGATATATTACAGGATATTTCTCCCTGTTAAGGATAACAGTGGCTAAAAGAGGTTGCTCTCAGAGTGGGTTATCATGTCCATCGAACCAACCTATTAAGGTTAGTTTGTTCTCCGATTAAGCACCTCCGACTTTGTTGTTTTGTATATGTAAAAGTTTTAGCACTTTTCTTTTAGTAGTATGATACATAGCAGGATAAAAACATTTATAACGCATCTTTAGAATGAAATTGATATACAGTGGTACCTTGGTCCAAGTCCTTAATCGGTTCCAGGCAAGGGATGCAAAACAAACAAGCTTTTCCCTTAGGATTCAATGAAAATTGAAATAATCTGTTCTGGACCCCAGATTTTTCACATTTTAGTTTGAATTGATGGTCTTGTTTTTTGATACAAAGCCTTAAAACTAAACAGACATAAATAAAAAATTAATACTTAGATCAAATAACATGAATTTAACTTCACTTTAACTGTACTGAGAAGACTTGAGGGCCCAATAGGATGGTGGCGATGTAGAGGAGGAGAAGGAGGAGACAGGTTATTGCTTGGAAGGGGAGTCCTCTTCTATTAGAACATCAGGCACTTGCGCAGGAGATCTTTCTCTTTTCTGTCTCTTAACACCACTGAACCCAGCTGGAGATTCAGATGTTTCACTAGAAACCTATCAGGATAAACATACTTCTGCCTATGTTTCAACATTTTTCTGAAGTGAGACATTATATGATCATTACACAAGTCTACATTTCTGCTTGCTTGAGCATTGTCAGAGTGCTTCCTCCCTTCCCTCCTGTTCACCTGAAGAAATTAAAACTGATGGTCTTGTTTTTTATACAAAACCTTAAAACTAAACAGGCATCAATAAAAAAGAAAATATTTACATCAAATAACATCATTTTAACTTCACTTTAACTGTACAGTCCCCTCCCTCTGCGTCTCGTTCTCCCCCGACCCCTCCCTCTGCGTCTCTTCCCCCCGCCCTTCCCTCTGCATCTCTTCCCCCCGCCCTCCCCCCTCTTCCCTCTCTGAATGAACTTGAGAATGGCAATGTAAAGGAGGAGACAGGTTATTGCATGGAAGGGGAGTCATCTTCCATTATAATATCAGGTACTTACACAGGTGATATTTGTCCTTTCTGTCTCACCACTGCACCCTGCTGGGGACTTGCTGGACTTGAGCTCTTAAATGCGCAGGCTTAACTTCAGCTATTAAAGGCACAGCTTATCTGTAAATAAAATATAATCTTTATTAATGTCCTTAAAAACTATAATCTAACCTAACTAATTGTAAAAAGCAGCCCAATCCCCTAGCTGGAGTTTAGGTAAAATAATACTGATAATACTCTGTTCAGAATAGAAACATCCTATAGATTTTTGTCTAATTTAACACATCATGAAACAAAACTCATAAAGAATAGAAACATTTTACCAATTTGGCACAGGACCTGTACTTATAGGCACAGGGTCAATTTGGACTCTTATAGGTACTCTCTTATAGGTACAGGCTTGATATAGGCTCTTACAGCCACAGGCTCGATTAGGGCTCTTACAGGCAGAGCAACTTGCGCACTTCCTGCACTGCCGCACTTACTGGACTGCTTCAAATGTATTGTACTTCCGCATCGCGGACATGTCTCAATAAAAAGCAAGCGACTTGTTCCAAACAAGTATTTTCTCTATGCAACGCTACTTAAACTAAATTTAACATCAACCGAAGCTGACTCAAACCGAGGTACCACTGTACAGGGAGTGCAGAATTATTAGGCAAATGAGTATTTTGACCACATCATCCTCTTTATGCATGTTGTCTTACTCCAAGCTGTATAGGCTCGAAAGCCTACTACCAATTAAGCATATTAGGTGATGTGCATCTCTGTAATGAGAAGGGGTGTGGTCTAATGACATCAACACCCTATATCAGGTGTGCATAATTATTAGGCAACTTCCTTTCATTTGGCAAAATGGGTCAAAAGAAGGACTTGACAGGCTCAGAAAAGTCAAAAATAGTGAGATATCTTGCAGAGGGATGCAGCACTCTTAAAATTGCAAAGCTTCTGAAGCGTGATCATCGAACAATCAAGAGTTTCATTCAAAATAGTCAACAGGGTCGCAAGAAGCGTGTGGAAAAAGCAAGGCGCAAAATAACTGCCCATGAACTGAGAAAAGTCAAGCGTGCAGATGCCACGATGCCACTTGCCACCAGTTTGGCCATATTTCAGAGCTGCAACATCACTGGAGTGCCCAAAAGCACAAGGTGTGCAATACTCAGAGACATGGCCAAGGTAAGAAAGGCTGAAAGACGACCACCACTGAACAAGACACACAAGCTGAAACGTCAAGACTGGGCCAAGAAATATCTCAAGACTGATTTTTCTAAGGTTTTATGGTCTGATGAAATGAGAGTGAGTCTTGATTGGCCAGATGTATGGGCCGGTGGCTGGATTGGTAAAGGGCAGAGAGCTCCAGTCCGACTCCACCGCCAGCAAGGTGGAGGTGGAGTACTGGTTTGGGCTGGTATCATCAAAGATGAGCTTGTGGGGCCTTTTCGGGTTGAGGATGGAGTCAAGCTCAACTCCCAGTCCTACTGCCAGTTCCTGGAAGACACCTTCTTCAAGCAGTGGTACAGGAAGAAGTCTGCATCCTTCAAGAAAAACATGATTTTCATGCAGGACAATGCTCCATCACACGCGTCCAAGTACTCCACAGTGTGGCTGGCAAGAAAGGGTATAAAAGAAGAAAATCTAATGACATAGCCTCCTTGTTCACCTGATCTGAACCCCATTGAGAACCTGTGGTCCATCATCAAATGTGAGATTTACAAGGAGGGAAAACAGTACACCTCTCTGAACAGTGTCTGGGAGGCTGTGGTTGCTGCTGCACGCAATGTTGATGGTGAACAGATCAAAACACTGACAGAATCCATGGATGGCAGGCTTTTGAGTGTCCTTGCAAAGAAAGGTGGCTATATTGGTCACTGATTTGTTTTTGTTTTGTTTTTCAATGTCAGAAATGTATATTTGTGAATGTTGAGATGTTATATTGGTTTCACTGGTAAAAATAAATAATTGAAATGGGTATATATTTGTTTTTTGTTAAGTTGCCTAATAATTATGCACAGTAATAGTCACCTGCACACACAGATATCCCCCTAAAATAGCTAAAACTAATAACAAACTAAAAACTACTTGCAAAAATATTCAGCTTTGATAGTAATGAGTTTTTTGGGTTCATTGAGAACATGGTTGTTGTTCAATAATAAAATGAATCCTCAAAAATACAACTTGCCTAATAATTCTGCACTCCCTGTATATGAAAGGGATGGGAATGTTATACCATCAGTTGCTAAAAGTCAAAACAAAGAAATTTGTAGGAGCCGAGTAATATTAGAATAACCATAGGTGGGTGAGCGTGATGAGGGAGGAGGGTTGTATATTGGGTTCAAAGAGAAGGTCCAGTACTAGCTGCAGGTATCTGGGAGACAGGTTTTGTTCTATGGGAGGAAAAAAAGGAGTGAAGTTAAACCCTGACAAGACAGACTTACTCAACTTGTAAAATCAAAATAGGATCAGGTGTCTGCCTAGAATATGGAGGATTACAGATACGTCATTCAGCACAAGTGTAAAATCTTAGTGTGGAACCTGATTGTGAATTAACGCTTAAACAAGTGTCCGCAGCAATCAAGACATCTTTCTCTCATCTGAAAAACATAGAAAAGGATTACGCACTTAATTTATTTCAGAGGATCTAGCTACATTGGATAACACAATATCCGGTGGAAAGAACTTTGAGTTAAGGATAATGTCTAGTCATCCTTGTGTGAAATAAAGATGAAGTCTGGTTGGGTCAAACAAGTCCACATCAGAATGGCTGAAAATACTCAAAATCAAAGTTTTGAAATGGCCCTGTCAAAGTCAACACCCGATGATGTTGCAGGGCCTGAAATGAGCAGTACATGCTTGAAACCTTACCGGTGTCTCTTATTTAAAATAATTCAGTGTGGAAGAGTGGGCTAAAATGAACCCAAATAGATGTGAAAGACTGATATTATATCATAGGAAGCATTTGGTTGCAGTTATTACAGCTAAAGGTGGTACAGCTAGTTATTAACTGTAAGAGGCCAATTCCTTTTTATACAAGAGATATGGGTCTTGGATAAGTCTGTTTGTTAAATAAATTAAATAATTCACAAACTGTTACCTGATCACTCAGGATCTCTTTATCTAGTATTATATTGTGTCTAAATATTCAGTGTGAACAAATATGTAAATAAAGAGGAAATGCAAAGGATGCAAATTTTTTTTCCACATCACTCTATATAGGCAAACACTCCACATGCAAACATTTATGATTTTACAGTCGAGACCCCATGACTGAAACTGCAGATTTTCATCATGTAAAGCCAGAAATCTAGAAAAATTATGTTATATATATATATTTATCACATATAATAGTTGTGAGAATGCGGGTTGTTGCTAGGGTGAGGGCCGTAGTTGCTGGCAAGGAGCGCCAAAGGCGCTCCTTGTTCTGGTGATGAGCGCCATAGGTGCTCATCCCTACAACCCCCTACAACTTTCTGCCCGCAAATGCGGACCCTCGCGAACACAACACTCATTCACCGCGCGTCTCCACCAAACAGCATTATCTGCCTTACAATTCTATTGCCGTCATTTTTTTGATGGGCAATTCGCTAGTATATATATATATATATATATATATATATACTAGCGACTTGCCCCTCAAAAATGATGGGGCAATACAATTTGAAGCCATGAGAATGCTGTTTGAGACATAATTGAAGCGGTTTTGTACTGTGAGGACCTTCGGTGCTCATTGCGAGCCTCTCCTGTCGCGTACTTTTAGTTCTCTGAGATATATATTTCTATGTATATGTAGTTAAGTAATAATGAATGATTTCTTAAATCAATAATATACTTTAATTATTTACAATTGATATATGCAGCGAGCAATAGGCTGAAGAGCTAACAATCTGTTTGTATTTTGCGTCTACATTTTGAGTGTTAGTGCCCTGCTTATAAAGTGTAATGAATGTTTGAAGTGTGCATTCTAAATAGGCTGCGTGCGCGAGGGAAAGCCGTTGGTTTATTGTGTAAAGCGGCATTGTATAGTCGTAATGTTATTAATGTGTTACGCGTCTCGTGAGCATTTTCCGGCTTTTGTAATAGTGTATTTTGTAGGTTATGGTGTGATGTGTAAAGTGCTACGCGTTTGGCAGTGTTTTGCGCTGTGCATGGTCTAGTAGTCTTGTTTTAATTTTTTTCGGCTGCCATTTTTTTTCCTCGCTTAGGCGATTTTCGAGTGATGAAAATTGTCTAAATGGAGTTAAATTTGCGTTCCACCTCACTCACAGATGCGAGGCTCGCATCGGCTAAGTGCTACGGTTTAACGGATGCACCTCGCAAAGCGTGACGACGTCTCGCAGTTTGACAACTAGTGACTTGCCCGTCAAAAAATGATGGTCAATAAAAGAAAGTGTTGAAATGCTGTTTGTCACACAATGTGAGTGTACTGTGTGCCTCAACTATATAGACCCCTCTAACTGTAATGATATAGGAATCACAAGGTTTTGGAGACCAGCAGCCTAGGTCAGCAATAATCCAATTCAGCAAGTTGTAGGTGAAACAGGAACAAGCTTTATTGAAGGGAACAGGAACCACAATAATCTGGCAAGGTACATAGACAGGAAGTGCCTTATATAGGCCAAGGACCAGACACCTGACCAGACACAGCTGAAGAGACTAGTCACTGATACTACTGCTAGCAGAGTCAAGGTTTATCAGATCTCAAAGAAATTTCCAAAGGCAGGCTGGCGCAGTGGTAGGGAAGAGGCTCAGCAGCCTGGGGACCAGGGTTCAAAACCCAGCGGAGTCAATTCCTCGCATTACCCCCGCCTCTATAGGTGCAGCCTCTGGATGCCCTATTACCCGGTTTAGCAGGGTACTGCACATGAAAGGACCGAAGGAGATTAGGAGCGTGAATATTGTCCAATGGTTCCCACAAACTCTCCTCCTCACCATAGCCTTTCCAGCGGACCAGATACGGAAGCTTGTTGCGAAAGATCCTGGAGTCCAGAATTTTCTCCACCTCGTATTCATCCTCACCATCCCCGAGGACTGGAGGTGGGGCAGGCAGGGCTCGGCCAGGGAAAGTGTTAACATGGAAAGGTTTCAGCAGTGCAACGTGAAACACCGGATGTATTTTCATGGAATCTGGAAGTTGCAAACGAAAAGTGACAGCATTGATCTGAGCAATGATCTCAAAAGGTCCCATTAACCTCTGACCCAATTTATGAGAAGGAACCTTAAGCTTAAGATTCCTTGTTGACAGCCAAACCTTGTCACCAACATGATAAACTGGGGCCTCCGTTCTATGCCTATCAACAGCTCTCTTGTAACATTCCTGAGCCTTCGAAAGAGTCTCCTTCAACAGGTCTTGGGAATCTCATAAGGTGGTTAGCCGATCAGTGACTGCAGGAATGGAAGTAGTAATTGGGAGACTCACTAGAAAGGTTGGATGGTAACCATAGTTGGCAAAAAATGGGCTCAAAGAAGTGGAGCAGTGTTGGGCATTGTTATAGGCAAACTCCGCCGTGGGTAGAAAATCCAGCCAGTCATCCTGCAGGTAACTAATATAGCACCGCAAATATTGCTCCAAAGTCTGGTTGGTTCGCTCAGTCTGTCCATTACTTTGTGGATGAAAACCTGACGACAGATTTACATTAATACCTAGATTACAACAAAAATGTTTCCAAAAACGAGATGTAAACTGCACTCCCCTATTAGAAACTACTTCATCAGGCACTCCATGCAAGTGAAAAAAATTCCCGAATAACCAGGTCAGCCCTCTGTTTAGCTGAAGGGAGACCACGAGCTGGTATGAAATGACCCATCTTAGTTAACCTGTCCACAACAACAAGAATGGTAGTGTGTTCCTTAGAGGGAGGTAGTTCCACAATAAAGTCCATGGATATAGATCCCCAGGGACGATGAGGAATCGGAAGAGGCTGAAGCAAGCCAACAGGGGATGAGCGAGGAGTCTTATGTCTGGCACATATATCACAAGAGGACACATACTTCTTAACATCCTCATAATACTTGGGCCACCAAAAGGATCGGGCGAGTAGCTCTTGTGTCTTTCGGATTCCTGGATGACCAGCTGGTTTTGAGTCATGGTAGAGACGTAAAAGGTCCAGTCGCACTGACTCCGGAGCAAACAGACGTTGTTGAAAAATCCAAAACCCATTAAGCATCGTCATATGGAGATCACGAGGAGGATCACGAAGAACTGGGTCTTCAGCGTAGCCCTTTTTAATGCGAGACATCAGATCAGAAGGAAATGTGATTCCTATAAATATATCCTCCGGTAAGATGGTGGTCTTGGTTACGGTAGTATGGAGGGGGTCAGCTATTCTAGACAAGTCTGCCTTACCATTCTTGTAGCCAGGACGGTATGTAACCAAAAAATTAAACCTAGAGAAGAATAGGTACCAGCGTGCTTGTCTGGCTGACAGTCTCTTAGCTGATCAAATACATTCCAGATTTTTGTGATCTGTGACGACAGTAATTGGATGGGTGGCTCCCTCCAAGAGATGTCTCCATTCGGTGAAGGCAGCTTTTATAGCCAATAGTTCTTTATTCCCTATGTCATAGTTTCTTTCTGCTGGCACCATATGGCGGGAATAGAAGGCACACGGATGTAACAGCATCTTAGAGCCAGTCCTTTGAGACAGTATAGCACCAACAGCTGAATCAGAAGCATCAACTTCCACAATAAATGATAATTCCGGCTGAGGATGTACCAGGATGGGGGCAGATGTAAAACGAGTCTTTAATCGGGAAAATGCGGTATCAGCCTTATCGGACCACTGAAAAGGAGTCCCTTTACGTGTAAGTTCAGTGATTGGTGTAATAATGGCAGAGAAATTCTTAATGAAACGCCTGTAAAAATTGGCAAACCCCACAAATCTCTGAATATCTTTTTCATTCTTGGGGATGGGCCAGTCCAACACAGCCTTAATTTTACTTGCGTCCATACTTAAACCTTTGGGAGTTATTACATACCCCAGGAATTGAATTTCTGTTTGTTCAAACTCACATTTTTCCAGTTTAATGTATAGGTGGTGGGTACGAAGGCGCTCCAGAACTATACAGACCTGTTTTCTGTGGTTTTCAAGATTATCAGAAAATATTAGGATATCATCCAAATATGCCACAACAAACTGATCCAGGAGATCTCGTAGTACATCATTGATAAGATGCTGGAAAGTTGCAGGGGCATTACACAGCCCAAATGGCATTACTAGATATTCGTAATGCCCGTACCTGGTTCTGAAAGCTGTTTTCCATTCATCATTTGGTCTTATGCGAACCAGATTATATGCCCCCCGAAGATCAAGCTTCGTAACTATTTTAGCTGAGCGAAGTCTCTCCAAAAGTTCAGGAATGAGAGGCAAGGGGTAGCGGTTTTTAACAGTGATGTTATTAATGTCCCTGTAATCAACGCATGGTCGTAGGCTGCCATCTTTCTTTTCTACAAAGAATATAGGAGCTCCTGCTGGAGAAGTAGATGGTCGAATAAAGCCTTTGGCAAGATTTTCTTGTATATATTCACGAATAGCTTTCAATTCAGGCTCAGAAAGGGAATATATACGGCCAAATGGGATAGCAGCCCCAGGCAACAGCTCTATTGAGCAATCATAAGGCCTGTGGGGTGGAAGCTGATCAGCATTCTTCTTATCACAGACATCTGCAAAATCCCGATATTGTAGAGGAAGCTTAGCCAAGTTTGTAGCAACCATTTAATTAATTGTTGTGGCAACAGGTGTTACCTTAGAGGGTTGACAATTCATTAAGCAGTGTTCTGAAGGAAAGGACAAAGTTCTGATCTTCCAATCAATCTGTGGGTTATGCAGAGCAAGCCAAGGTACCCCCAAAATCATGATTCACTTCCAGAGTCAACTTTAAGGGCACAGTCTCATGTGTAACCGGGCCTGACATAAGTGGAGAACCGTCTACTGTCTCCATTAACACAGGTGAAGAATTAGGGATAGACTGAATTCTATTTCCTGCTGCAAATGTAATGTCCATAAAGTTTCCGCCTACTCCAGAATCTATCATATCTGTAGTCTAAATTTTACGATCACCACATTGCAACGTGATAGGCACCACAAAATGAGGATGTTGAGTCAACATACCCTCTTCACCATGAGCCAGAGAAAACAAGGGTTGTGTGACAGAATCCAGTTGATCTGAAATCTGGGATTGGTGTCGAATCTGTGCACCCTCAGCAGCCATAGCTATTGTTCTTTTGGATTTGCTAGGGCAATTGATGGCATAGTGCCCTGCACTACCACAATACAGGCATAAATTGTGAGTGCACTGTTTTTCTTCATTGGATAATGGCCCTCTTATTAGATTTACCTGCATAGCCTCTGGCTCAGAATCTGTAGGTGTTTGTGGGGTCGGAGTAGAAATTCTTGAATAGGAAATAGGAGTAGCACTTGGTCTAAAAGAGCCCTGTCTTTCCAATCTTCTTTCAGACAGTCTCCGATCAATACGGATAGCCAAACGCACAAATGCATCAAAGTCAGCAGGAATATCAACACAAGCTAGCTCATCTTTTATAGCTTCTGAGAGACCTTTTCTGAAGTGGAACCTCTGGGCTGATTGGTTCCAGGTAGTATCAGCAACCCACTATCTGAATTCAGCAGCATATTCAGCCACGGAGCGCCATCCCTTGATGCAAATGAAGGAGAGTGGCTTCTGCTGTAGCACATCGATTGGGGTCATCAAAAACTAGGCAAATGGCCTCAAGAAAGTCATTTAGATTACCCAAGACTGGACTGTCCTGTTCCAGAAGAGGGGAGCCCCAAGCCAGGCTTCATCTTTGAATAGGGAAAAAATAAATCCCACCTTCTCTCTTTCAGATGGAAATCGGTGAGGTAACATCATGAAGTGCAAACGGCATTGATTTAGGAAACCCCTAAATCTTTTGCGATCTCCTCCAATCTTTTCTGGTAGGGGCAAGCGGACATCTTGTGCAGGTGTGACAGTAGCAGCCGCAACATCACGTGCCCTGTAGCTGGTATACTCACTGTGCACTGACTGAACTTTACTTTGCAGTTCAGCTAGCTGGTCCTGCAGCACTTGAATGGTCTGTGCCTGGGTCTGCACAGTTCTTGCAAATAAAGCAACCTGCTGGGCCAATGCAGAATCTGTCCCGGCGGTCTCCATGAAAGGGCCAGATTATTCTGTAATGATATAGGAATCACAAGGTTTTGGAGACCAGCAGCCTAGGTCAGCAATAATCCAATTCAGCAAGTTGTAGGTGAAACAGGAACAAGCTTTATTGAAGGGAACAGGAACCACAATAATCTGGCAAGGTACATAGACAGGAAGTGCCTTATATAGGCCAAGGACCAGACACCTGACCAGACACAGCTGAAGAGACTAGTCACTGATACTATTGCTAGCAGAGTCAAGGTTTATCAGATCTCAAGGAAATTCACAAAGGCAGGCTGGCGCAGTGGTAGGGAAGAGGCTCAGCAGCCTGGGGACCAGGGTTCAAAACCCAGCAGAGTCAATTCCCCACACTAACACACTAATGAACGCATGTAATAACACTATAAGTGCCATGAGGGTCATCCAGGACCCTCATGACCCAAAGTGTAAGCATTACACCATTTTAACCCGGTCACTTATGGCAGTCTATCCAGACCCTCATAAGCATCTATTTAACTCCATCAGTCCCATAAGGGTATATTATGACCATTATGGGCCTGTTACAACGCAACCACCAAAAATAAAAAAATGTACATTACAGAACAAAAAAAACCTAAGTCACAAAAAATAAAAAAAAAGGAACATTACAGAAAATAAGAAAATACATTACAACCCCCCCACTACATTTAAAATAAAAATTACACACGTGAAAAGGAAATACATATAATACATACAATACAATTAAATACAATACAATTAAATACAATACAATACACCCCTATCTAATATACATCCTTCTATCTAATATACATCCTCCTATCTAATATACATCCCCCTATGTAATATACATCCCCTCATGTAATATACATCCCACTATGTAATGTAATATACATCCCACAATCTAATATACAATACTATCTAATATACATCCCCCTATCTATCTATCTATCTATCTATCTATCTAATATACAATAAATACTATCTATGTACTATACATCCCCCTATCTATCTAATATACAATACATGGTATCTATATATAGCAACCGTAATTTTAAGCTACAATCAAATAATTAAGAACACTTACCTTTGAGTAAAAAAGGGTAAAAAAAGATTTAAAACATTACTACAACACGTTTACATGAAATAACTAACCATTCTAAATATTCTAAATATTATACTCACCTTTCCAGCATGTCCCGTCCCAGCATGTCACGTCCCAGCATGTCACGTCCTCCTCCATGTTTGCCTCTGCGGCGCTGCTCCTGTTAAAAAAAAACATTACATTAGCACACATACATTGTACTTACCTCCCCGCGATGTCTCCGGCCTCCTGGTGTTCTGCTCCGGAAGCATTCTCGCGTAAAAAAAAAACAAAAAAAAAACGACACACATCCGCCCTGGCGGATGTCTCTGACGCTAATGAGCTTCCTACGGAGTGTTCCAGAATAAAATTGGCAATGGCGGCTTCTGATTGGCTAAAAAGGCTGTCTATCAAATTCAGCCAATGAGAAGACGCCAATTATGAACCAATGAAAAAAGGATACACCCCAAAATACCACGCTGATTGGATAACACACCTGTCAATCTTTATTTGAACCAATCCCAAGGCTTTATTGCCATCAGCCAATAACAATGGAATATACCCCCACGTACTGATTGGTGAAGACATCTGCGCCTTCCCATTGGCTGTAATATTGATTGATATTAACAATAGCCAATGAGAATGCGCAAATCCTTCACCAATCAGTACGTGGGGGTGTATTCCATTGTGATTGGCTATTGTCAGTGCAACCAATCAGAATGCGCAGATGCTCCAACCAATCACCCTCTGTTGGTGTATTCCATTGTGATTGGCTGAAGGCATCTGCACCTTGTGATTGGTTTAAATAAAGATTGACAGGTGCATTATCCACTCAGAGTAGGATTTTAGGGTGTATCCCTTTCTGATCGGCTCACACATTGGCGCCTCCTTAATGGGTGAATTTGATAGACAGAGTTTTCAACCAATCATAAGGCGCCATTGCCTATTTTCTTCCGGAAAAGTCTCCTGGAGCCTCATTAGCACCAGGGATGTCTGTGAGTGCGGATGTAAGTATTTTTTTTTTTTTTTTTTATACAGGGCGGGGCAGAATCGGATCCGGAGGAGGCCGGAGACATCACAGGGAGGTAAGTACAATGTAGATTATGTTTATTTTGTTTTTATGCATGTGTATTAATGTTATGTTTGTTTTAACAGGTGCCGCTCCGAAGAAGGGTAAAAGAATCAGGACGGGACATGCCAGAAAGATGAGTATAATATTTATCATAAAGTTTTTATTGACACATTCACAAGACAAGCACATTTGTAAACAAGGAGTGACACGCAGGTCCCCCACGCTCAATGGTTTTCATTGTATACATTTGTGCTAGCCCAAGATAAAATACATATGTCATTTCCGTGTGTCAACCTCCGCCATTTTCCTTTTTCTATTATTAAGATAGTCTATGAATGCAACCAATAACAGGTTAGGTAAATTACCCGTGATTAAATGCTCTAAATATGTCCCGCATGTGCTAGATATCCTGCTTTGGTTACTTGTTTTATAAATTAAAATAACTTTAAATAACAAAAATAGAACAACTGGCCTCTAACACACTAAAAACAAAAATACAACCCGATATGGGAACATGTCTCCTAGGGCTTCCAGTAAAAAACGTACGTATATATCAAAATAAGTGGCTTCAGTTCATCATGTTGGCAGCTAAAAGCAGTCTGGCAGGAAATTTGCGGAAGAATACACAAGATGAGTATAATATTTAGAATGTATAGAATGTTTCTTTATGCACTGTAAACGTGTTGCACTAATTTTTTTTTTTTTTCGGTAGGTGGCTGATCTGAATGGACATCTGCAAAGGTAAGTGGTCTTAATTATTTTATTTTAGCTTAGAATTAGGTTATTTTATATATATAGATAGCATTTACTGTATGTTAGCTAGGGGTATGCGTTTTATATATATTTATTAAATTGTGGTATTTATTTAGATAGATTGGGGATGTATATTATATAGATAGGATGTGTATTAAATTATGGTATTTATTTAAATAGATTGTGTGATGTATGTTAAATAGGGGTGTATTGTATTGTATTGTATTTGTATTGTATTGTTTTTGTATTGTATTGTATGTATTTGTATTGTATGTATTTCCTTTTCAGGTGTGTAATTTTTTTTTTCTGTAGTGAGGGGGGGCGTGTAATGTTTTTTTTTTTTCTGTAATGTTCCTTTTTTTATTTTTTGTGACTTAGGTTTTTTTTATTTTCTGTAATGTAGAATTTTTTTTGTGTTAGGTTTTTTATTTTATGTAATGTAGATTTGTTTTTTTTGTGACTTTAGTCTTTTTTATTTTCTCTAATTAGAGTGGTGGGGGTTATTAGGGGTTAGGTAGGTAGTGTAGGTATGTAGTGTAGGTGTTAATAGGTTAGTGCAGAGGCTGTTTAATTGATATTTAATGTTTTATTGGGGGGTATAGTGCAGTGTAGTGTTTATACTTAGTGTCATGATAGTCCTTGAGGACCATCATGGCACTTATGTGGTTAATATAGTGTTGTAACAGGCCCATAATGGTCTTAATATACCCTTATGGGACTTATGGGGTAAATAGAGGCTTATTATTATTATTATTGTCTCTATTTATATCGCGCCAACACATTCCGTAGAGCTGTACAGTGGTATTGTACAAGGCAAAAAAACAAAATTAACACCTTATAAAGAATGGAGGGCCCTGCTTTTGAGCATATAATCAAATGCACATAGTGCTTGTTTCCAAGACATGGACACACAATTGAAAACTTGCAAACTTACAATCTAAGGGATATAAGGGTCTGTATGGACCCCCATGAGTGAGGGGGTTAATGAAGTGCTTATGGGGGTCTGTATTGACCCCCATGAGTGTCAGGCTTAATGAAGGGCTTATGGGGGTCTGTATTGACCCCCATGAGTGACAGGGTTAATGAAGGGCTTATGGGGGTCTATATTGACACCCATGAGTGACAGGGTTAATGAGGGGTTTATGGGGGTCTGTATTGATCCCCATGATTGACAGGGTGATAGTGTATATTTGTTTTCTTTTATAATGGGTCCTTCAAGGACCTGTAACGCGGGAATTTTTAATTTTCATTGCAGCGGGGGTCCCCGATTGCGTGCAATCAGGTCCCCCACTGCGATGGTTAATGTGGGGTTAATGCAGGTCTCCAAGCTTATGTCGGATCCCGTGGGGTTAATGCGGGTTTCCAAGCTTATCTCGGATCCCTTCTTGGGTAAGTTGTACGTGGCTGGGCTGTGAGCCTCGTTTTCGTTTTTTTCGGCTGCCATTTTTTCTCTCGCTTAGGGGATTTTCGTGTGTCTGAACTCGGACTTAAATGGAGGTGTAACTTCACTTTCAGAGGTCCTGGGTGCCCCCCTTGTTATGGGTAAGCTTTTTATGCAGTTTTTGTGAGTATTTGGTGTGTTTTGACTGTTTTTAGGTGCGCGTGGTTCGGCCGTTATGGTCGTAGTTTTAGTGCGTGTGGGTGTTTGTTACATTAAGGTTGGTTCCAAGGTGTTTTTTTTTTTCTAAGTCGTGCGTGTGACGTGTTTAACGGCTCGCCAGCAATGCCTCTCATTGCCTAAGTGCTACGGTTTAACGGTTCGCCTCGCTACGCCAGTCTCGCCGACAATGAGCGCCTTTGGCGCTCATTGCCTAAGTGCTATGGTTTAACGGCTCGCCTCACCCGACGATGAGCGCATGCGGTGCTCATCGCTAAGTCGTACGTACTACGCAAACAGCGTGATGACGAATCGTAGTTTGACAATTATAATATGTGATATATGTGTGTGTGTGTGTGGGGGGTGATCTTATATTTGAGTTATTGCAAGGGGAAAGGAGGTGTGGTAACTGATCCTAGAGATATTAATGGAGTGAAACTGGTTAGCCCATAGATGGAACTACTTGATGACCAGCTTGTTGAGATACAGATGGACAAAGCAGCCTTTGTTGTCACAAAGGATATACACTTTCCAGGACTCTTCAAGGTGTATCATTCTGGAACATTTCTAGTCTTCAGCCAGGACGTATGACTGTGTGATACATGTATTGCCTTATGATGGAGCAATCCTAGTTCCAGTTACAGTGTTCTTCTTGGATGATCCATTACCCCTATTACAGAACACTCGAAGACATAGGAGGTAGCATCAAGGTCTGATGTGAGCAGGTACACTGATCCTTATAAAATGTGAGTATTTTTTATTCCATATATACCACACTATTTAAATAACATATATTTGAATGGGGAGAATCTTAATCATCTTTTATGTGGAGTTCTTACCTACCAGAGATGTATCTGTCAAGAATAGCAGGATACACCTAATGAGTGCCTATTGACATTACCACTTTCTTTTCTTTTATTCCATTTCTAATATTATAGTGCTCTAGTTCTCTCTCTCTCTCTCTCTTAGTATTACACTGATCTGCAAGCTGATTTGTAAGGCAGGTAATGCTGTTTTCCACACAATGTAAAGCTTTTGGTCCTATGAGTACCTTCGGCGCTCATTGTGAGCCTCTCCTCTGCTATTTTTATATATATTTTTTTAATAATAATTAATTAATTAATAAATGAATATACTTTACCTTTTTTTTAAGTAATATATCCAGCAATCAATATGCTGAAGAGCTAACAATCTGTTTTGTTTTTCCTGCAGCATACAATGTACATTTGGACTGTTGGTGACCTGAGGTGTAAGTGTCAGGAATGTGACAAGTGTGCAGCATAAATAGGCTGCATGCGCGAGGCCGATCCGTTTGTTTAGTTGTGTAAAGCACCATTTTAGAATGGTAATGTTATTAGTTGCAAGTTAGTGTTGTAAAATGGCGGCGATTGTGTATGTGTTACTCGGGTCTCAAGCATTTTCAGTCCTTCCTAATAGTGTATTTTGTACCATGTACGTTCCTGGGTAAAAGTCTTATGTGCTTGGCGGTGTTTTGCGTTGTTAGGGGCCTTGTAGCCTTGTTTCTTTCGGCCGCCATTTTTTTGGGTCGCTTAGGCGATTTTCGAATGCCGAAACTCTGCAAATTCTGTGTAAATTTGCGTGCAACCTCACTCTCATACGTCCTGGCTTTCCCCCGTGCAGTGTGTGTTTTTTTTTTTTGTGTGTGTGTTTTTGTTGTTTTTGGATGTGCGCGGTTCGGCCATTAACATCGTATTTTTTGGACCTCAGATTTTATTTTTTTTCTAAGTCCCGCGCCTCGTATTTGTCCCGCTTTCCAGTCTTATGTCCTTAGTGGTGTTTAGCGTGGTTACGGGTTGCACTGTCCCCTCGTGCTGTGTGTGTCTTTGTTGCTTTTGGATATGCAAGCCGTACTCCAGTGCTCATCGCGAGCCCTCCACTGGCAGGAACCAGGTATAATGGCAACACACCACAGAGGCGTTCGCTACAAGCTAATAACTATTAGAGTGAATAGTGTTATATCACATATACTAGTTGTGGTAATTGTGAATTGTCTTTACGCAATGTTAAAAGTTGCGTGACGGACAACTCGCAATTACCAAAACTCACAAAAGTAGAAAATTGCGCATACGCATTGCACCGGTGGCGGGGGGGAGTGGCCGTGCACATGAGCGGGTGGCCGAACAAGCAATAAGAGAGATACAGGAAGCAGGGGTGGGGGAGAAGAGAAACAGGGGAGGGAGAGAGACACAGCCGAGGGGGGGAGGGGTTGGTAGTGGAGGAGACACAAGGGAGGGAGAGAAGGGGGAAAGAGACACAGGGGAGGGAGAAGGGTGAAAGAGACACGGGGAGGGAGAAGGGGGAAAGAGACACAGGGGAGGGAGAGGGGGAAAGAGACACAGGGGAGGGAGAGGGGGGCAAAGAGAGACAGGGGAGGGAGAGGAAGAAGAGGCTCGCAATGATCGCAAGGTGGGGGGGAAGAGGGAGGGGGAAAAGAGCGCGTCCGAAAACTGCGCGGCACCCCGAATCCCATCACCCGGTCTGGGTGTTGTAGGCACGTTGTTGGTGAGCGCACCAAAGTTGAGCAACCCATTGCTCTGTGGTGCTGTATGTTACCACATCTCCGTTAACTCCGTGCTAATAGACTGTGGGCCTCATTCAAATGCGATTCAGCCAATTGAATAGGGCTCTATATAAGCACACAGCATATTTTTTTACAGAAGTTTTTAGTTAGTGAAGATCTTGCTTTTGGATAGAAGTTCACTAACTAAAAACTTCTGTTAAGAAAATATGCTGTGTGCTTATATAGAGCCCTATTCATTTGGCCGAATCGCATTTGAATGAGGCCCTATAAAATTTACCCCGCATATATATATTTCGCCGACTAAACTACTCACGTGAGACTAGCCGAGCAATAGCAGCTCTAGCCCCGCCCACTGTCATCTTCTGATTGGACAGGCTTCCCTTTCTCGCTCCTGGTTGGTTTTCATGGCGCTGTTACATAGGTCACATGTCACACACGTGGGGAAGCAGCTGGACTACATAGTATGGAGGGAGGCGAACTTAAATGGTGAGAAATAAATACAGAGACATTAGATAGCGGAGAGCAGGGAGTGTGAAAACAAAGCGACGTGGGAGACACGCGGGATATGAAAGTGAACAAAACTCCTTATGATCTAGGGCAGAGATACTAGAGCACGAGAGCAAAGGAGACGGTGCTGTGTTGTGGCAGTACAATAAGGAGAAGAGTATGGGCGAGATGGGGCTGTACATTAATGGAGAGAGCTATACATGGATACCGTGATGGAGAGGGAGCTGTACAGGGATATAGTAATGGGAGAGAGGGCTATACAGGGATACAATCATGGAGAGGGGCATGTACAGGGATATAGTAACGGGAGAGGGTACTGTGCAGGGACATAGTGATGGAGAGAGGGCTGTGCAGGGATATAGTTATGGGAGAGGGTACTGTGCAGGGATATAGTAATGGGAGAGGGTACTGTGCAGGGATATAGTAATGGGAGAGAGGGCTATACAGGGATACAATCATGGAGAGGGGGATGTACAGGGATATAGTGACGGAGAGGGGGCTGCACATGGATATAGTAATGGGAGAGGGGACTGTGCAGGGATATAGTAATGGGAGAGGGGGCTGTGCAGGGATATAGTAACGGGAGAGGGTACTGTGCAGGGATATAGTAATGGGAGAGGGTACTGTGCAGGGATATAGTAATGGAGAGAGGGGACTGTGCAGGGATATAGTAATGGGAGAGGGGACTGTGCAGGGATATAGTAATGGGAGAGGGTACTGTGCAGGGATATAGTAATGGGAGAGGGTACTGTGCAGGGATATAGTAATGGGAGAGGGTACTGTGCAGGGATATAGTAATGGGAGAGGGGACTGTGCCGGGATATAGTAATGGGAGAGGGTACTGTGCAGGGATATAGTAATGGGAGAGGGTACTATGCAGGGATATAGTAATGGAGAGAGGGGACTGTGCAGGGATATAGTAATGGGAGAGGGGACTGTGCAGGGATATAGTAATGGGAGAGGGTACTGTGCAGGGATATAGTAATGGGAGAGGGTACTGTGCAGGGATATAGTAACGGGAGAGGGTACTGTGCAGGGATATAGTAATGGGAGAGGGTACTGTGCAGCGATATAGTAATGGGAGAGAGGGCTATACAGGGATACAATCATGGAGAGGGGGATGTACAGGGATATAGTGACGGAGAGGGGGCTGCACATGGATATAGTAACGGGAGAGGGTACTGTGCAGGGATATAGTAACGGGAGAGGGTACTGTGCAGGGATATAGTAACGGGAGAGGGTACTGTGCAGGGATATAGTAACGGGAGAGGGTACTGTGCAGGGATATAGTAACGGGAGAGGGTACTGTGCAGGGATATAGTAATGGGAGAGGGCTGTGCAGGGATATAGTAATGGGAGAGGGTACTGTGCAGGGATATAGTAATGGGAGAGGGCTGTGCAGGGATATAGTAATGGGAGAGGGTACTGTGCAGGGATATAGTGATGGAGAGAGGGCTGTGCAGGGATATAGTGATGGAGAGAGGGCTGTGCAGGGATATAGCAATGGAGAGAGGGCTGTGCAGGGATATAGCAATGGAGAGAGGGCTGTGCAGGGATATAGCAATGGAGAGAGGGCTGTGCAGGGATATAGCGACGGAGAGAGGGCTGTGCAGGGATATAGTAATGGAGAGAGGGCTGTGCAGGGATATAGTGACGGAGAGAGGGCTGTGCAGGGATATAGTAATGGAGAGAGGGCTGTGCAGGGATATAGTAATGGAGAGAGGGCTGTGCAGGGATATAGTAATGGAGAGAGGGCTGTGCAGGGATATAGTAATGGAGAGAGGGCTGTGCAGGGATATAGTAATGGAGAGAGGGCTGTGCAGGGATATAGTAATGGAGAGAGGGCTGTGCAGGGATATAGTAATGGAGAGAGGGCTGTGCAGGGATATAGTAATGGAGAGAGGGCTGTGCAGGGATATAGTAATGGAGAGAGGGCTGTGCAGGGATACAGTAATGGAGAGAGGACTGTGCAGGGATACAGTAATGGAGAGAGGGCTGTGCAGGGATATAGTAATGGAGAGAGGGCTGTGCAGGGATATAGTAATGGAGAGAGGGCTGTGCAGGGATATAGTAATGGAGAGAGGGCTGTGCAGGGATATAGTAATGGAGAGAGGGCTGTGCAGGGATATAGTAATGGAGAGAGGGCTGTGCAGGGATATAGTAATGGAGAGAGGGCTGTGCAGGGATATAGTAATGGAGAGAGGGCTGTGCAGGGATATAGTAATGGAGAGAGGGCTGTGCAGGGATATAGTAATGGAGAGAGGGCTGTGCAGGGATATAGTAATGGGAGAGGGGGCTTCACATGGATATAGTAATGGGAGAGGGTACTGTGCAGGGATATAGTAATGGAGAGAGGGTACTGTACAGGGATATAGTGATGGAGAGGGGACTATACAGGGATACAGTCATGGAGAGGGGGCTGTGCAGGGATACAGTCATGGAGAGGGGGCTGTGCAGGGATACAGTCATGGAGAGGGGGCTGTGCAGGGATACAGTCATGGAGAGGGGGCTGTGCAGGGATACAGTCATGGAGAGGGGGCTATACAGGGATACAGTCACGGAGAGGGGCCTATACAGGGATACAGTTATGGAGAGGTGGCTATACAGGGATACAGTTATGGAGAGGTGGCTATACAGGGATACAGTTATGGAGAGGTGGCTATACAGGGATACAGTCATGGAGAGGTGGCTATACAGGGATACAGTCATGGAGAGGGGGCTATACAGGGATACAGTCATGGAGAGGGGACTGTGCCCGGACATAGTAATCGGAGAGGGGACTGTGCCGGGATATAGTAATGGGAGAGGGGGCTGTGCAGGGATATAGTAATGGGAGAGGGAGCTGTGCAGGGATATAGTAATGGGAGAGGGGGCTGTGCAGGGATATAGCAATGGGAGAGGGGGCTGTGCAGGGATATAGTAATGGGAGAGGGGGCTGTGCAGGGATATAGTAATGGGAGAGGGGACTGTGCAGGGATATAGTAATGGGAGAGGGGGCTGTGCAGGGATATAGTAATGGGAGAGGGGGATGTGCAGGGATATAGTAATGGGAGAGGGGGTTGTGCAGGGATATAGTAATGGGCAAGGGGGCCGTGCAGGGATATAGTAATGGGCGAGGGGGCCGTGCAGGGATATAGTAATGGCGTGGGGGCCGTGCAGGGATACAGTCATGGAGAGGGGGCCGTGCAGGGATACAGTCATGGAGAGGGGGCCGTGCAGGGATACAGTCATGGAGAGGGGGCCGTTACAGGGATACAGTCATGGAGAGGTGGCTATACAGGGATACAGTCATGGAGAGGTGGCTATACAGGGATACAGTTATGGAGAGGTGGCTATACAGGGATACAGTCATGGAGAGGTGGCTATACAGGGATACAGTCATGGAGAGGTGGCTATACAGGGATACAGTCATGGAGAGGTGGCTATACAGGGATACAGTCATGGAGAGGGGGCTATACAGGGATACAGTCATGGAGAGGGGACTGTGCCCGGACATAGTAATGGGAGAGGGGGCTGTGCAGGGATATAGCAATGGGAGAGGGGTCTGTGCAGGGATATAGTAATGGGAGAGGGGGCTGTGCAGGGATATAGTAATGGGAGAGGGGACTGTGCAGGGATATAGTAATGGGAGAGGGGGCTGTGCAGGGATATAGTAATGGGAGAGGGGACTGTGCAGGGATATAGTAATGGGAGAGGGGGCTGTGCAGGGATATAGTAATGGGCAAGGGGGCCGTGCAGGGATATAGTAATGGCGAGGGGGCCATGCAGGGATATAGTAATGGCGTGGGGGCCGTGCAGGGATACAGTCATGGAGAGGGGGCCGTGCAGGGATACAGTCATGGAGAGGGGGCCGTGCAGGGATACAATCATGGAGAGGGGGCCGTTACAGGGATACAGTCATGGAGAGGGGGCCGTGCAGGGATATAGTAATGGAGAGAGGGCTGTGCAGGGATATAGTAATGGGATACAGTCATGGAGAGGGGGCCGGGCAGGGATACAGTCATGGGAGAGGGGGGCCGTGCAGGGATACAGTCATGGGAGAGGGGGGCCGTGCAGGGATACAGTCATGGGAGAGGGGGGCCGTGCAGGGATACAGTCATGGGAGAGGGGGCCGTGCAGGGATACAGTCATGGGAGAGGGGGCCGTGCAGGGATACAGTAATTGGAGAGGGGGGCGTGCAGGGATACAGTCATGGGAGAGGGGGCCGTGCAGTGATACAGTCATTGGAGAGGGGGGCGTGCAGGGATACAGTCATGGGAGAGGGGGCCGTGCAGGGATACAGTCATGGGAGAGGGGGCCGTGCAGGGATACAGTCATGGGAGAGGGGGCCGTGCAGGGATACAGTCATGGGAGAGGGGGCCGTGCAGGGATACAGTCATGGGAGAGGGGGCCGTGCAGGGATACAGTCATGGAGAGTTTGCTGTGCAGGGATACAGTGATGGAGAGGGGACTGTGCAGGGATACAGTGATGGAGAGGGGACTGTGCAGGGATACAGTGATGGAGAGGGGACTGTGCAGGGATACAGTGATGGAGAGGGGACTGTGCAGGGATACAGTGATGGAGAGGGGACTGTGCAGGGATACAGTGATGGAGAGGGGACTGTGCAGGGATACAGTGATGGAGAGGGGACTGTGCAGGGATACAGTGATGGAGAGGGGACTGTGCAGGGATACAGTGGGATGGGAGAGGGGACTGTGCAGGGATACAGTGATGGAGAGGGGACTGTGCAGGGATACAGTGATGGAGAGGGGACTGTGCAGGGATACAGTGATGGAGAGGGGGCTGTACAGGGATACAGTGATGGAGAGGGGGCTGTACAGGGATACAGTGGGATGGGAGAGGGGGCTGTACAGGGATACAGTGGGATGGGAGAGGGGTCTGTACAGGGATACAGTGGGAGGGGAGAGGGGGCTGTACAGGGATACAGTGTGATGGGAGAGGGGGCTGTACAGGGATACAGTGTGATGGGAGAGGGGGCTGTACAGGGATACAGTGTGATGGGAGAGGGGGCTGTACAGGGATACAGTGGGATGGGAGAGGGGGCTGTACAGGGATACAGTGGGATGGGAGAGGGGGCTGTCCCGGGATACAGTGGGATGGGAGAGGGGGTTGTACAGAGATGTAGTGATGGAGAATAGATGCGAGGGAGGCTCAGATTAAGCAGTCTGGATCAGAACAGATGAGAGTGGAGCTGTACAGATGTAGTAATGAAACAAATGAGAGGTGAGGGAGCATTGTTGGGATGGGAAAGAAGGGTGCACTGCAATGGAGAGATGAGAAACTTTTGTTGCAGTGTGACAAGATAATTCAATGTGTTTGTATATTACATTGGTGCAATGGGATTACAAGAAGGGTTGAGGGTGGGGTAAGCTAATCACTAGAGATGGTAATATACTTGCTGCTGTTAGGTGACTATTGTTATGCTTAGTTGATTTAAATGTGGAACAAGGGTAACTGAAGGAAAAGGAAATTAGAACTGAAGTTATAGTTCCAGTGTATGGGAAAGGAGTATTTGTTTTAATCACGTTTTCTCCTTTACATTCTAATAGCATAATAAAACACATGTTAGTAACCCCTTGCTCAGATAGTGACACAAGTCCTTGTCAACTAATCACAGGGCAGATGTTTCATATGGGATTTTACAGTTTTTTTTTTTTTTTTTTTTTTACAGTTTATACACATTACAATAAAATACACTGTAAAAAGTCTGGTAATCAACAGCTGAGTGATATATTCTTTGTCCCCTTTGGCTTCTTTTCACATATTTATAATTATTGCAAATGTAGGTGGGGTTCTGTCATTATTTGAAAGAATATAGGTGTACCAGACCAAATGATACCTGGCAGTCAGTGAGCCCCATTTTGTTTTTACTTTAGAATTTAAAAGTTATTGTTTGAAAATCATGAATACTGTTTAAACCTTAGTTAATGGTGCTCGTTTGATGCTTATCCAAAGCATCTGTAAGTTTTAATTTTATTTATTACTTGCCCAGGAAAACAAACATTCTAATATTCCATCTTCTAAAGTTTAATTTCTCATCATTAACATTTTCTTAATGGTATTTTGAACTGTATACCGTTCTAATAGAGATTATTTGATCTCATAGGACAGATAAACCCTTAATAATTGCTGTTGTTTCATATTGCAGCATGCATTGGAAATTCTGCTTTTCACTTTTTCTATTGTGAATAAATCATGTTAAATACTCTCTGTGTTTTTATTTAATTAGGTGTGTGTTCTTTGTTTAGCTTATCTAAGCGTTATTCTTCCTCAGCCCTTCCACATTTAAAGGACCACTTTAGTTCATTTACAGGTAGATTGCATATTTTTGTTTGCTGGGCATCGCCTATTGAAAACAGTATGCAGTTTAAAATAAATAAAAACATTTTTTTTTACTTTTTAATCAGTTTTCTTTTCAAACAAAGCTTCCTAGCTCATCCAACCTGTGTCTATCAGGTATGTGGCCAGCACTTCCTGTGTGTCGGACTGAAAATAAAGTCTCATCAGTCTTGGTTCTTCTGCAGTCTGAACATGCTTAGTAAAGGGTTTGTGCACTGGGCAGTGCCAATGGGACAGCTGTAAGCATGTTATAATTAAGCTCTCTAGAGCTGTCTGCTTTGTCTAGGCAATTGGGATGGAGCTAATGTCATGGGCAGGGCTAGCTCCATGACTGTCCAGCCCACAGAGAGAGCTTACCATACCAGGATAGAAACAGGTAGGAGGAGATATACAGTTCTTTTTGAGGACATATGCACTGTGCTTGAGAAGAAAACAGACAGTTTAAAGGCTAAGACAAATATTAAATTTTACTTTATTTTAAACCATATACTAGTCTTAATAAACTGTGCCCAGCAAGCAAACATATGAGCTTTACTTGTAAATGAACTGTACGGGAGCTTTAAATACACCAGTGAGTCTCAATCATCTTTATGTAGATTATTTCAAGAACCACTGTTATTTTGTATTGGCACTTTCCTAGTGTTTAGAGGCTCATGGTACTGGGTGGGGGGATACAAAATAGGAGAAGCAGAAAGAGTTGCAGTTTTAACTGTAAATGCCTGCTTGTGAGATTATGCCAGGGAGGTTGGACAATGTCATATTTCGAACAGCTGATCTCAATCATCCATTGAGACTGCAAACACCCTTTCTCACCCTCCCTCCACTCCTGAGTAGATACAATGAAACTTAGTAGAACACACCCTCAGGCTCCAAGTCAGTAGGAACGTTTGGGCATGGAAGGCTAATGACACAAGCAAAGTAAACTAAAATTAAGATGTTCTCTAACATTGCATTTATTCTCTAAGTTTCCATAGCTGCTAATATAGTTTGAAGATTCAGAAAAAAATGTCATGTCTTTGAAATATACAATTAAACTACACTGTTACATGTCTACACTAATGATTCCCAAACCTCTAGTTTGGGGGCACAGAGACAGGTCATGATTTAGGTATAACATTTTGCAAACAGGTGAGGCAATTAGAGGTCCCATGGCTCACTTGTGTTCAAGCATGGTATAAATTAAATCATGACCTGTCAGCGTCCTTGAGGAGAGGTATGATTTCTTAAAACATCATATTCTTTATCATCCAATCATCTTTTGTGCTATACTTTTAAAACTATTAAATTTGAAACATTGAAAAAACAAACATAACTTCTCCATCTTGATATGGCACATGTACAACACTATTTGTCTTAAACCTTTAATATTAACCTTGCTGAATGTGTCCAAAAGCAAACTGCAACATTGTTAATGGACACAGAACAAGTTGAACTTTAATGTTATGTTGTCATACTTATATTCATACATTCATGGAAAACAGAGCTACAGGATCTGTAGGAGAAAATGTGCTTCAGTATAAAATGTCTGGACCACTTATTGTAAATACAACAATGCCATCTTTAAAAAAAAAAATAATAATAATCGCGAACTGTCTTCAACTATCTCATTCCAGTTATCTCTATAATGTCCAGGCTATATGTTTGGCTTGTCTTCATGAACGATGATTTAAAAGGCATGTTTTCCACATCTGCAGACTCTCTGGAGGCTGAGGAGGCAAAATGTCCAGGCTATATAAACATCTACTTAACGTATTTTGTATCCTGTAATTCTCTAATTGGTCCTCTCCAATCTGGCATCTGGTCAAAACTCCATAAATAACACTAGGTCATTAATGTTACCAAAGACATACTCCCTGCCTACTAATTCTACTGGGCCTCACAGCTGACCACACATTCCTGCCAATGCTTAATTACTCCTAGTTCACACCTTAACTCTGATTGTTTTAGAGCTTTAACTAAACAAAAAGAGTAGGTTTGTTCTATAGGTCTGGTTACGTATAGAACAACAGAGAGCAGCCTCTTTTAGCTCACTTGTGTCCTTCACATAAGAAATATTGTATAGTATATCAGTCTGATTTCACTCAAAAGAGTGATCCAGCCCTGAAATATCAGGCAATTCTACCCTAAGCAGGAGAAACCGCAAACCCCAGACGTATGTTTTGGCCTCTGTGGGCCTCGACAGTGAGGTGCAGCCATACTCCCTACCAGAGTAGATGACATTATCCATAGAACTACCTATTCAGGATAGTTTGTTCTCTGCCTGAGCACCTCTATTGTTGGTATTGTTTTACAGTTTTTGTCTCGGTTATATCTTACTAGCACATTCATTATCAGTACTGACCACTTCTTGTTCCTAAATACCACACAAGTGAGATACAATAGTCTTATTTTTGACTTGTATCTTTTGTTCTTTAAAAGAGCACTGGTGTCCTGTATAGACTATATGCTGTCTAGAACTAGAGTTGGTGATAAACAAAACTGACTTATGTAAGAAAGGTATACTAAATGTATGTATTTCTTTTTTCTACCTTTTCACCTGCAAAGTGTCCGTGGGTATTGAAACTTTTCCATTAATTCTGTGAATTTGTGTTCACTTACAATTGCAAACTTTCATAATTTATTATCTGCCATTTCCAGCCTGGTCTTTGCAAACCATAATTACAAAGCACAAAGTAACACTAGAGTGTCCTATATACAGCTGGTTTCTCCACACCATAACTATACTTGTTGCCTATGTCTAGCTTCCTCTCTGAAGGTATAGAGAGAGTTATTGCAAGCTGGCAAATAACTTTTATTTTTTCCGTAACAATTCAGTAGCCCACAAAGCTCACTTTGATATTTTTAAAATACTGTTCTTTTCTCTGAATAAATCACATCAGGTTGTAAAAAAAAAATATATATATATATATATATATATATATATATATTTATATATATATATTTGTGTGTACTTTTAGAGGACTGCTGCATCCCATTGACATATTCCTGCTTAATTAATGTTCTTGTGCTATAGACATTATTGGAATTCCTTTTTTCGACTCATTCAGAGCTACTACCATTGATAAGTGCTTTAACGATACAGTAGTCTATTATATTTCCCCCTTTTGTTAGTGCCATGCTCACAAGCTAATTGGTAAAATATCTATTCTTTCAGTGAAGCCAGCTTTATGATGTTACCATTTGCCCTCTTTGGATAAGCCAACAACAACTTAAATGGCACTCGGTCTGCATAGCAGCTGAAAATATTACATCATGTTGTTTGTTGATAGTGTAATATCTTGACTTTTTACTAGCTTGTCCAGGTTTGCCATTGCTCTTCTCCCCAGAAGCAAACCTCTTTTAATTTCATGTCTACAGTCACCATCTGAAGATATCTTCGATTGCAGGAAAATAAAATCTGTCACTTACCAATCTATTTGCCAGCAACTGAGTTTGCCGTTTGCCATGATATTATTTTTTTTACATTGAGCAGCAAGCCAGCTTTTGCACTCTCATTAGTAGGTCCTTTAGTTCCTTCTCACTTTCAGCCATCAGAGTAGTTGATATTTCTTCCAGCAATATTGATTCCGGCTTTGGATTCGTCTAGCGTGGCCTTACACATGATGTACTCTGCATATAAGATGAATAAATAAGGTGACAATATACATCCTTGTCGCACCATTTTTCTGATCTTGAACCATTCTGTTGTCCCATGTTTGGTTCTGACCTTAGCTTTTTATGTCCCCAGACAGCTTCCTCAGGAGATGAATGAGATGATCTGGTACTCCCATCTCTTTAAGAACTTGCCACATTTTGTTGTGATCCACACAGTCAAAGGATTTAGAGTAGTTTATGAAGCAGAAGTACATGTTTTTCTGGAACTCTCTTGCTTTCTCTATTATCCTGTGGACATTGGCAATTTGATCTCTTGTGCCTCTTCCTCTGCGGAACGTGGCTTGCACATCTTGTAGTTCCCGGTTCATATATTGTTGGAGCAAAGTTTGTCGGATCTTAAGCATTACCTTGCTGGAATGTGAAATGAGTGCAATTGTTCTATATCTGCAGCACTCTTTGGCACTGCTTTTTTTCCCCCTACGGTTGGGATGTAGACATCTTTTCCAGTCTACTGGCCATTGTTGAGTTTTTTTCAAATTTGTTGGCATAAGGCAAGCAACACCTTCACAGCATCTTGTAGAATTTTGAATAGTTCAATTGGGATTCCATCAACTACTGCACCCTTGTTTATCAGCAAGGCATCCTAGGGCCCATCTCACTTCGCTCTCTAAGATATCTGGCTCCAGTTATCACTGCTGTTAATATCCATCCTGTATAGATCTTCAGTGTATTCCTGCAACCTCATCTTTATCTGATATCCCTATCATTTTTGTCTTTTATCAAGCCCACTTGGCATGAAAGGTTCCTTTGATATCCCTATTTTTTTTTAAAGAGATCTCTTGACCTTCCCATTCTGTTATCTTCTTATATCTCTTTACATTGCTCTTTGTAGAATGTCTCCTTTTTCTCTTCTTGTTTTTCTCTGGAATTCTGCATTCAGTTGGCCAAAACTTTTCCTATCTTGGCTACCATTTCCTGGATAATGTCGCGAACTTCGGTCCAAAGTTTTTCAGGGATTCTATTTTCTATGCCTAGTCCCTTAAATCTATTATTTACTTTCACTGCATATTCACAAGGGATATTATTTGTTTTATATCTTCTTGGTCTGATGATTTTCCCTCTTTTCTTCAGTTTAATTTTGAACTTTGCAATAAGAAGCTGTCCACAAGCATATTCTTGAATTGAATTGTAACTCCTCGAGTAAGTAGTGTCATTTATACTAAGTGTATATGTGTGGGTGTATATATATATATATATATATATATATATATATATATATATATATATAGTGAGTATTGCAATATAATTTGATACCTTTTGTATTGGACAAACATCTTATTTATAATGACAAGCTTTCGAGAGGTTCAACCTCTCTTTATCAAGTCTCAAGCAATACTAACATGAGATGGAACCCTCAGTTTGAATAATAACAGTGATGCAGATAGAGTGGAGACAGCATCAGACATCATCAGGTAAATACATATATGGGGAATAAATACAACATAGTAAAGGAAACAAATATACACATATACATCAATATATACATGAAAAAGCAGAGCACTGTAGTCCACAGTGATATCTTTCCTGTTGGACAAACATCTCACTATGAGTTATGTTATGGTGTAAGAGGAAAATATCACATTAAATTCTGATAATGTGTTAGAAAACCCAAGTCCATATTAAGTCTTGTATTTTTAGTGTTGAAGAATGTGATCATCTTTATTTCAAATGCTTTTCTCTCTTGGATGTTTTTAAATTTTCCTCTGAGTATTTTGACCTTTAAGTTTTGGATGGAGTGATCATTCTGGCTAAAATGGTGTCCCACTGGGCTACAATAACTGTCTTCTATGTGCTCTCTTATTGAATGCCTGTGCAAATTCATCCTTAAATGCATTTTTGTCTGGTTTCTCCAATGTAACAGTCTGTGTCACATACATTGTATTTATATAAACCACATTAGACTATGTGCATGTATATGATCCTTTGATGTTATAGGGCTTGTTGTTATGTTTGGCTGTGTAATCATTACAAATGTGTTGACATAATTTACAGGCACGTTTGTTACAAGGTTTAGTTCCATTTTTTTGTATTCAGTTGTTCATTGGCCAATTTTCTGCTGGCAAGTTTTTGTTTCAGGTTTGGTTGTTTAAATGCAAGGATGGGAGGTTTTGGGAATGGTATATTTTAATTCAGTATCTTCAATTAGTAATGGTTGTAAATCTTTGATTATTTTCTGAATTTTCAATAAAATTGGATGGTATGTGGTCACTAGAGGAATTTGTGAAGTAGTTTCTTTGGTTTTGTACTTTAACAGGTGTTCACGGGGTATTTTGATGGCATTGGTTATTTTTGGGATAATAATACAGGGTTTTGTAACCCTTTTGTTTGAAAGATTCAGACAGCATTTTTACACTTTTATCACGGTCTCCAGTGTTTGAGCAAATCCGATGGTATCTAATAGCTTGACTATGGATGATGGCTTGTTTGGTGTGGGAGGGATGGAAACTGGAGCTGTGTAGGTAATTACATCTGTCTGTAGGTTTCCTATATATAGATGAGTGGAGAGTGCCATTGGTGATGGATATAGTAGTGTCTAGAAAGTTTACCTGTTCTGTAGAGAAATCCCTTTTAACTTTTATAGATGAATGGGAGGTGTTGAATGAACTATGACAGTCTCTGAGTTTGCTTTCTCATTCTATGAGAACAGATCATCTATGTAACGGTAGTATTTGAATGGTTTGTAAATGGATACAGATAAGAATGTTTCTTGGCTATAAATAGATTTGCGTTTTGTGGAGCCATTTTGGTACCCATGGCAGTCCCCATCATCTGTAGGTAGGTATCTTGGTTAAAAGTAAAATAGTTGTGGGTAAGGATATATTCTATTAGTTTAACAATAATATCAGGGCCATATTTATTGTTTTGTATGTGTGTTGAAAGATACTTAAAGCATGCCTCAGTGCCATCTTTGTGTAAGATATTACTGTAAAGAGACGCTACATACATGGTGACAAGTAGTGTGTTAGCAGGTAGGTCTTTAATCTGTTTTGGAGAAAGTTGGTGGTGTCTTGTATATAGCTACAGGTGTTACTAACTAATGGTTTAAGGATGTTTTCAACAAATCCAGATATCTGTTCAGTCAGTGTGTCCATACCTGTAACAAGTAATCCCCATGGGTTGTCTGGTTTGTGGATTTTTGGCAGTAGGTAGAAAGTCCCAATTTTAGGATTGGCGGGGATAAGTTGTATATTTTTCTGTAGGGTCCTGGTTCAATTTTTTGTAGTAGATGTTGTCTGACAGTTGTCTGTTGGCTTCATTTATGTAGTCCTGAGTATTCCTAATAACAACTGCACCTCGTCTGTCTGCCGTTTTGGTGGTGATGTCGGGGTTGTTTCATAAAATCTTTATGGAAGTTAACTTACAACCTCACACACAGCACAGGGGGAGAGGTAGGGATCCTGTAAGTGAGATTGAAAGATAATTTGCTATTCAATTGGCGTTTTCAGAATTTTTGGCAGTCTCAGAATGGCTATGCAAGGGGAAAAAATGGCGGCCGTAAAGGTGTAATTTTCTTTCTAGCCTGTAAATCGGAAGACCATTTCGGCCTTGAGGAAATTGATCAATTTCCCAAGCCCACAAATGCTTTTACACCTGTAACTGGGTAAAAAAGAGCACATAGGGGGAGAAAGACACAGGGGAGGGAGAGGGTAGATAGAGAAACAGGGGTGAGAGAGGGAGGCAAAGAGACACAGGGGATGGAGAGGGTGGAAAGAGAAACGTGTGAGAGAGGGAGGCAAAGAAACACAGGGGACAGAGAGGGTGGAAAGAGAAACAGGTGAAAGAGGGTGGAAAGAGAAACAGGGGTGAGAGAGGGAGGCAAAGAGACACCGGGAACAGAGAGGGTGGAAAGAGAAACGGGTGAGAGAGGGTGGAAAGAGAAACGGGTGAGAGAGGGTGGAAAGAGAAACGGGTGAGAGAGGGTGGAAAGAGAAACGGGTGAGAGAGGGTGGAAAGAGAAACGGGTGAGAGAGGGAGGCAAAGAGACACAGGGGACGGAGAGGGTGGAAAGAGAAACGTGTGAGAGAGGGAGGCAAAGAGACACAGGGGATGGAGAGGGTGGAAAGAGAAACAGGGGTGAGAGAGGGAGGCAAAGAGACACAGGGGACGGAGAGGGTGTAAAGAGAAACGTGTGAGAGAGGGAGGCAAAGAAACACAGGGGAGGGAGATAAGGGGAAAAAAATCCAAGGGCAGGGAGAGGGGGGCAAAGAGACACCAGGGGTAAAGAGACACTGGGGAGGGAGAGGGGGGCAAAGAAACACAGGGCTCACAAGTTGCAGGTTTGCTGAGGCCTGCAATGAGCCGCGAAGCAAGTTAGAGGGGGGGAGAGCCTTGCATTGTGTGGCAAACTGCATTGCCAGGCTTCAAATTTGATTGCCGTCATTTTTGACGGGCAAGTCGCTAGTAGAATATATTATACAAAGTCTAGAACATCAAATTATCTTGGTATGCTAATTGTAAAGGAGTTAAGGGACGGAGAAGTAGTTATATTGTAATATGGGTTGCCCTTGCCCTAAGTTTGTTTAATTGTTATTCATGAGATCTCTCTACCCATACTATATTTGAACAGTTTATCTTCAGTTTTCCCTCAATGAGAATGCTTGATTTGTTACAGTATAAATCCCTGATCACACTTAGTGTATTTATTGTTTAATATAAAGAATTTGAATGATTCAGAGAGCCTCTACTTGTCCACAAATGGCCTTGAAAGTTTGCAATACAATTTTTTTTCCATAAATAATAGCCATTGCAATCTTTATTGAACCATTTTACCAACCCTCTAATGCTTAATAAATTTGGTGGGATGACTCCTGTTTGAAATATTGTCAGAGCCAACGAATACGATTTTGTAACTTTATTCAGTTGTTAATTTTTATCTTTTGAAATAACATGGAAAGTTTATCTTGGTCTTTTTGACTATCCCAAAAAAGAATAGTATAACAGCCAATGAAGCTCGCAACAAAAGTTTTGTCAAAAATTATCTAATCTCCTTGCCAAAAATTATCAGTGACAGATGACTACATTTTCTAAATGTTCTTGTAGAAAAAATGTATAAAAAAACAACTTATAGAGATGGCACAGCAAGAGGTATTACATTGTGGTGGTAATTGGCAACTTGTTTAGCAAGTCACACATCTCTGTTGTGTTGAAATGCACACAACTCGCTTCAACCCAGTGTAAGGGACATTTGTATTAAATAACATTTTATATTTGTCAATTTTTCTGTAACATAAATTATTATTTCAAGATATTTTAAAAACACTAATTTTAACTTTTTTTTTCTTTCTTAAAGGGACATTGAACCACATAATGGCAGAAACAGTTTTTTTACTCGAGAATCATATGAGAAATATTCTTTGGGACCAACGCTGGCTGAGCTCTGTCTCCTTACCCACAAGTAAAATTCTTCTTTTTTTTTTTTCTTTACATTTACGAACATTCTAATGAAATTGTTATAGTTAAGATAATTGTTTACATTGTAATGTAAACAACGTTTTCTGAAGATATACATTTTTATAAAGTGTGGCAGGTTGCAAAAAAGGGCAGAAGAATCATATCACTGACAATGTTGATGCCACGTTGTTGAAAGATCTTCATAGAACGTTTTTAACACCTTCTAGATTTAATAAGATGACCTCTAGCATCTCGTCAGAGTACTTCAGGAATTATCAACGAGTTACATTGATGCATATAGTATGTAATTTTCCAGCTGTAAAAAAATATATAGGACACAATTAATTAAACTCTATCTCAGCTTTTCAAAATAAACATTAACCCAGAACTAGCACATTGTCTCATAGGACTGCCGATTTTAAAACAAACAAAAAATGGTTATTTCTACTGATCTTATATATATGACTATACGTATATACATTTACAGCTCTGTCACCTTATTAATCGATTAAATGATACTTTAATAATGGCAAAATTTGTCATGAACTTTAAATGACAAGGTAGATAAATGTAAAAGGATCTGAACACCATGGCTCAAACATGCAAAACTTGTTAACATCTGGTTCCTTAACTAGACCAGGTCGGGGACATGGCAGAAATGTTATTAAATTGAAGACATTATACGTATGACTAAAATATGCATCTGGCTAAAGTCTGTAATGTGACTGAAAAGTGTTTGACAAAGGAAAATTATGGATAAGAACAGACATTTGATTGTAAAATGATGGAGTAAGAAGTATTATTGTTGGCTTACAGAGTAAGCTTATGCTAACATGACTAGTATTATGAAGTAATTTTATGAAATAAGTGAAGGAGGTGGAAGAAAAACACTTAAAAATAAAATACAAAAGAATGGGAAATAGCAAAACTGTTTGATTAATTTGCTGTACAATATCACTTAAACTGTAAAATGCTGATGTGCTACGTTTTATTGAATCTTCATGACATATTTTGTAAATGAGAAAAAAATTGGATTTAAGAGTTAGATAATTGAGCTTGAAAGTTGATATTCTAAACCTGATCTATTTATACAGGACCTCCCTTTCTTAATTTTCACATATATAGTTGTGGACCAAGAATGCTGTCCGTAACGTTTGCGATGTTGGTCACGCAGTTGCGACCTCGCGAAGCGTGGCGACCGGTATACACCGCAAGACTTAGGCTGCGTGAGCGCCAAAGGTCGCTCAACTGCAAAGCGAGGCGAGCCATGTATGGCGCTTGGCTTAGGCCAGATGAGCGACGAATGCGCTCATCTGCGAAGCCTTGCGAGGCGAGCCGTGTACTGCGCAGGACTTAGGCTGAATGAGGCACAGCGAGGGCAAGCCGTTGAAGCACGCAGGACTTAGTATGCCTTGTCAGAGGTGCAACTGCGAGCCAAGCGCGTAATATATATATATAATATATATAACAAATATAATAACACACTTGCAGACAGGACAGGGGGAGAGACCAGAAGCCTGGTAGTGAGGTTACAAGCGATTTTTAAACCATATTTGGGGGTTTTCGTCAATCCAAAATCGGCTTAGCAAGGAAAAAGATTGCGGACGTAAAAAATTCAGAAACTGCATGAAAACGAGGCTGAGCAAAGCCAGGCTTGCGGGACTTAGAAAATACACAACGCAAAGACAATAACACTTACACCAACAACGCCAGGTACGCGCGACTTTGCAAATAAAACAAAAGTCCTTCAGCGCGTAACACGCAAACTTTCAGCAGAGACACAGAGGAGAAACACACAGGGAAGGGACAGGGGGAGATAGTGGAAAGATTCACATGGTATTCCAAAGCACAAAACTTGCAGGTTAACAAAATCTGCAATGAGCGGCCTGTACATTAGGCGGGAGCAATGGCTTGCAATGAGTGCCGAAGGCTCTCATTGTGAGCCACGAGATGAGTGCCGAAGACGCTCATCGTGAGGCTCGTGATGAGTGCCGAAGGTGGTCATGCAAAGCAGGAAAGTTGAAGTACACAAGGGAGAGGCTCGCGATGAGCGCCAACGTTGCTCAGAGGAGCAAAAGCCTCACATTGTGTGGCAAACCGCATTGCCAGCCTTACTATTTTAATCCTGTCATTATTGACAGGCAAGTTCCTGGTTCCCTATAAAGGGCCATTAATGAAAGTGCCCCTGGGCCATCAAATACTTTCAAATATACTGTTTTAAAGAACAACAAATAAACAGACAGAACTAGTTGATAAAAGACAATAGATACCTGTAGTAAAGAATACATTGATTATAAAAATTCAACAGTATATGATCTTTTTGAGGTGTTATAAATAGGTGCAGGTAGCCTGTTTATGACAGTTTTTTCCATTCTTGAAGGATCTGCTGCAAAGAAATTGCTGTAAAATGAACCAAATCATAAAAGTTAAGTCAAAGGGAAGGCAATGAGGTATGTTCCGTACCCCACTCAAAACAGAAGTGCTGTAGTATCATATTATTATATTTAAATCTTTGAAATGAATATTATAAATGTGAAAAAAGAATGTTTTGAAAATTAATTGATTAAATGTAATACAGCTGAAAATATGTGTGTGGTGTGCAAATCCAGATAGCAGTACCCAGCATATAAATATGTAAGTACATTCAACTTTTCAATATAATAGATATTTTTCTACTAATCAGTGGCTGTTTTTTAGGAAATATTTGAAACCCAGGAAACTTCTATATACCTTTAACTGCACTTCTCTTACTAGACATGGCAGCTCTTATATTATGAATTTAATGAACAATTTTAAAATGAATACATTGACACTATAGAATAGTGGCCCATCCTTGATTGACTTAGATGGCAGATTGGGAAAGATTTCATCTCTGATTGGCTGTGTTGTTTGTTTAAGCCATACCTAGTTATAGTTGCACATTTTTGAAATTTGAAATTTTGTATAGTTTTTTTAAATTGAATATATTTTTATACTGTGTGTGTATATATACAGTGTCTTGCAAAAGTATTCACCCCCTTGGTATTTTTTGTGTTTTGTTGCCTTACAACCTGGAATTCACATGGATTGTTTGAGGATTTGCATCATTTAATTTACAGAACATGCCCACAACTTTGAAAATGTTTTTTTGTTTTTTTTTATTCTGAAGCAAACAACAAATAGGACAAAATAACAGAAAAAGTCAATGTGTATAACTATTCACTCCCCTAAGGTCAATACTTTGTAGAGCCACCTTTTGCGGCAATCGCAGCTCTAAGTCACTTTGGATAAGTCTCTATGAACTTGTCACATCTTACCACTCCTTATGCCCATTGCTCCTTGCAAAAGTGCTCCAGCTCCTTCAAGTTGGATGGTTTACGCTTGTGAACAGCAATCTTTAAGTCTGACCACAGATTTTCTATTGGATTGAGGTCTGGGCTTTGACTAGTCCATTCCAACACATTTGCATGTTTCCCCTTAAACCACCCAAGTGTTGCTTTAGCAGTGTGTTTGGGGTCATTGTCCTGCTGGAAGGTGAACCTCCGCCCTAGCCTTAAATCACGCACAGAGTGGTACAGGTTTTGCTCAAGAATATTGAGCACCATCCATCTTTCCCAGTTTCCCAGTCCCAGCTGCTGAAAAACATGGGATGTGTTCTTTGGGTGATGTGATGTGTTGGGTTTGCGCCAGACATAGTTTTTTCTTTGGCCGAAAAGTTCAATTTTAGTCTCATCCGACCAGAGCACCTTCCTCCATACACTTTGGGAGTCTCCCACATACCTTTTCGCAAACTCAAAACGTGCCATTTAGTTTTTTTGCTGAAAGTAATGGCATTCTTCTGGCCACTCTGCCATAAAGTTCACTCTATGGAGCGTACGGCTTATTGTCGTCCTATGTACAGATACTCCAGTCTCTGCTGTGGAACTCTGCAGCTCCTCCAGGGTTACCTTAGGTCTGTGTGCTGCCTCTCTGATTAATGCCCTCCTTGCCCGGTCCGTGAGTTATGGTGGGCGGCCATCTCTTGGCAGGTTTGCTGTTGTGCCATGTTCTTTCCATTTGGTTATGATAAATTTAATGGTGCTCCTGGGGCTCATCAAAGATTTGGATATTTTTTTTTTATAACCTAACCCTGACTTATACTTCTCAACAACATTGTCCCTTACTTGTTTGGAGAGTTCTTTGGTCTTCATGGCAGTGTTTGGTTAGTGGTGCCTCTCCTTTAGGTGTTGCAGCCTCTGGGTACTTTCAAAAAAGGTGTGTATATGTAATGACAGATCATGTGACACTTAGATTGCACTTAGGTGGACATCATTTCACTAAATTATGTGACTTCTGAAGGTAATTGGTTGCACCAGAGCTTTTTATGGGCTTCATAACAAGGGGGGTGAATACATACACACATGCAATTTTTCTATTTCTAAAAAATTGTTTTATGTATATATTTTTCTCATTTCACTTCTCCAACTTAGACTATTGTGTTCGATCCATCACATGAAATTCAGATTAACAAAGCATTGAATTTAAGGCTGTTATGTAACAAAATAGGTAAAAAGTCAAGGGGGGTGAATACTTTTGCAAGGCACTTTGTGTGAAAATGTTGGCAATAAAATTGTAAGCCAGGCAATGCTGTTTGCCACACAATGTGATGCTTTTGCTTCTCTGAGCACCTTCGGCGCTAATCGCGTGGCTCGCAATGAGCACCGCTCATTGCAGGGCTCATTAACCTGTGCTTGGTTATGCCATGTGTCTCTTTCCAGCATCTCCCCCCTGTCCCTTCCCCGTGTGTTTCTCCTCTGTGTGTCTGCTGAATGTTTGTGTAGCACGTTCTGACTGTAGTTTGTTTTATTATCAAATTCCTATGTGCCTGGCGTTGTTGTAAGTGTTACTGTCTTTTCCGTTGTGTATTTTCTAAGTCCTGCGTGCCTGGCTTTGTTCAGCCTCGTTTTCATCCAGTTTCAGATTTTTTTTACGTTTTTCGTCCACCATTTTTTTTCTTGCTTAGCCGATTTTTGAATGCCGAAACACGGCAAAAAAGGCTCAAAATTCCTTGCAACCTCATTCCCAGGCTTCCTGGCTCTCCCCCCTGTGCTGTGTGTGACTGTCTTTTAATTATTTTTTTTATTATTTTTCGTCTTTTTCGATTTCCGCGGTACGGTTGTTTCTTCGTATTTTTCCAAGGTCGGATTTTTTGCCCCCAAGACTTTTTTTTTTTTTTCTAAGTCCCTCATTCCTCAACTGCTTGCCTTCAGCGCTAATTTCAGCCTAAGTCCTGCGTGCTTCAGTGCTTCGCTTCGGTGCTCTTTGCCTAAGTCCTGCGAGCTCAGAAGATTTCAATGCCTCAAAGGCTCGCCTCGTTTTGCGAGGCTTGCAAGTGTGACGACAAATCGCAGTTTGACAATTGTAATATACACACACATTTTTTTTTCTTCTTGTAAAACAAACAATTCTAAACCAAGGACTACCTGTATAATTGTTTAATGATACATCATTTAACACCTCTGTAACTGTTATTTCTGCAACTGGGCATGTACTGCTTCTTTATAAAGAAAGTTAGAGAGAGGTAGGTCCTATATAGATGGTAGATGCTTTAAAGTTCCTAAGTTTCAAGCTCCATTATCTAAGATTTAAATCAATTGAAATCATATTGAGTTGAATGTGTATTTTTCACTTCTGCAATAAACTGAAATATTTACTGAATCACTTAAAATTAATTTAAAAAAAATTAATTTGGGTTTTCAGCTATTCTTGAATACAAAATAAATTATATGAATAAAAAATATGATGTTCTAGGAGGTTGTATGAAAATGCTACATGCTAAATGCAATTTCTTATGCAAATGTTTCATCTTCAAATAAATGCTGGCAGTATTTCCATTGCTTTAATGTTTTGGTGATATGTAAAAGTGTTTACAAGTATGTGTTACATTAGCATGCTTGGCAGAACCTTAAAACTGCAAATGAGAATCCTACTGTTATGCCATGTTTATGTTTCTATGCACTTCAACTTCCACAGCATCTGCTTCCTAGCTGAACCCTGTTAGATCCAGCATGTGTCAAGCTGTTCTATCCATGAGCATGCATCATTTTCCTTCTGTGTGCTAGTTTGTTGTGCCAACAACTGGCTTTGTAGCAGTCATTCTCTCCTCTCTGTATGAACAGATGCAAATGTGTTACCAAAGATCCCGAATTGTATTTTTGCTTCTGTAAGCCAAAATCAAATCGTTATGAAATGGGCACGTTTAAGTTATATACAGTGAGGCAGGATAAAAACATATATAGTACATCTTATGAGACGACTAGAAGTTGTATAAAGACATTTTCTTAAAACCTATTTGTTTAATTGCGGCAACTAACAGTTTATGATATATTATTTTTGCAGATTCCGATTGGCTGAAATATATGTTTCAGCCAACCAGAATCAAGTATTTTAATTACTCCTGCCCCATCTCTTATTAGTTAAAAGAGTAACCAATCGGAATGCACAAATTTCATTGGGATAACCCATAGCACAAAGGGAAGAGGGCCTAGTGGCCCCCGGATATTGAGGGGGGAATTCCGGGGGATACCATGGCTCATATTGGGCAGCAGGTACTGAGGGGAAATCCAGTAGAATACACCGCTCATAGGGAGTAGCGCTTAATAGGCACTTATATGCATTGTACACTTCAGAGCTAGAAAGCTACAGATAAACCCCTGTGGGTCAGTGCTCGCTTCAATTGGGGAACCCCCCCCTCCCCCCCACCACCTGGAATGAGTTGTGGAAAGACTTTCATGCACATATATGCACATATTTTATTTTATTTAGCAAAAAAAAACATGCTAGAATTTAAAAAAATTGAAAGTATTTCAACATTCTTTTAAGCAATCTTTACAGTGATGTGATTCAAATTGTCCTGAATGAAGTAGTCCTTTAACTTGTATTATTCTCCTAAATTAACTTCTCTGTAAACTGTCTATATCTGTCATCCTGAATTCCATTGTATTAAAATATTTGGATGTATCAATAAAATATGGATTCTGGGCCTTTCGTGTCACCAATATATTTGGAACTTGGTGTATTTTGTGAAAAATTACTGACTACCCCCATCCTGCTCATTTTTGTTTTTTTTTAATCATGACTGCTACACTCCAGCTTTATTGCATAATATACTATATATCTCTTTCCAGTGTGTTTCTATTGTACACACCACTGGTTTGTGTATTATAATGCATGGCTTGATAAATTTATATAAAACTTAGGAGCTAGACCAACTTTTTAGGAGTCCGGAAAGTGAATGTGTATATATAGTAATAGATATAACTAAACTGCTGGCTTCATGTCTCCAAGGATTTATCAAGTCCTGAAATTATATTATTATTATTATTATTTTTATTATTATTATTATTAAAAAATGTATTTGTAATGTACCAACATATTCTGTAGCTCTGCCTAAGGTTTAAGTATGAGGCAAAACAAAAATTGACACATTACAAAGTATGAAGAGTCCTGTCTTTGAGTTTAGAATCTTGTGTGTGTGGAGCTTTCGCTGAAGCACCTTACAAGATTGAAAACTTGCAAACTTACAATATAACTACACAATATAAATTGTGGTTCTATCCTATTCCTCTTATGCTTTTACATAAACTTTACACATTCAATTTATAGAGCTCACCATTACCTTCTTGTTTCTTACAGAACTCCGGTTGCTCCTTCAGAAGTCCCACCTGCACCAAAAATTGAGGAAAAGTTGCCCGCTCAACTGCCCTGCAAGACGGAGAAGATTGATGTGAAACCCATAGTGTTGGATAGCCCACCTCTCCCAGAGCCACGTATTCCGTTCCCCCGTTACTCTTCCCTTAATGAGACAGAGCAAAGGACTTATGTACAGCTTATGATCAAGTACATGAACAAAAAGAACTGCTTCAGACCCACTGGGTTTCAATTGAAGGAATATGACCATTATATGGTACTAATTCTACTTTAAGTATTATGCAGAGGGTTCTAACATGCACAACAACACATAATTCTCTTATTCGGATATATTCAAAGAACCATGCTTGGGTAGTTGCCTGTTTTCTTATAATTCAAAATGCTTATTTGTGTTTGGTTTATTTTATATAGCTCCAGTTCAATATGAAACATAACGGAATCATTTCCCTCTCCCATACTTTATATTTTAAAGAAAGTAAATAAAGAAAATACTGCATTGGATGCTGAAACAAAAATCAGCTGGGTAATGGCTAAGCACAAACCAAGCAATCTGGTATAGCAGTTTGCAATTGCAAGCTAATAAACAATTACACACCCAACTAATTACTGTATATACTCGAGTATAAGCCGACCCGAGTATAAGCCGAGGCACCCATTTTACCACAAAATACTGGGTAAAATGAGTGACTCGAGTATAAGCGGAGGGTGGGAAATGTGCTGCCCCCTGTGTCCCTCTTGTGCCCTCTGTGTCCCCCTCTCTCTCCATGTCTCTTCTCCCCTCTCCCTTCCCTGTGTCTCTTCTCCCCTCTCCCTTCCCTGTTTCTCTTACAACCTCTCCCTTCCCTGTGTCTCTTCCCCCCTCCCTTATCACCCTCCTCCTCCTCAACCTCCCTCCTCCTCCTCAACCTCCCTCCTCATCCTCAACCTCCCTCCTCATCCTCAAACCCCCATCCTCAACCTCAACCTCCCTCCTCAACCTCCCTCTTCACCCCCCCCATCCTCAACCTCCCTCCTCAAGCCCCCCATCCTCAACCCCCTCCTCAAGCCCCCCATCCTCATCCTCCCTCCTCAACCCCCATCCTCAACCCCCATCCTCAACCCCCCTCCTCAACTTCCCTCCTCAACTTCCCTCCTCAACTTCCCTCCTCAACCCCCCTCCTCAACCTCCCTCCTCAACCCCCCATCCTCAACCCCCTCCTCAATGACTGATATGGAATTTTACATTTCCTTTTAGTTCTTAAAGTCAAGATTAAGTAGCGAGCATGCAGAATTTCAGAAGTTCTTGCAGAACAGTGCCCGCAGTTGTGTTGATGATTACAATTGGCTGTCAGATGATGCCCAAATGTATACTCGGGTAAGTGTCCATTTATTAAATGACCATGGTAGGAAAGGTTATTTTTTTATGTCATTCTTCCCTTGTAGGCAATATCCCAAAGAATGAGAATTGAACATATTATGAATAAAAACAATTAACTCCCTTATTTCTACTCATAGTTACATAGTAATTGAGGTTCAAAAAATACTTTTAGCCCATCAAGTTCAACCTTTTAAGATCTCCTCTGATCTGCAATATGCAGATTAGTTGTTAATTGTTCCAAAGGAAGGCAAACAGAAAAAAAAAAGAAAGTACATCATTATCTGATTTAATGACCTTGCAAAAGATTGTGTCATCGGCAAAAATGGAGACACTACTTTCCAGTCCCACTTCTAAGTCATTAATAAATATGTTAAGAAGGAGAGGACCTAATACTGAACCCTGAGGAATGCCACTTACCACATTAGTCCAATCAGAGTATGTTCCATTTACAACAACCCTTTGTTACCTGTCTTTTTGCCAGCTCTCGATCCATGAGCAGATATATATACTGCAATTCCTGTATCCCTTAGTTTGCACAATAGTCTCCCACGTGGCACTATATCAAAAAACTTAGCAAGATCCAAAAATACTACATCCACTGAGTTGCCTTGATCCAGGTTCCTACTAACCTCCTCATAGAAAGTAATTTGATTTGTTTGACATGTACTATCCCTCATAAATCCATGTTGACTCCTAATTATAATTCTGTCCAAATAGACATATTGTTGTATATTATCTCTTATTAACCCTTCTAAAAGCTTTACTACTAGAAAAGTGATGCTCACTGGTCTATAATTCCCGGATTTGCTTTAATAATCCCCGGTCTTCCTTTAGTGCTGCGGAGGCTTCTATGTAAGTGATTGTGTTTTTTGTTAGTGCACACTGTTCTCCATGCTCTGTGAGTGAGCCCAAACGCATCTCTGTGCACAGCCATGCACACATACCCATAATTTACATAGATGCCTTCTAGGAGATGTATTGCTTGATCACAGCAGCAAATAGAGGCACATGAATACAAATAATACACTTTACAATAAGTAAGTTTATTTTTTCTTTTGCTTAATTCTTATTCTTTGGCATACTGCCTACATGGGCAGTATGTCTTTTTCTATATCAGCGAGATAACGAGAGTTGTCTCAATATGGATGTAGTTGAATTACTGTCTAATAAAAGGTTAATGGATGTTTCCCTGTTTTTAATATTAAAATAAACTTCCCAAGTATTTGCTTATCTAAACATCATCATTTTATTAGCAAGTGCTTAAAAGCTCTGTTTTCACTTACTCAAACCTTCCAAACAGCGCTTGCAATGGTCTGCCCCCATAGCCACTTACAGATTGCCTCTCAGTAGCATTGAGAAACGGTCTATGAGCTAGTACATCTCTTGCCAATAGAAACATTGCATGCATGAGCTGTGGGGGCAGGCCTTTGCAGGGGCTGCTTAGAAGATTTGAGTGACTGGAAACAGAGCTTTTACGCATTTGTTACTAAAATGATGTTTGGATATGCAAACAACCATTCACATAGATATCTGATTGTTTTAAATTACGTTAAAAATAACAAACTTGTAATTCACACTAAATCTTGACAACGTGGAAATAAGTCAATAGTCTGTTAGTTTTAAAATAAGTGAGATGCAGGTGATCTGCATTACTGGTACGATGCCATAATCTTATAGCTCTTATTCCTGCACCAATAACAATCTTGATATGTTTACCTTTCAGGAAGCACTGAAGGCATGTCAGACTTACTTGAAGAATTATCCTGACAGTTACACTGTGCACAATATTACAAGCATCCTCGGAGGGAAGTTTAGAACTGAACTAAGTTTAAAATTGGAAAAATGTCTTTTGAGACTGGTAAGGAGATAACGAAGAACACTAACCTGAGCGGTCTCCCAAATCTCATGCCTTAAGCACCTAATAACATTCATAGCTTTTATTTTGTATTCAGCATAGTTTTAAATATATGCAAACAAACCTTAGTTTTCTAGTGTTCGTCAATGCTTCTGAAGGAATATCCCTAATGCTAACACAATTTCACTTTCTTAGCTGTTCCACTACTCCAATAATGACCTCTTACTCTTCCACTTCTCAACATTCAAGATATATCTCTTTTCTGTATTTTTTATACTATTATACCATAGCATTCAATGTATGTCACATTTAATAATGTTCTAACGGACCTTGTGAGTTAAAACTACGCACTGAGCTCCAACTGCAAAACTGCAATTGGCTGACAGATGGCGCTGTTGGAGGTCTCTGTCCGCAGTCTCCGTTCTGTTAAGGTGGATTAGTGTAGTATTATAGAAAGAGTGTTATACAGATGGGGAAGGAGAGCTGAATGGGGCACCTGTAGGGGGTAGGAGATCAGAATGGGAGACCTGTGGGTGGTGGGGGGTAGGAGATCAGAATAGGGATTCTTGGGGAAATCTTTTGCAGCTGGAGCTCAGTGCGTAGTTTTAACTCACAAGGTCCGTTCTAACTCAACATTAAATGTGAACTATGATGTAGATCAATTTAGACATGACATAATTCTTTTTTTTTATTTACATACCGCGCTTAACCCTACAACTTTGATCGCCGATTCGCTAAAGCGTTAATTTTCCATGTAATTAGCACAAGTTTGAGCGCCGAACCCCATTTGAACCTTTGAATTCCTGCTCTGCACTGTCTGAATCACCATAGTGCTCTCCAAGCTGTTCTCTTATTTAAGCTACTGAGTAGCAGTAATATATTTTTGTAATGAACTGTTTGAGTTTATATGTTTATGGGATTCTAAGAACCAACTTTTTTGTGCTGAATTGTTAAAGTACTATGTCTTATGTCAAATTAATTTTCATTTTCCATACATCCTAAAGACAAATATTTAGCTGTATTAATAAAAAATATCCTTCCCAATTATTATTATTTTTTTGTTGTTGTTGCAAAAGACCTGATTGGCTATAATTGCTTAGATGTTCCATCCTCTAATGCTGTTCCAGTGATAGCTAATGTTCTTCATACAACTTAACTATAGGTCTGGATCAGTACCTTAATACCTCATTTGTTTCTTGGTATTCCAGGGTTCAGCACCCTTTGTGAAAGTCACGTTTCCAACCTCCGAGTTAGATCTCCCAACATCTTCTGCATCCTCTGATTTTCCTCCAGAGAAAAGGGCTGCGAATATGCAAGAGGTGACTGAATATTGTTTATATTGTCTGCGTGTGTTGTCTGTTTTTTATCCTTCCCTGTGAGAACTTTAAGTTATCAGGTGGCTGTTCATTGCAAGTCTATATTGAAAGTGAAACTTATTGGTCAATTTGTTCCTTCAAGGGTAAGCGTGAAAACATGGCATATAAAACTTTTTTAAGCCATGATCTCTTCAGTATCCATTTACAAATACTATAGCAGCTATACTTTTTCACCTCTTTACCACATTCATACCCACTTCTTCTGAACTTCCGCTTTGGCTGTCCACACCGAGAGCCAACTGTTTAGTAGTAATAGTATTTTGAGTAGAATTTTTTTTACTTTTGCAATTTAATAACCTTCCTTTTTTAAATAAACCTTAAGTGTGGAATTACTAGTAATTAATTGTCCCAATTTAGCTTTTGTATTACTATTTTGAAACTGTGTACATGAAAATTGCTATACAATGTTAAGCTATAACCGCATATACTCAAAGTCACTCTCCTGTTCTATGGAAGGACCACCCTTTTCTTTTCTATATTATTCTGGAGATTTTTGTAGGAAATCTATTAATAATTTAATTTATATTTTTATGAAATGTGTGTATAATATGAAGATCACCATGTATGTTATTGCTGGAATGTATCTTTTGGTTGGAGTTGAGTTACTCTGTGAATAAAAAGGTAGACTAATGCATAAACCCCCTTGCTAAGTAAGATACAATAATTTACAGTCTTCTATTCCATCAGAGTGTTATCTCCGATCCCAACGTGTCCAAGCTTGCTGCAAAATACTCTCCCCATGTTGTGCTGACTGCCCAGGCCTTGTATGCTTTGCTAAACAACCACGGAGTCAACTATAAGGAGCAATGGGAAATCCCTTTGCGCATAGAGACCATTAAGGTGTCAGGTAGGTGGGAAAATAGGTGAAGGTTAATGTTGTACACTGTCTGGTTAGGTGCAGGTTGTTAAATGTATTTTTAGATAAGTAGGTAGTAAAGGACATGCATGCCAGTTGGTGCAAGAGCAAAGTTTTGTCAACTCTAGAAGCTAATCATTCTATCACAAATCTAGTGTTGTATATTCAATATTGTCTATTTGTTTAAATGTGTAGCTCTCTGTATTTTATTTGCATGCTAGATAATCTTGTGTTTAGGGTTAGACTTTAATAAATACACACATAATCAGAAAGTGGTATTGATAAGTGAAAATATTAACTGTTGTCTCACACTGGTCTAGATTTCTTCCACTAACTCCTAAATCTCACTAGTATTGTTCAGCCTTATTTATGTATGTATGTATGCGTGTGTGTGTGTATATATATATATATATATATATATATATATAATCTATTAGAAAATATTTCATTTTAGGTATCTTCTGAAACTGTGTCTCTCCTGCTAAACAAAATGTATTCTTACAACTATTTGCATTTAATTAAACCTGCTCCATCTTTTCTTCTCTCCCACCAGAGGATAAACATAAGAAAATAGTTTATTTGGATTCTCCACTTCCCAAGAAGGAGATGAGTGTGAGGGAACAGAACCAAATGTTTCATGAAGTTGTGTTTAACTTGTTCACTTTGAGGAAAAGTAGTGTCCATGTAAAAGCCATGCATCTGGACAAGATAGACCCAGACCAACAGGTACATTTGCTTTGTGATTATGCAGCACAAATATATCACTCATTGTCTAGCTGCTTATATGAGCTCCTATGATTAATACAACATTTTGTGATTAATCTGTTACTGCCAGTAGGATTTTGTATTAGCTGTTACTGAACCTTTTGTCATATGCTAATCATCACATATATAGTTGTGAGCATGCGGGTTGTTGCTAACGATGCGGACTCGCGTAGCGAGCCTGCGCCCCTCGCAAAGCGAGGGACGCAGTTGCTGGCAAGTAGCGCCTAAGGAGCTCCTTGCCAGCAACTGCGGACTTTAGGCGAAGCGAGGGGCCGCATTTGCGGAGGTGGAGGTTCCCACGTCGACCGCAAAATTTACGGACTTGCCATCCACAAATAAGAGCTGCAGGACTTACAAAAAAGCCATTACAAGCTCGCAAAAATACGACCTTAGCGCCCGAAATACGCACACATGGAAACATTAAAAACACAATAAATACACACAACAAACACATAAAAAGCTTACCTACAGCAAGGGTGGGGGGGGGCACCCAGGACCTCTGAAAGTGAAGTTACACCTCAATTCGAAATACAAAAGTTTAGACACCCGAAAATCCCATAAGCTAGAGAAAAAATGTCTGCCGGGAAAACGAGGCTACAGGACCCTAAACACGCAAAACGCCACCAAACACATACGGATTTTCCGAAAAAGCCAGACGAGGTCCAAGAACAAGGACGCAAAATCAGCCACAGCCGCGTATCACACACATTAGGCGCCATTTTAGAACACTAACTTACACAATGCTGAAGAACACAGCTACCCTAACGGATTTTCCTCGCGCACGCAAACTATTTACACTGCACACATTGCTGACACTTACACATCAGCTCCACAGCAGTGAAAACACACATTGCATGCTGCAGCAACATGAAAACAGATTGCCAGCTCTTCAACACAATGCTTCCTGCATATATTACTTCAAAATAGGTAAAGTATATTCATTTATTATTTCATTAATTATTTCATTGGCATACAAAAAAATACCCCAACACTGCTCATAGCACACAAACAACCAACAGCCTCGCAATGAGCGAAGCATCTTGGAACACCAACAAAATGAATGTCGCAAACAAACATTACCTGCCTTACAATCTTATTGCCGTCCTTTTTTGACGGGCAAGTCGCTAGTCCTTCTATATTGCTGTGCAGATCTGCTTTCTTCAGTCGGGCTTGATAAGCCTGTTGTGGCCAAACCTACCCAGCAGACCTTTCAGGTTCTTTTCATCCTTTCACCATGACAGCTAATATCTCTAAAAACAAATCAGGAACTGCTTTTATTGCTGTGGAAACTTCATAACAGGTTCAATGGGAGAATATTTTAACTTGAACTGATAACCTTCTGTAACCGTCATTGAGTCTTCAGGGTTTTGTATAAATTGCTAATACAGCCTTAAGTATCTTGTATGCTTTATGGCTAATAAGAATGGATATTGTATGGTATCATCATTTTTGAACCAGAGCATTCCAGATTTGGAAGTATTATTGTATTATCAGAAAATGTACTGAACATGTTATTAATATTTAGCACAACAGAGACAGTGAATCTAGGTATGGATATTAAGAGAGGAGCATGCCATCTGCATACCAATATTTTGATTCTTGTGTGACTCAATTTGATGCCTTCTAGCTTTTCTCTAATTATATATTACAGTGGTTCTATTGCTAGGTAAATAGGAGTTGCAACATAGGGCAACCCTGTCTATAATTCTATGTACAATTTATGGAGGCTTGTGGCAATGTGTAAAGATTGTTTATTAAAGAGTGGGCTCTCAACACCAAATCTCTGGAGTATGGTGAGGACATGTTCCCACTCCATGTTCTGATCAAAGCTGTGCACTTTGATAAACCCTATTTGCTTGGGTTTAACTATTGATGGTTAAATTCTATACAGCTTCTCTGCCACCATCTGTGTAAGCAATTTGTTCATCAGATATGTGGATCTGTTTATGCTTGGCAGGTTTGTGAATTACATACAAATGGATACTGTAGAAAATGATGATGGCATTTAGGATATATGTAGTAATCAATTCTGATCCAAAGTCATCCAAGCCGGGACCTTTGCCAGATTTTACATTTTGAAAGTTCTTTTTTGGAAAATCAGTGTCTGAGATCTGAAGTTGTTTTATCGATTCTAAGAATCTTTGTTTATTGGCTTGACACTAAAAGGAACAGTAACACTAAAAGGAACAGTATCTCCAACTTGTTGTGCCTTACTTTTGGGATAGGCATGTGTACTCTCTGCTCTCTGGGCAGTGTTTGTGTGAGGGTTTTTTTTAATCGGTAAAGTACGGTAATAACTTTTTTGTTTTGAGGTTTGGGACTAATGGTATCATTCTTACTAATGCTGTAATTTGCCTCAAATTGAAGTCTCCCATGATTGTTATATGCTGAGGATGCATTGCTAGTGATTTTGATTTGTATTGTGGAGAATAATATAGAGCTCCATTGGGGCCATAAAGATTTCATAAACACTTTGAGAATAAATCTGCATGCTACATCTTTTATCTAGAGAGTGTACAGTGTGGCCAAATCCCTTCCTGAAGAGAATAAGGCTGCTAGGATATTATCTGCCAATAGATGTTCCAATTTGTAATGCTCTAATTGTGTCAAATGGGCATCCTGTAGGATAATTATGTAAAACAAAAATGTGAGTACTGCTGAGAGCTTGACAGGAGCATATATATTTTCTAGGTTCCACAAGATAATGTTAAGTGCTGTTAGTTTTTCGGATGATGACTGTTAAGATTTTTGTCTTTGATATTAAGCGTGTGTGCAGTAGCGTACATCTGCGTACAGGAGATTAGTTATATGTCTCTTTGGATTGTAGTTGGTATATATGTGAGTGTTTGTCAGATAGCAACTTAGTCTTAATAAACATAACTCTGCACAGTCTGAGTATGGTATGGTTTGATTGAAACTTGGTGGATATGTGGCAGTGACAGAACTGGAGACAGTAGTACAATACAAACATTTTAAGTTAAGAAAATGTGAAAAATCAAACAAATACCTCATTGATGAGAGCAGCGTTATCCAGTTAAAAACAGTGAAAAAAAGCTAAGAAAGAAAGGGTCTTTTTTATTTTTTATCCGTGTCTAGAACATGGCCTTTGACTGGACTACAGGATGATGATCTTGCGTGGGGCCCAGCATAGTCAGAACACCTGGAAGGTGGTTGACATTCATGTCTGGGTTGCTCTGGGATCCAGGGTCTAAACCTTGTGGGTTAAGGTCTGTCTGGAATTACAAGATGATTTGTGTTTAGTTACTTCTCTCTCTCTCTCCCCTTAGTCGTGCTCTGTGTAGTCAAGGAAATTTGCATGCCTGTCTGTATCTAATCTCAGTTTTGATGTATAGATTAACCAGAATCTTCTGTTTTCTTTGGAACTTTGCATACATAATGGTGAAAATTCACACCATTTTTTGGATAGATCCAAAGAGTAGCCTTAAAAAACAAAAAGGATCAATGATGCATCATGGATCTGTCTCAGTTTGAGAAAAGCCTGTCAAATGTGTAATTTTTTAAGTTTAGAAGCCTGGCCATTAGGTCTTGGCAGTCTATTAGAAGGAATGTCATGATGGTCAGTCGCTCTCTGAGGGCTCTTGTTCAGTATAGTTCTACAATAAAAGCTCCCTGAACATAGTTGTTGACTGTTTTCTGCCACTAGGTGGCACATGAGTTGTACATGTCATGATCAAGGTAGTATATGTTTAAAATGTAATTATTGAGGCTTTTTAGAGAAACAAAAATGTTAACACTTCATTTAGGCCTTGAGGACCTTGGCTAGAGTATAGGTCCACTTATTGATTCAGAGTTTTAGACATTTTTCTGTATCGCCCCCACTCAGTCACAGGTTTACTTGCTTAAGAATGTAACAAGGACTTTGGTTTTACTGTCATGAAATTCCCTTAAGATAAGCAACATTTGCTATGCATGTTGTTATTTTATTAATGTCCTGTGTGTACTCCCAAGACTTTGCCCTTGAAAGCTATTATGTATGTTTTGCATAGCTCAGATTACAGCAGCAATTAAGGGAATATACCACAGTTTTAGTTAAACAAGTGATACATGTTTCATGGTCTTTCCCAGCAAGCCCTTGTCACTTTTAAGATATAATTGTTTTAGTCACTATACAATTTATTACTATAAATGAACCTGGATTTGGGCATTGGCATGAAATAGATCATTATTTCACACACAATGTATAAAATCGTATCATGGCTAAAGTCTTTTCCACTAGCTCCTGTTGTAAGTAAAAGAACAAGCTACTGAAAACAGACAAATCTAGAATGCAACTGAATTAATTAAATATCTCAAAGACATTTTGTTTTAATAAATATATTTATAACACATTAGCTATCCGATATTGCTGTCATCCATTTCTCTGAAATGCACTAGAGCAATGGTTGAATATGAGTGCCAGTCTTCACCATCCTAATGCAGCAGGGAAGGAATTATAGGACCATTGTAACAAACTAACAAGTATTATTGCCGTGCAATGAACAGTGGCCCTTAAAAAAAAAAAACATCTATGTATTAGCCTATATTGCACACTGGGCATATGGGATGGCTGCTATATTTCCTTCTTTTTTTATTGCAACAGTATAACATATTTGAATCCCTAGAAAACATCTGTATTTTATAGAAGCATGCACTACATAGCACCTTCATCTCCTTTCTGGAGCTAATAGTTGAGGGATTTTAGGGAGGTAGCATTGCTTATGTGTTAGACCTAAAAATACATTTCTCGTCAGAAATCATAGAATGCATACCTCTTATTCCCACTACTCCTCTCTACCGAATTTCTTGGAAGACTCCACCCTTTAACATCTCTCCTTTGCAAGCTCCTCACCTTTCCTTTCTCACCTATTATTTTAATCTGTTTAAGTCCATTTACATGTCCCCATTAATTTCCTCCTTTATGCACTTAACACTCTTTCCTCATCCACACTCTCTCCACTTTGTTCACCATTCTCCTTTCTTTCTAGCTCATTTTCTCAGACAACCGGTACTTTCCACTCACTATCTTTCACAATTTCCATTTTGAGTTTTACTTCCTTCCCTTTCCCCTCTCTTACTTTATTCCCCTCACTCTGTCTCCTTTATATCCTTCTTTGGTAGTCTTGTTCTGTTGGTTTTATTCAATCCCAAATAACCTTTTGGTTGTATAAGTACCTCTACATAGGCCATGTGAATCCGTCTCTATAGTCATGAAACAGTTAACATGCAAAGCTTTTTTTCATAATGGCAGTGTCCTCAGTTAATCCAAGCTCAGTGCTCTATTACGTCATTTTCCACAATTGCTATTTTATGAGCATAATGTAGAAAGATGCAATTGGTTCTGAAAAAGGTTGTGTCTACTTTTCACTTGAGTCAGGAAGTCAATAATTCTTATTTTGTCTCTAGTCTAAACAAATACTAAAGAGTTGATTTTACACTAGCTAGAAGTAATTCAAAAATAAAAAATAATCCTTGTATTTCTATAGTACCTAAAGAATGACTATACTGTTATATTAGAATATTTAACCTTCTAGTAAATAAATGTGAAAAGTAAAGTTGTTAAATTATACCATTATTAAGAAGGCAAATGATAAACATATGTAATAATAAAGGTACAAGTGTGCAACCTCTTTTGTTTATTATAAATCCCTAAACCTATACTCTATCAACCTTTTTTTTTTAAGAATGAGCTGATTATTCCCAAATCTAGTAATGAGAGTAGAATGATGCGACAAGCAGTTACAAGAGAGATCTAAAAGACAAAATGCCCTACTTAAACTGTAACAGAATGTATTATGGAGGCTTGTAGCAGCTTGTCCACAATTGCTTTTAATTCAGAAAGCATTCATGGGTGGTGCCCAGCCTGGTTTAGTTTATGATCTCTATGGTTGTTTACAAAAATAATGCATTAGCTATTGTCATTTGATCAATAACACTAAGTGTGGGATCAACCATTGTTTTATGTTTTCTAATTATTCAATGTCTTTTATGAATGTATACAGTTTAACTGCTTCATATATGCTCTTATTTTTCAATGGACACTAGAGTCCCATATTACTGATATGCTCTTTTAATGAACTAAAATTATTAATGGCAAAAATATTTTACTCTGAGAAAAGTACAGCCTTTATTTTATTCACTACTATTGGCAATTCCACTGCACTGTGGTCTCTATTGCTTTGCTCGTTTGGCTTTCTCAAAATGGAGACGTCTTATAGACTGATGGAATGCCATGCTTCAATAGAAGAAGCTGATCATTTATCTGCATTCAAGATCTATCCACTTGTAGAACTACATAGAACACAAATAACAAAGGCTTCTACCACAGCATAATTGCATAAGAGTAAAATGTGTGTGCATATGTATGTATGTATATGTACTGCTTTAGACTCCTCTCTGGAAAGCTTGTCGCTATAATTATGAATACGTTTGTCCAATATAAAAGGTATCACTATATACTGCAATACTCTGATTATTCATCTAGATTACTGGACACTCACAGCTACCTCAAAAAAAAAAATATATATATATATATATATATATATATATATATATATATATATATATATATACAGTGCCTTGCAAAAGTATTCACTCCCCTTGGCATTTTTCGTGTTTTGTCATAGAATTAACATGGATTGTTTGAGGATTTGCATCATTTAATTTACAGAACATGCCCACAACTTTGAAGATGTTTTTTTTTTATTGTGAAGCAAACAACAAATAGGACAAAATAACAGAAAAAGTCAATGTGCATAACTATTTACCCCCCTAAAGTCAATACTTTGTAGAGCCACCTTTTGTGGCAATCACAGCTCCAAGTTGCTTTGGATAAGTCTCTATGAGCTTGCCACATGTTGCCACTGGGATTTTTGCCCATTCCTCCTTGCAAAACTGCTCCAGCTCCTTCAAGTTGGATGGTTTGCGCTTGTGAACAGCAATCTTTAAGTATGACCACAGATTTTCTAGTGGATTGAGGTCTGGGCTGTGACTAGGCCATTCCAACACATTTACATGTTTCCCCTTAAACCACTCCAGTGTTGCTTTAGCAGTGTGTTTGGGGTCAATGTCCTGCTGGAAGCTGAACCTCTGTCCTAGCCTTAAATCACACAGAGTGGTACAGATTTTGCTCAAGAATATCCCTGAATTTAGCACCATCCATTCCCTCAACTCTGACCAGTTTCCCAGTCCTGGCTGCAGAAAAACACCCCCACAGCATGATGCTGCCACCACCATGTTTCACTGTGGGGATGGTGTTCTTTGGGCGATGTGATGTGTTGGGCTTTTTCCAGACATAGCGTTTTGATGGCCGAAAAATTCAATTTTAGTCTCATCCGACCAGAGCACCTTCCTCCATACATTTTGGGAGTCTCCCACATGCCTTTTCACAAACTCAAAATGTGCCATTTCGTTTTTTGCTGAAAGTAATGGCTTCCTTCTGGCCACTCTGCCATAAAGTTCACTCTATTGAGCGTACGGATTATGGTCGTCCTATGTACAGATACTCCAGTCTCTGCTGTGGAACTCAGCAGCTCCCCCAGGGTTACCTTAGGTCTCTGTGCTGCCTCTCTGATTAATGCCCTCCTTGCCCGGTCCGTGAGTTTTGATGGCGGCCGTCTCTTGGCAGGTTTCTTGTTGTACCATGTTCTTTCCATTTGGTTATGATAGATTTGATGGTGCTCCTGGGGATCATCAAAGATTTGGATTTTTTTTTTATAACCGAACCCTGACTTGTACTTCTCAACAACATTGTCCCTTACTTGTTTGGAGAGTTCCTTGGTCTTCATGGTAATGTTTGGTTAGTGGTGCCTCTTGCTTAAGTGTTGCAGCCTCTGGGGCCTTTCAAAAAAGGTGTGTATATGTAATGACAGATCATGTGACACTTAGATTGCACACAGGTGGACATCATTTCACTAATTATGTGACTTCTGAAGGTAATTGGTTGCACCAGAGCTTTTTATGGGCTTCATAACAAAGGGGGTGAATACATAGGCACATGCAAATTTTCTGTTTTCTATTTGTAAAAAATAGTTTTATGTATATATTTTTCTCATTTCACTTCACCATTTAGACTATTGTGTCCTGTTCCATCACATACAATTCAGATTAACAAAACATTGAACTTAAGGCTGTAATGTATGTATATGTATGTATGTGTGTGTATATGTATATATATATATATATATATATATATAGTTATATATATATATATATATATAGTTATATATATATATAGTTATATATATATATATATATATATATATATATAGTTATATATATATATTTTAAGATCATTAAAGGAGATAAGAGCTATCACTGTCTGACTGGATTGGATGTTATGTTGCCTTACATATTAACGCATTGTTAATGACTGTATGAGCAATTTATACAAAACCCAGAAGACTCACAGAAAGTTACAGAACGTTATCAGTTCAAGTTTAAACATTCTCCTATTGAACCTGTTATAAAGTTTCCACAGCAAAAAAAACAGTTCCTGTTTTTTATAATGCTGAGCCTGCGTTCATATTACTAAATACTGCATCTGAGTTAGGGCATTTTAGAGACATTAGCTGTCTTGGTGAAGGGATCCAAAGAACTGGATACGTTTGGCCACAAAAGCCTTATCAAGCCTGACTGAATATTTTATTATTAACCCATAAGTGTATTAACATTATTTTTTTTAATAAAGAATTCTTAATAAAAGTTACGTTTTAACTTTTTTGTGAAATAATTTTTGGTGACTTTATTGTATATACTATTTTGGAATATGAAGCCAATGTTTGCACATTAATCCTACTGGTTTCTCTTTATTTGATAAATCTTTAATTGGAAGCTCCGTTTTCAGGCTTTTGCAGGAAGTGCAGAACATTCCTCCAAACTGTGCCAGTAAAACTGTGCAATCAATATGAAAGCTGTGCCACAGCCTAAAAAGGATGGGGTGGAGCGTTAGCTCAAAAAATGGTGTGAAAACAAGATAATTTTTTTTATTATTTTCTTCTTTTTTTAATCACAACAAATTTTTAAAGTTGTTTATGCATCTTGTTACTGTGTAACTGTAAAAAACTGCATCATTACAGTGTCCCTATAATCATACTGTTCCATTTTTCTCTATTGCTAATGTTCCTTCCTACAAGGTATGCATTCTCCATATCCTCAATGAAAGGAGAACAATACCATAAAAGTTCACCTTTACCTATTTAGGTCAAAATAGTCACAACTGGATGAACATCCCGTATAAAACAAAAACGAGAATAGAGGCACAGCTATATAATTTTATTTTTTATCATAAAATTATATACATTATTAAAGGAGCATAAATGTTATATTATGTTCTCTCACACATCTCTCTTTATCTTCTTATACCAATTTCAGATCTGTAATAATTGTAATTGGTTAGATTTGGCATTTATCACTACTTTGTGGTTTCTTTTGTCTTTCCCTCTTTATTTATCAATCCTAATATCCTTTCAGATTATCTTTGAAGACCATCACTCCAAAACACAGGATGTACACGAGTTGGCTTTTGAAAATGATTTAACCAAATTGGAAACTTTTGGATCAGTAAAAGATACCATTAAAAGGTCCAGAAATACAGGTCCCCAGGCTTGTTCCCAAGAGTTGCATTCTAGTCCACCAGACTCCAAAACCAATCTTCCAGATTCCCAAACAAGCCCCACAGATTCCAAGACTAGCCCCCTTGACTCTGCAACCACTTCACCAGACTCTTTGTCAGTGACTGATGTTCTGAGAAAGTCTCTGGTAGATAAGTTGAAGATGGAGAAACAGATTATAAAATGCACAAAACCTGAGAAAGAAGATGATCAAGAGATATTGGAGCTTTCTGCCCCCTCTATCTCCCATTCCCTGTGGTCAGATACAGATGATGAATCTTCTTTTAATGGCTTTGATTCAGACGAGATCAATGAGCTGAAGACGGGCAATGAGAGCAGTGAGGAGTTTACAGAGCCAAACCTCAAAAAGAAGGCAGTTGATCATAAAGACTCCAAACCATCATGCAGTCAACAACCGGTTCAGAGTGACTCTGAAGATGACAGACTTATAATCGACACTGGAGATAAAAAGTCTTCCAGCAAGGAAATCCCACAGTTGGGCAGAGTCGGCACTACAACGTCACATACTCAAACACAAGATACTCAACAACAACCCAGAAAATCTGCTAAGAGGATCTCAAAGGTGTTTGACCCTGTAGGACAGATTCTAAAGATGCAGACACAGTTGCTGAAACCTGAAGTAAAAAAGGTGCAAGAGCAGAGTTTAATAAATGTAGAAAAAAGTGGGCAGCCAACACCATTACAGCCTTCTACCACTTTCGTCCCACATCCTCCGATGATTCAGTCGAACATAGCTACACCTTCTGTACCTCAGATCAAAGAATGTAGGTATATCAATATGACAATATGTAGTTTGTGTGTCCAGATAGCAGATCTGGACCTCCATAATCAGTGTGTACTATACAAGTAACAGACCTATAATTTCATGACCTTAATTATTAAAACTAGACTCTGCTTGTACCTTGAAGATGTCATAGTTATATCTTTCACCGTGCCTGCTGGCACATAATTGTTAATGTTGATAGATTTTTTGCATACTTCACAATACTAATATTTTTGCTCATATACAGCGATAGTTTAATTCTGAATTTTTAGTATCTACAATGTATGTTTTTCAGATGAATACGTCTCTTTATCTAACACAATTACAATTTGAAAAGGCTTTTTTAGAGCATATTTATAGTTCAGTGTTGTGCAGATGCCACTACAGGTGTATTTAAAGAAAGGTGTCGGTCATGTGCTTTGCTGTATATAAACAAGTGGAGATAAGAGACACTGGACATTGATGAGGGAGAGCAGGAGGAATAAGGAAAGATTTAAAGGGGAGAAAAGGAATTTATGAAAAGGAGCAAATAGGAAAGTGTAGATGCAACCTAACCAGCTGCAAAGATGAAATGTGGTGCATTACCAAAGATTTCCTTGCAAATGTGGTTGGTAGTCATGTATTCATTCAGGTGCATCCTCATTGTGTTCATCTTCACAATGTTTATCACACTAACAAAATGTTTGTTGATTTAAAGAATGCTTCAGTGATTTAGAAAGTACAGTGGCTGCTTGTTCTACCAATTCTGCATTTAACTTAATTGCTACACAACATGAAACCTTGTTGATCCTTCTATTGGGGAATTGCATTATGTCTCATTTGATTTATTAATTCTCATATTTAACTCTTTTTTTTAAATTTCTGGTCTGCCACCTTTCAGTAAAACATTACCCTGTTAATTCCTGTCTCTTTCTCCACATCAGCATTGCTGCCAACTGATCTGTTAGCCTGCAGAGAAGATGAGACGGCATACACAGCTCCATTGGGAGACAACTACACATACAAACTGTTTAGTCTTGATGACATGCTCTTGATGATCAGAAGTAGAGTGCAAAAAGCATACACTAGGATGCGCGCGCATCAAAAAGGTTCCAGAAAGGTAGGTGCAGTGGCACACATTTCATATTTTATTTGCAAAGGACTCACAACTGTGCATTTTACCCCTTGAAAGCTTTTCAAAACAGACATGTGCCTGTGAAGAATCATCACTTCACAAAGAATGCTTGTATCCGTGATGTTTTGGTGAAAACAGCAGTTCTGAAAAGATTAGTTAAGGCTTGTCCATAATATTTACAAAATAATATGTTTCCAAATAGACAAGCTACTTGCTTGTTTACTCTTCCGGTTTCCTACATGGTATATCACACAGCTTAGTTTTCCAAATGAAAGTATTGCACTCCTCTTGTGATTACCAATGTAAGCCTCCAGGCATTGATCACTGTATAGGTTTGGTTACTGCACTGCCTTCCATTTTCCATTAGAGAGCTAAACATCACTACTTTAGTACTCGCATAAAAGCAGGTATGAACATTTTTATACCTATTTTCCAGGGGGGGGGTCCTAAAAAGGAGCCATGCCACTCCAGGCCCTGAAATGGATTGGCTGGGAAAAAAAGTGTTTTGTGATTTTAAACCACCCTCTATTATGGAACTGTGCAGACTGATGATTTAATGACTGATGTTTCTCCTCTGTTGTCTCTTCCATTAGCATCTTCCTATTTATGTCCTGGCTAAAGTGAATTATCAGTCGTGTTATGGGGCTGAATCGTTGACGGAGAGTGAGAGCTGCCGCCTGTGGACTGAGAGCCTCTTGCACTCAAACTGCTCATTTTATGTTGGTGAGTTAACCCTTTCCCATTGTTACGAACCACTTTATGCTTTAAATGTAAATTTTAGGCATTTGCAATGTAAAATAAAAAATTGTGTAAGAAAGAACAAGTGGAGAGAAATATGCATATCAGCCGATACTATAGGTAACAATTTTACATGTCACTTCACTTGTACTTTGAACTAAGGTAGGACATTTTCAATTGTTTACTACAAATAGTACACTGTGATCCTAGCGCTCATCGCAAGGCCCCTAAGACGCAGCACTCTTTCTCCTCTCCACTGCAATGAGCTGCAAAGCCGCTCATTGCACCCTTCGAGATGACTGCCTCTCCCATGTCTGTCCCCTTCCTCCACACGGCTCCCCTTTCCCACTGATGCTCATCGCGAGGCCCGAAGTACAGGCACGTACCTGGTTGGTGCAAACCCTGCCAGTAGCTTGCAGCCCATACCTGGTTCCGACCCTACCAGCAATGCCAAACTCACCGTCTTCTTCTCTGCGGCATGCGCAATGGGCAGCTTGATCCAGAAAGTAGTTCTTGCCGGAGGACGAGAGACGCAGAGGAGGTGAGTGCATCCAGGTATAAGACACATGGGAGGGAGAGGAGGGGGGGAAAGGAGACAAGGGAGGGAGGGGGGGTACGGGGAGCCACTGCAAGGACTACCGGGGAGGGGGAAGAGACACAGGGGAGGGAGAGGGGGGGTACGGGGAGACAAGGGAAGGAGAGGGGGGGTACGGGGAGACAAGGGAGGGAGAGGGGGGAAGAGAAACAGGGGAGGGAGAGGGGGGAAAGGAGACACAGGATGGGAATGGAGAGGGAGAGAGGGGGGAAAGGAGATACAGGGGAGGGAGAGGGGGAAAGGAGGTACAGGAGAGGTGCTCTCTCTGCCCCACTGATGACTTAGACATTTAAGCCACTGCAAGGACTACCGGGGAGGGAGACCGGGAAGAGACACAGGGGAGGGAGACCGGGAAGAGACACAGGGGAGGGAGACCGGGAAGAGACACAGGGGAGGGAGACCGGGAAGAGACACAGGGGAGGGAGACCGGGAAGAGACACCGTGGGGGGTGTAATATTATCCCGTCATTTGTGACACAAGGCCTGCAATGGGTGCCAAGGGCGCTCATTACGAGGCCTGCAATGGGCGCCAAGGGCGCTCATTAAGAGGCCTGCAATGGGCGCCAAGGGTGCTCATTACGAGGCCTGCAATGAACAGAAGAAGGGAAGGAGAGAGAGAGAAAAGCCGAGACTCACATTGCCCGGTTTTGCTGCACATGGCGAGGCTCAGAATGTGTGGCATAATGGCACATTGCGAGCCTCGCATTGTGTGGCAAACAGCATTGCGAGCCTTGAAAAGTTTAGGTGCTCTCCCTGCCCCACTGATGACAGACATTTAAGCCAGGAGGACTGCGAGGCCTACCGGGGAGGGAGAGGGGGAAGAGACACAGGGGAAGGAGAGAGGGGGAAGAGACACAGGGGAAGGAGAGAGGGGGAAGAGACACAGGGGAAGGAGAGAGGGGGAAGAGACACAGGGGAAGGAGAGAGGGGGAAGAGACACAGGGGAAGGAGAGAGGGGGAAGAGACACAGGGGAAGGAGAGAGGGGGGAAGAGACACAGGGGAAGGAGAGAGGGGGAAGAGACACAGGGGAAGGAGAGAGGGGGAAGAGACACAGGGGAAGGAGAGAGGGGGAAGAGACACAGGGGAAGGAGAGAGGGGGAAGAGACACAGGGGAAGGAGAGAGGGGGAAGAGACACAGGGGAAGGAGAGAGGGGGAAGAGACACAGGGGAAGGAGAGAGGGGGAAGAGACACAGGGGAAGGAGAGGGGGAAGAGACACAGGGGAGGGAGAGGGGGAAGAGACACAGGGGAGGGAGAGGGGGAAGAGACACAGGGGAGGGAGAGGGGGAAGAGACACAGGGGAGGGAGAGGGGGAAGAGACACAGGGGAGGGGGAAGAGACACAGGGGAGGGGGAAGAGACACAGGGGAGGGGGAAGAGACACAGGGGAGGGGGAAGAGACACAGGGAAGGGGGAAGAGACACAGAGGAGGGGGAAGAGACACAGGGGAGGGAGAGGGGGAAGAGACACAGGGGAGGTGGAAGAGACACGGGATGGGGATAGGGGAGGGGGAAGAGACACGGGATGGGGATAGGGGAGGGGGAAGAGACACGGGATGGGGATAGGGGAGGGGGAAGAGACACAGGGGAGGGAGGAGAAAGGGGGGAAAAAACACAGGAGGAAGGGTGGAGAGAGGGGGAAGAGACACAGGGGTGGAGAGGAGGGGAAAGAGGCACAGGGGTGGAGAGGAGGGGAAAGAGACACAGGGGTGGAGAGGAGGGGGAAGAGACACAGGGGTGGAGAGGAGGGGGAAGAGACACGGGTGGAGAGGAGGGGGAAGAGGCACAGGGGTGGAGAGGAGGGGAAAGAGGCACAGGGGTGGAGAGGAGGGGAAAGAGGCACAGGGGTGGAGAGGAGGGGAAAGAGGCACAGGGGTGGAGAGGAGGGGAAAGAGGCACAGGGGTGGAGAGGAGGGGGAAGAGGCACAGGGGTGGAGAGGAGGGGGAAGAGGCACAGGGGTGGAGAGGAGGGGGAAGAGACACGGGATGGGGATAGGGGAGGGGGAAGAGACACGGGATGGGGATAGGGGAGGGGGAAGAGACACAGGGGAGGGAGGAGAAAGGGGGGAAAAAACACAGGAGGAAGGGTGGAGAGAGGGGGAAGAGACACAGGGGTGGAGAGGAGGGGAAAGAGGCACAGGGGTGGAGAGGAGGGGAAAGAGACACAGGGGTGGAGAGGAGGGGGAAGAGACACAGGGGTGGAGAGGAGGGGGAAGAGACACGGGTGGAGAGGAGGGGGAAGAGGCACAGGGGTGGAGAGGAGGGGAAAGAGGCACAGGGGTGGAGAGGAGGGGAAAGAGGCACAGGGGTGGAGAGGAGGGGAAAGAGGCACAGGGGTGGAGAGGAGGGGGAAGAGGCACAGGGGTGGAGAGGAGGGGGAAGAGGCACAGGGGTGGAGAGGAGGGGGAAGAGACACAGGGGTGGAGAGGAGGGGGAAGAGACACAGGGGTGGAGAGGAGGGGGAAGAGACACAGGGGTGGAGAGGAGGGGGAAGAGACACAGGGGTGGAGAGGAGGGGGAAGAGACACAGGGGTGGAGAGGAGGGGGAAGAGACACAGGGGTGGAGAGGAGGGGGAAGAGACACAGGGGTGGAGAGGAGGGGGAAGAGACACAGAGGGGGAAGAGATGAGAGGGGGCAAAGAGACACGAGAGGAGTCATCGTGGGGCTTGAGATGAGCGCCGAAGGTGATCATTGCAAAGCAGAAAAGTTCCAAAAACGGCAATGAGGCTCGAAGCCACTCATTGCGGGACTCATGATGACTTGTTACCAATAAAAAGATATATATTTTATACCAATTTAAAGATCCTCTATTTAATGACACGAGTCAAACAGGAATAATGTATACTTTCAACAGATTGGATGTTCTATGGGCTTACATCAACACTACAGTACAAGGGACATGCAAAGAAGGTTTTCTGTGTTGCATCAGAAAGAGGGTATCGGTGCCAGGTGTTGGAGCACAAAAACATATTCAGACATATGCTCTCTGCCAGCCAATGAGATCTGCAGACTAAAGTATGCTTTTTGCATTGCCTGTTTCAATGAAGGTTAAACAGATTTTTGCTTAATATTTATTTTCATGCAAACATAACTTGTTTGAAAAAATACAGTTTTGTTTCATGCAGCTTTTTAAGATGCAGGCAATGTACACATAAACATTCTTACAATCTGCTACACATTTAAAACACCAAATAGTTTAGCTAGGAAAAGTCGTAGATTATTTGAATATGTTTGCAGAAACTTTGTCCTTCTAGCCACTTGTTCGTCAGAGTTACATAAACATGCTTTGGCTTTTTTATTTGACAGGGTTGTTTAATTTCAGCCATCAACTCCATTGTTTAGCCAGGATATAAATCTCTCTTATTCGGTATTGAGATGAAACAAACATGCATTGTAGTGGAATGATTCCTAAATTCTGACCGGTTTACATCAAGCATGAGAACGAGTTTGACGCCCCTAATGCATGTCTGTTTAAACCAGCCACACATGACAGATTATAAATGGTTGTCAACTTAAATTTGGAGAGGGTATATTAATTTTCTACGCACACAGTACTATAAAATATATATATATATATATATATATATATATATATCAAATCACATATTATAATTGTCAAACTGTGATTTGTTGTCGCACTTTGTGACATTTCACTTTGACAATTGCGCACTGTGTGTTGCGGCGCGTGCATGCGCACTGTGCGTCGTTAGCACTGTGTGCCGTTACCTTATTCACGAGTGATGGGGTTAGAGACATGGGAGCGAGAGGGGGGTAAAAACATAGGAGGGGCAGGAGACACATGGGAGGTAGAGAAGGGGGGAAATGAGACTCGCAATTGTGAGGCCTGTGATGAATGCCAAAGGTTCTCATCGCAAGGCCATTAAAGTAGAGGGGGAGAGGCTCCCATTGTGTAGCAAACAACATTGCCAGGCTTTACTTTTTCTTGCCATCATTCTTGACGGGCAAGCCTCTAGTGTGTGTGTGTATGTATATATGTATGTGTATATATATATATATATGTTGTTGTAATTCTCCCGTTCATGTATCATTATTATTGTCTGGAATGCTACTTTGCTGAGCACAGAGCCTGGTATGGCTCTTGGCTATAATATAAAGTTATAGTACAGAGGACTCCTTTCTCCCTCTCAAAATTGTTGTACCTGGTAATGCTATTTATTTATTGATTGATTTACTTTGTTTATAACAATTTTATTCAAAACACGTTACAACGTTACAAAAATGCTTTGTGTTTTAATTTGTATATGTATTTTTTACATGATTAATATACCATTGTTTCATAATGGTTATTTATGTGTGATATATATATTTAGAATTTGTTCCATAGTTCTATTATATTATTACACATAGTGCCTGACACTTTAAAGGAACAAGCATAAGACGTACCTAGAAGTAGCAAGTAAAACATAATTAAGTAATTTTTTTAACATAGCCAATATAGGAGGAGCTTCTCACTGTTCTCTTTTTTTAATCAACACTTAAAAGACTGGTTGAGTGGGGACCATATCTGCTGAATTTTCCGACTATACTACTGCACCGAACACTACTCTTGGCAACAGATACAGTACATAACACTTTGTTATAATAGACAGTGTTTTGCTTCTGTATAGGTTCTTCTATAAGCTGCTCATTGTAAAGTGTGGTCCTTAGATCAGTTTGATCAGTATGCGCATCTGATGTTTGTTTCTCATGTGCAAATGGGTTGTGTAAGTAGCATTTATTACATTTGTTTAGTATTATATACAGTTTATCTGCTGTTTATACATGTATTAACACTGTGTTGGATCGCAGTACCTTTAAAGTATACATAAAATATTATTTTCCAGGTTTCCATTCAGATTTTCACACTGTACACAGGATTTCCCTCCAGGGTTTATATCCAGAGGATGACCAGGGGTATCACCTGGTGTGCAGTGTGGGGTGAGTCAGACTGTGGCAGCTGCTAGTACTCATCCGGTGCACTCATTCAATTCTCTGCCTGTGATTTCCTGTTCTGGAAAGAAATGTATGTTTATTTCCACAGTTGCCAAGGCAGCACCCCTCCCTGCGGTTCACTCGTACAGCACTTACTAGCAGCCCTTTTATATTTAGCTACGGTAGAATTAATATTTTACACTGCTTCAGCACCATTGTATCACAGCAATCCTGCACGTTTATGTTTACCTAGAAACCTAAAACTTACCAGAAAAAATAAAAGCCACTGGTAATTATAGTCAGCATATCTTTATATCAACCCCATTTGGGAAGTGATTACATTACTTTTTTTTTTAAGTGGCATAACCTCAAGTTTCCTCTAAGACTATTATCTTCAGAGAATGTTATCTTACTCTGATAATTCCCTTTCCCTGAACAATGTATTTCCCCTGTTTGTGCATTTTTTGTATTATTTAGGGGACCACTGAAATCTATCATTATAATTTGGGCAGAAAATATTTTTTTTTTTATTTCACTTCACTAAAATGTGTTAAAAATATACATTGCACATGTTATACACAGAAGTTTTTCAATATATTAAAATACACCCCTATAAACTGCTAACCCCGGCTTTTACTTTTGCCATATTTCTAGGGGGTTTGAGAGAATAAAGCAATGCTTGATGTACAAAACCTAAACCTAGAATTCAACGTTGCTCCCAAATGAGAGGCAACCGCAAACTTATGATACATAATGTAGTCTCTGACCGGACCCCTGTAGTGTAATTACTAGTAAAGCTTGTAAATATACTGCAGAGAGTAAGCCATTCAAAACAGTAGGCAGTTTAAAATAGACCAAAGTTTACATATTTTCTTAGCTTTTAGACTGTTTGTTTTCACCTCAAGCAGAGCTGCGTATCTCTTCCTGCCTGTGTCAGGAGAGAGGCCAACTCTGCCTGTGTGCTGGATTATTAAGCAGAGTGGATTGGAAGCAGAGTGGGCTGATGCCACTGATCTATGACACCATTAGCTCTGCCCACATTGCCTATACGTAACCGCTCTATTGTTACATGCTTGCAACTTCCTCACAGGTCCAGTTACAGTGCATGAGCCATAATAGTCCCACCCCCCTCACTGAGCATGTTCAGTCTGTATTTTTAGTTCAGCATCCAGGAAAAACTGGCTACACCACTGATGACCGAGGTGGGAGGCGAGCTTTGCTTGAGGAGAAAACACATCATTTTTAAAAGAAAAATGTTAACTTTTTTTATTTTTTTAAAATTGCACACTGTTTTGTATAGTATATGCCCAACAAATAAATGTAGTAGTCTTACTTGTAAATGCATTACAATGGTCCTTTTAAATTAACCAAAACTTACTTTCTCCCTTCTGAATGAATTTAGAGTTTCATAAGGTGTGAATTGCTGACCTAATTTGTAGGTTAAGACCTTTGTGATGAGTGTCCCTGTCAGGGCAGGATCAAGTTTATTTCACTTGTGGTTGATTGGAAGACGAGGCAGACAGGATAAGTACAGCATCTGTGGGTAGGGGAGAGAGCTGTGCTATCATCTCGGACTGCTCCTTGCTCTTCCCACCGTGGGGCTTCCACGTGAATACAGCTCAGTGGGATTGAGGGGCATCAGGAGTGGCTAGAATGAGATAGGCAGCCAAAGAAGGGCAGGGAAGCACTGCATACAAAAGCAAGTCTATTGCACAAAATGTTGCTGCCCCTCTTATTCCTGGACCTCATGGGCCTAGGCATAAACATTCATCTGACATATTGAAATGTTTTTAGACCTGTAAAATGTTAGGGGGGAATTACCTAATGCACAATAAATTAGACTAATGCCCACGCCTAATCTATATTGAAGTAATGCCTGTGAAACTTCTGATTTATAAAGTGTTTGTTTATTAAATGTATGTGTGTGTGGATACACTCCCACACAGTGTGTTAGTGAAGTGTACAGGACTGGGTAAGGGAACCTTGCTTGCTCACCAGTACCGGCCATGACTCACTCTGCAGATGTGCATGAAACTGGCCGCAGCATCCACAACCGTTGTGTAACTGTGACTCTTCAGTTAAAATCAGAGGTCAGGGGGAGTGAATGCATTATAGTTCTACTAGATGTTTCATCAGCCATATTGTGGAATCTGCCAAGGAGTGGCTCTGTGTCTGAACGAATAACCGTGAATAGACATAAAATACAAAAAGCATGTTTTAAATATAATAATTTTATAAACTTCCTTGAAATGAACAGTAAATGCCTATAAGTGTATAGAACACATACAGTGGATATAAAAAGTCTACACACCCCTGTTAAAATGTCAGGTTTCTGTACTGTAAAAAAATGAGACAAAGATAAATCATTTCAGAACTTTTTCCACCTTTTAATGTGACCTATAAATTGTACAATTCAATTGAAAAACAAACTGAAATCTTTTAGGTAGAGAGAAGAAAATATATAAAAATAAAATAATATGGTTGCATAAGTATGCACACCCTTAAACTAACACTTTGTTGAAGCATCTTTTGGTTTTATTACAGCACTCAGTCTTTTTGGGTAGGAGTCTCTCAGCATGGCACATTTTGACTTGGCAAGATTTGCCCACTCTTCTTTGCAAAATCACTCCAAATCTGTCAGATTGCGAGGGCATCTCCTGTGCACAGCCCTCTTCAGATCACCCCACTAATTTTCAATCGGATTCAGGTCTGGGCTCTGGCTGGGCCATTCCAAAACTTTAATCTTCTTCTGGTGAAGCAATTCCTTTGTTGATTTGGATGTATGCTTTGGGTCGTTGTCATGCTGAAAGATGAAGTTCCTCTTCATGTTCAGCTTTCTAGCAGAAGCCTGAAGGTTTTGTACCAATATTGACTGGTATTTGGAACTGTTCATAATTCCCTTAACTAAGGCCCCAGTTCCAGCTGAAGAAAAACAGCCCCAAAGCATGATGCTGCCATCACCATGCTTAACTGTGGGTATGGTATTCTTTTGGTGATGTGCAGTGTTGTTTTTGCGCCAAACATATCTTTTGAATTATGGCCAAAAAGTTCAACCTTGGTTTCATCAGACCATAACACCTTTTCCCACATGCTTTTGGGAGACTTCAGATGTATTTTTGCAAAAAAATATAAATTTCAGTTTTTCAATTGAGTTGTACAGTTTATAGGTCACATTAAAGGTGGAAAAAGTTCTGAAATTATTTATCTTTGTCTCATTTTTTTTACAGCACAGAAACCTGACAAGTGGTATCGCTTTTTGACTTGATAAAGAGAGGCATTATCTCTCGAAAGCTCGTCGCTTTATTATGTCCAATAAAAAATATATAATATATATATAGTAAGTGCCTTGCAAAAGTATTAATTCCCTTGACTATTTATTTACCTATTTTGTTACATTGCAGCCAAGTTCAAAGTTTTGTTGATCAGATTTTTATGTGATTTATCAGAACACAATAGCCCATAAAAAGCTCTGGTGCAACAAGCCAGGAATGGGAAACTGGTCAGAGTTGAGGGAAAGATGGATGGTGCTAAATACAGGTATTTTATTCAGCAAAACCTGTACCACTCTGTGCGTGATTTTAGGCTAGTTCGGAGGTTCACCTTGCAGCAGGACAATGACCCCAAACACACTGCTAAAGCAACACTTGAGTGGTTTAAGGGGAAACATGTAAATGTGTTGGAATGGCCTAGTCAAAGCCCAGACCTCAATCCAATAGAAAATCTGTGGTCAGACTTAAAGATTGCTGTTCACAAGCGCAAACCATCCAACTTGAAGGAGCTGGAGCAGTTTTGCAAGGAAAAGTGGACAAAAATCCCAGTGGTAAGATGTGACAAGCTCATAGAGACTTATCCAAAGCGACTTGGAGCTGTGATTGGCGCAAAAGGTGGCTCTACAAAGTATTGACTTTAGGGGGGTGAATAGTTATGCACATTGACTTTTTCTGTTATTTTGTCCTATTTGTTGTTTGCCTCACAGTAAAAAAAAAAAACATCTTCAAAGTTGTGGGCATGTTCTGTAAATTAAATGATGCAAATCCTCAAACAATCCATGTTAATTCCAGGTTGTGAGGCAACAAAACACGAAAAAAGGGGGGTGAATACTTTTGCAAGGCCATGTGTGTATATAGGCCCTGTGTGTCTTTGCTATTTTTTTGGGGAGTGGTGAATAACGATCGATGATAGAAGGGCGGGTAGTGGGGTGTAAGGCGATGGAATAGGTGAATTGTAGCCCATGTGACATGCCATGACTTTTTTTTTAGTGTGAGGCTAAACAGTGTGAAGAATGAGGCAAAACACTTATACAGGAGTCTTGGCCCTGAGGAAGCTTTACAGTAGTATCAATTAATGGATTTTTTTCTAAATGTTCACAGTTCTGAAAATTTACAGTTTAAAGAAACTTAAAGGGATCATGGAACACTATCCATACGTTAATATTTTTTGTAAAGCATTCTCTTTTAAATACTATTAAGTAAAGCCTGTTTAAACTTCATTGAAATTTACAGGAAATGCATGGAACATAAGTAATCCTGTAGATTTTCACTGGCAGACAAGGATGACTAACTAGCGAATTGCCCGTCAAAAAATGACGGCAATGAAATTGTAAGGTAGCTAATGCTGTTTGGTGTGTAGTACTGAAATATATAATACATTAATAAATGAATATACTTTACCTATTTTGAAGCATTGTGCTGAAGAGCTGGCAATCTGTTTTGATGTTGCTGCAGCATCAGTGCTGTGGAGCTGCTGTGTACGCGTCCTGAATGTGTGCAGTGTAATAGTGTGCGTGCGCGAGACCAAACCGTTAGCGTAGTTGTGTACTTCCGCATTGGCGGGTAATGTGTGGTATGCGTCTTGTGGTGTTTTGCGAGTTTCTTGTGGTGTTTTGCATGTTTAGAGTGCTGTAGCCTCGTTTTCGTTTTGTTCGGCGGCCATTTTTTCTCTTGCTTAGCGAATTTTTTAGTGTTCAAACTCTTTTATTTTTAGTTAAACAAAGCTGTAAGTTGTTTTTTTGAGGTCCTGGATGCTTCCTCTTGCTGTAGGTAAGCTTTTTATGTATGTGGTGTGTGTATTTATTGTGTTTTGAATTTTGTAATGTTCGCGAGTTGCGTCCGAATGTTGCGAGGTCGTAATGTGTGGTAACGTGTCTTATATGTTGTTTGCGTTGCGAGGTAAAGTTTGCGAGGGTCGTAGTTGGTGTGTCGTGTTGTTTGCGAGGGTCGCGGTTGTTGGGTCGTGTTGTTTGCGTTGTAACGTAAATTTTGCAAGGGTCGCATTTGCTGGCAAGGAGCGCCTTTGGCGCTCCATGCCAGCAACTGAGGCCCTCGCCCGCAGCCCTCGCTACGCGAGCCCGCAAGCGTTAGCAACAACTCGTACGCTCACAACTATATATGTGATACATCTATATAACTGCTCGGTAGCAAGCTACAAGAAGTCCCGTATTTCCATGGGAGTAGCAGCAATAGGAATAGCTGCTCATAGCTGAAATTAGAGGCTCAGACCTGAAATTAGAAGCCATAGCATCCCTTCATGACTAGAGGAAATGCTCTGATGGTAAATCCTAATGGGCAGGAAATATATGTTGTGAAAAAATACATCTAGCCACAAACTGTACTATAATTTACATAATAAATGTGTATATGTATAATAGTTTTCATGTTCTAAACCATTTTGTTAAAGCTTTCAAATGTTTGTTTAATATCAACTGGAATCTCTGTTTTATAGGCCACATTGATGCCTTCACATCCAAGCTTTTAATGCTGGAGGAAATAACATCCGAGGCATTGAAGGAGAGAATCGGTAACTTCAAGTAAGTATCAATATAAACTATAAAAGAAAATATAGAAGAGCATTCCAGGGGACTATAATAGTGTAAACCTTCTAATAAAATTATATAATATATAAAAATGCTTAATACACGGTTGAGTCACATTATTATGCCCCGACTAACAGTCCTGTGCAACACAGACAGCAGCTAAATGGTGTCGTAGTGAGTCAATAAGATGCTGGAGGGTTGGCAAGGTTATCTGGAGCCATGCAGACTGCAGTGCATTTGGAAACATATGGTGAACATGGCGATCTCGGGAATTTGGAGGCCTGGGAATTACTTGGAAGTCTTATTTGTGCTCCTCCAACCACTCCCAGACAATTCTGGCCATTGTCCTGCTGGAAGATCCCTACAGCTCCAGGGAAGACATTCAACAACATGTATGGGTGTACTTGATCTGCAAGGATGGATAGATAACCCAATCAGTACTATTGTGCAAATTTTGAAGCCGTTTCTGACAATGATCCTTCATCAGCATGGGTGCAGTGACCAGCCATTTGGTTCAGAGACCCATACACAGCAGGGTTCACTGTACTGTAATGTTAGGTACATATCTGGTTGCCCCCTGGTTTGTTTGAACAGTGAGTTGCTCAAATGTAGCATATGGGTTGGCCCTCACACAGCACGTGGTTCTTCTCTGTTTCCAGACTGTTTATTTGCAATGGTGCTGTTTGTCCAGTCACGATAGACTTTAACCAAGGCAGCATGCAAACAGTTCACAAATACTGCCACTCTTAGCCTTGGTTTTACCCATGACAGCGATGGTTGATATGTTTGCAAAATTCCTACATATCACCTTCTACCCAACAAGCAAACTCCCAACACGTGCCATATTTCAATGGCTA